>ML805127.1:40974-95030 GCA_009831015.1 Picea engelmannii | reverse complement strand
CATTCAAAGCTTGACAACACAGATAATAGTGCAGAAAGAAAGATGGAAAGCTGACATCAAAATTGAAAGGAACCTGTGATCTGTATTAGCATTAAAAAGTCTGAGTACAATAGCAGATTACTCTATCCAAAATCGAACCCCTATTTGATATCAAAAATAGGCATTTATAGCCTCTTACAAACAGTTATACAGATCCTAAAAACATGGATCTGCATTTAATAAAAAACAATTCTATTCTATCTAGTGAACTTGAAATTAAAGTCTTCAACAACTAGACTAGATAGTTGATCTGTCTTCAGTTTCCAAAATTTCCATCTGCCTCCTTCAGCTCTTAGTATGTGCAATGTGGTGAAAATAGCAGGACACCTGTATGTGACTGTTCAATTTCCCAATGTTTATGGTCGAGTTTTTAGGAAATGGTTTTGGATGTGTAACCAAAAATCCCTCGAATCCCTGATGTTGAACTTCTAGCATTCGATCTCATAGTCCACTGATACACTGGCATATCTTCAGAGCCTGTTTGAAATGAACTGTTGTATTTTCGGCCTCAAAAATTACTTTCCCAGATTTCAACAGCGCAACCGTTTGCATTTTTCATGGGTTAGCTGTTGAAAGTTGTCGCTTTCCACAGCTAACGGGTAATGAAATAATATCCTGGCGCTGTTGAAAGTCTCGATAGTGCACACAAAGAGTTTTCACCTTCGAAATTGATTTCAAACCAAAATCAGTGGGCATTCGATTTCTCACCTTGCATATTGATGACAACTTGAGCAAGAACCTTCAGGTTTGGATGAGGTTTTTGCTTCAATTTTTGTTTCAACCTCCTGATCTGCCTTTTGAGGCGTTTGGCAAGCCACCACAAGCTGTTGTAGTCTTTGGTGAGATTTTTCTTCCTCTTCTTTTCTCTAACGCTTTCCTTGGCCAATCTTTCATACACAACATTTGTCTTGGCAAAGTTATCAGATAACTTTTTATACCTATCCTTAATCACTCGCTCCAAGACCTCTTGCTGGGCAATTACCTCCTTTAGATGTTTGATCTTTTGAGACTTATTTGATCTAGGGTTTTTTGATGATTCTCCCTACTCTGTCTGATTGAAAGTTTCACAGTTTTGTGCACATTTAGCTGATTGCTCAGAACTCTTAATGGCAGGGCATTGATTCTGTTGCTCAGATTCTGAATCTGAATAGGGAAAGTTAAGTATATTCTTTCCTGAACTCTGCTCTGTGGGATGCCCTGTATTCTGTTGTGTAGTCTACTCGGTGGTCTGCTCAAAGTTCAACTTTCTCTTCAACCTGTGGGGCTTCGCTCCAGATATTCTGTCCTCTAAAGGCCCTGACAAGGCCCTTCTTCTCCTTGAGCTGCTCTGAGGAGACAATTGCTTCTTTGAACCTACCATCTGTTCATTTGCAGTCTGATTCTGAGTTTCAAAACCTTCCCAGAACAGGAAGTGCTCCCAGCTCCTCTCCTGTTGTTTCAATTCTTGCAGGATGATCAATTTTATGAGGCCAAGGTGACATAGAGTAGTTTTCACGATCAAGGGTTGAGCTCTAATCCTCTTACATACCTTAGTCAAACTGTGATATAAGAAATAAGGCAAATTGATGGGGGTCTTGCCTGTGAAGTGATCCAAGAGTTTAAAGTGATACATCATCAATTTGTCATATCTTCCCTCTGATGTAATGTACAATTGGATTCCTTTGAATAATTCTTGCCATTCTTCATCTAGATATGAAATAAGCATACCTTTTCTCCAAGCTTTGTGTCTGTACCCCTCTTTCAAATAGACCCTGAAATCCAAATTTTTAGGAGCAGTGGTTTTAAACCAGCTCTGACCAGTTCTTGGAAATCCTATAGCTGCGGCAATGACAGCCTCATCCACTTTGATTTCCACAGAGCCGACGCGTGCTTTATTGCCATCGAAAGTCTTAGCGAAGGCTTCAGCTGTGTCCTGATGGCACCCAACTTGTAACCTTTCTACGAATTCCATACACCCTGCATTTACAAAATGCCTCTAGACCTCGGGGTGTGATTGTAGAAATGATAAGTTGTCCAGTTCTCGCTTGAGTAAAGCGCCATTGTGTTTTCTCACCATTGTGCAGCTTATAAAACTTGAAAATTGTAACCCCTGTAACTATCAGTCGAGCCGAGGTTCTGCGTTGTTGAAAGAAGTTCGGGCTTCGGCTCTGTTTTGAAACGAATAAACACTTCCACAGCATTTTGGAAGCGATTTGTGATATGAAAACCATTGCTTGATTTGATGTTGTCAGGCCGACAGTACCTCCTCAGTACCTGCATCACCGAACATGAACCTACCATCTCGGATGCCATGAGTGTTGTGCGTGATTTCTGGGCCGGATTTGAATTACAGTCATATCCTGACATGCATGCTTGAGTTCCTATCATTGCCCACTCCTATCAGCGCATTCCTTGGATTTACTCTGACGTGGGGTGATCATATCATCATTATTGTTATACGTGGATATCACGCATGTGATTCCCGCTTTGTTGAGGAACGGCCCGTGGAAGACACCTCTGTCAACTCCTCGCTTGCCACTTTCACCAGCGTGCGACTCTGTGAAAAATCCATGTTAGCTGCGGAAAGTATGTACTTTCAATAGCGCACCATATTAATTGAAACTGCTCCTTAGCTTTGGAAAGCGTGTACTTTCCACAACGCGCCACCCGTGAACCTTGATTTTCAGACCTTTTGAAACTCGCCACTTTCAACAATGCATCAACTAATGAAAAGAGCTCCTTAGCTGTTGAAAGTGGACACTTTCCACAGTGCACAATCAATTTTTTAACACACGTTAGCTGTGGAAAGTAAAAAATGACAATTTTGAAAAGAAGACTTTATGGGTCGAATTATTTTCTAAGACAAAACCAAAATCTAAAAMTTTCTCAGCTATAAAAAYTCAAAAGTAACTTGAAGACACTACCAAAGGCCATGATATCCACTACAAAACTCAACCGAAAGAATGGTTTCATTTTGGGAGTTAACAGAAGTCGCATTTGTCAAAATTTGCATACAACTTGTGTTTCCTTAAGGTCTACAATACTATTTTCATATGTTCTTCATGTTCTTCTTCCATTTTTTAGTAAACTAAAATATCATCAATAAACACCAATACAAATTTATCCAAATATTGACTGAGTATACTATCCATCAAACACATAAAGGTTGTTGGTGCATTAGTAAGACCAAATAGAATGACGACAAACTCATAGTGTATGTATCGTGTTCTAAATGTTGTTTTATTTATATCTTCATCCTTTATTTTGACTTGGTGATAACCAAACCTTAAATCTAACTTAGAGAAGATCTTTGCTCCTCCCACTTGGTCAAATAGGTCGTTAATTCCGGGTAAAGGATACTTATTTTTAATCATCATCTTATTTAGTTGTCGATAGTCAATGGATAGTCTCAAAGTCCCATCTTTATTTTTAACCAAAAGAATCGGTGCTCCCCAAGGCGAGACACTTGGTCTGATATATTCTTTATCTAACAGTTCTTGCAGTTGAATTTTCAGCTCTGTTAATTCGGGTAAACTCATTTTATAAGGTTTCTTAGATATTGGGACAAATCCAGGTAGTAGATCGATAGAGAAATCTATCTCTCTTCTTGGAGGAAGTTCTTATGTTTCGTCCAAAAATACATCGCTAAACCTATGTAGGACTGCAAAGTCTTCTAGGCTGGGTTTATTTTCTTTTTCTAACAGATTAGTTACTTGAACAACATAAACTTGGCAACCCTTATTCATACATTTCTTAAACTACATGGTTGATATATGCCTAACCGAAACTAGTTTTTTGATCCCTTGTATTGTCCTAACTATGTTGTTTTTGTCTCTATAAGTAAGTGACTTTTCGTAACAGTTCAAAATTACTTTATGTTTCTCTAACCAATCCATTCCAATGATTATATCGTAAGATCCCAAAGGTAAAAATTTTAGATTTAACTTTGTACTTTGACCATCTATGTTGAGTTCACATTCATGAATGAAATCTATTACTTTTCTCTTAGTCCCTGTTGCTAAATGTACTAACCAGGACTTAGCATGCTTTACCTTTTTGAGCTTGTTTAATTCAACTAAACCAAGAGTAACATAACTCAGACTAGCTCCTGGGTCAATTAATATGGAAATGTGGTTATTATGAATTTTACCTTCAAATTCCACGATAGTGGATTGATGATCATATTTCCTGCCATCCACAGTTGCATTAATTATGTGCATGCTTCTTCCCATATCTCCTATTATAGAGGCTTCTTGTAGGTTTTGGATTGTAGCTCTCGTTGTGGAAATTAGGCATGGATAGTTTCTCCTCAAGTGAGGTTCTCCACATTCTCAACACTTTAATGGTTCTCTGGGGATTTCCCTAACTTTATTGACTCCCATATTGATTGGTCTACCTCCCCCTTGAGCACTCTGGGCATTGGAATGATAGTCTTTCTTTTGGAAACCTTTTTTCATATTCTGGAAAGGGGTTGGTTGGAATCCTTTCTTTCACTAATTCATTATGTCCTATTTCTTGTCATTCCATGCCTTGGGAATTTCAAACCTCTGTTTGTGCTAATCATATAACATCCAATCCTTTCTGAACACTTCTTTTAAGGTCTTGAGATTTTCAAATTCAATTATGTCTTTGTACGACTGTGGTAGATAGCTTAAGAATCATTGTATCTTTACTTTGTCTTCCTTGATGTATGGGACAAATCTCAATAGTTCGAGAAATTTATTTATCAGATCGTCCATGGTCATTTGTCTGAGTCTTAGCTTGTAGAATTCCTTAGTCTTTCTTTCATAATAGATTTCTGATAAATATTGCTTCTTGAAATATTTCTTAAAATTTGACCATTCCAATTGTTTCTCTTTCAATCCCTTAGCCAATTTCAAGCCTTGCCACCAGATAATTGCCTTTCCCTTCAAGTTGTAAATGGCCATTCTGACATTCATATTACGAGAGTAGTTGTAGATCTGGAAGTATTTCTTTATATCTAGTTCTAACACGATCTCCAATGAAATACCTATCGTTTAACGTACAATTGTTACCTATTAACAATAGTTCTAACACGATCTCCAATGAAATACCTATCGTTTAACATATAGGTTACGAAAGTGCATACCCTAACATCGTATACCCATTGTATAGTGTAACTAGGATAACCCATAACCAAAATGGTTCGTAACCCTGCCCGACTAGTGACATGACTCTGCAATAAATTGGTTTGGAATTCATTTTTAATGGTGGTTGATAGGTTGATCTACAGACATTTACCTCTGGCTATTTCATTAAAGAGGAGGCAAGTATCGTACCTCCAAAACTTGACACTTCAGTCGTCGTGCCCAATGCAGGCTCTCCATGGCCATGGCTTCACATGGTAGAGATACTAGGTGTACTCAACAATCATTACTCTTCTTGCAAGGTCTTTGAGTTCACCATCATTCATTTCTTCCCCCCTTTGGTTCTATACTCACAAAACTTATATATGCACCATATGCTATTTGGCTTCTGAGTTGTAACTATCATTTTCCCAACTCTGTATATGGTCGGCGACCATGAAAAACCTTGGCCCTGGTGACAATGGAAGGAGGCGAATGCCCGTCAAGCTCTTCTTGGTGAAAGGTAAGTAAACACTCTATTGTTTCATCTCTCGGTATATTTTGAATGAATCTTTGTTTGGTGGAATGAAGAAAAGAAGACAGGTTTCCTGAATAAACTCTATGTTTTCTTTCTTCATTTGAGGGTTTATAATGCATTACCATCGCACCTCTGTGTACTTTTGTATCCTGGGGTTCCAATGGGTTTAAATTTTTGGGACTGGAGGGTTAATGTATTTCCTAGTTGGTTGTTGCTCTTCTAGTCTATAATCATCACAGTTCTTTCATGGCCGAAAACGTTTTAACAGTTAAACTGTCGGTCTTCCTTTAATGTTTCTTATATCCACTGTTGAGACATTGTTAACCCTCACCATTTACATATACACATTCATTTATTCTCTGTGTAATTCGTAAAACGTTCTACATAATTATGCTAGCACTCTATGGACTTATAACTAATAATCTGCGTAAGTATATAGGTATAGTTTTAATCCTTTGTATATTTACACTCTGTGTGTTTATATTACCACTCTCTGTAACTCGTATTTTATGTGTTTTATACAATGAATTTGTATCGGGAAAAATTAACCCTTTGTTCATAATTTACACTCTGTGCTTTATATAGTGAAAACGTATCGGGCAAAATTAACCCTCTGTTTCTTAAATTACATTTTGTGTTTATAAAATGAATATGTATCGAGTAAAATTAACCCTCTGTTTCATAAATTACATTTTTTGTTTCTATATATATATATATATATATATATATATATATATATATATATATATATATATATATATACACACACACACACACAACAACATATACCCTTTGTTCGTAGTGCGTAAATTACCTTCGGTGTATACATAGCAATATAGTAGAACATTATTCGTACCCTGTCTATATCCTTTGGTTTGCAAATGTTTGCCTCTGCCGGGAGAGTCATGGGTTATCCCATGGCCACTTAATATCTCATCGATTAGAGTTGTATTGTTTACAAAGGGGATTTATGTATCAACCATTCATAGGGTTCGATCCACGTTTTTACACAATCATGATTTGAAACAATGTATTGGGTTCTTTCAATAACTTTATTTAATTATTTTTACTTATCGTGAACAATACACATGGATTTGATATCTTTTAAAATGTGTTTCATGTTGATTAAATCTATTCACTGTCTATTCAGGAATAATTTTTCACTGTCATTTCTCTAGTTTACAAGTGAAATTCTTTATGCATAGATACATTAAATTAATGATGGGGCCCTGTTTTGTTTTGCGAGGGTACCCATCAACCGATTTTGGGTCCACTCCTCCTCTTCCTGGATCGTGGAGAGATTGTCGCACAAGCAACAATGTTGAATTGGTTCTTCACCGAACTCAAGCTAAGTATTGCCTTGGCTTAATATTATTACTTAATTTCCATTTAATTGCTAGTATAGTTCACTAAACCTTCATCTTTCTCCTTTTGCAGGTTTAAACAAATGAGGGAAGCGGAGCAAGGAAAACCTCTTGCTCGAAAGGTCTTCGGGTTCTGATCTAGGCATATATAATTATGCATTCTTATTAGATTTTGTCTACAAGTGGTAATGGAGTCTTTGGCCTATGGTATCCACTGTAATATTTGAACCCGGATCAATTGAATACACAGGTTGTTTTTGTAAATATTTTGAACAAGATTCATTGAATGTAACAACTATTTTTTCCATACATTTGTATACTATTAAATCACTATTTTCTATGGTTATTGCTAATATAAAGAATGTATATGGAATTTTACTCATTCTATCTATTTTCTATGGTGTTTGTACAGATTTGTAATAGTAACCCAACATATATAATTCAATGGTCAAATAAGAACATGGCAATAGTTCAATCTTTCCTTTATGCATGAACACATTTACAGAGATATATAGTGATCTTATATGTATAACCATAATTAAGGATTAAATAGGAACATACACTAGTTCCATCATTTCTTTATGCATGCACACATATGTATATACAGTGATTTATATATGTATAACCATAAAATAGGAATATGCATTAGTTCTGTTATTTCTGTACAATTGAACACACACAGATATATATATATATATATATATATATATATATATATATATATATAAACCATCAGCACATTCCAATTAAAACAATATAGTATCCTTGAACTATAATAAACCATCATTTCTCTAACAATTAGTAATCAACATAATATTGACGGGGAATGCAAGTAAGTTACATATCTGGAACCTGATACTGGAATACAAATGGAACAACCACGTTCCACCCAACCGTAGAATAGAACATCCAAGTTCACTTTCCCTATTCACCCCCTAACCTGACCATGAGTCCATAAGGGCAAACTGAAATGATCCTCCTTAGCTAAAGTCACCATCCACAGATCAGAAATTCATTTGCTTCCCACTAAGAGTGTTCATAACAACAAGTAGTTTCCTTTCTCCAACAAACTAAGCAATGTCCTACCTCCTCCATATGTTGTTTTTATATGCATCTTGTGCCTAGGTATTTCCTTCCCTCCTTGGTAAATTCTCAGCCTTACAAATCCCTGATTTTTAGGGGTTGTTAGTGGTCGAATCCCACATTTTCCACTTGTAAAAATAAGCCTTGAGGTAACTCAAATCTGCTCCCCACTCATGGAGTCATAGTCAACTATTGTTAACCTGACATTTAACTTCCAGGATTTAATTAATCATCAAATAATTTATTACAATAATAAAATTCCAAATTCGGATTTGCCATAAATGGAAAATAATTTCCAAATCTAAATTTTCGAAAAATGGAAATTTATTCCCAAGTACACTTAGAATTTAATATTCTAATATTTTTGGGGATATTACACCTTGTTTTAATGTGTACCCAGAAATTCGTTTTGAATACACAGAATAGGAATCCTTCAATTGCGGAATTGAATGTGTACATAGAGATTTCGTTTAATACACTGAATTGGAAACATGCAAGCTCGAAATTGAATATGTACACACAGATTTCATTTAATACACTGAAATTGAATTGGAAACATGCAAGCTCGAAATTGAATATGTACACACAGATTTCATTTAATACACTGAAATGGAAACATGCAAGGTAAGAATTTAATGCATACCTAGCAAATTCGTTTTATCACACCGAAATGGGACATGCACGCTCAGAATGTAATGCGTACACAGTGAATTCGTTTTATCACACTGAAATGGAACTTGCATGCTCGGAATGTAATGCATACACAATGAATTTGTTTTATCACATAGAAATGGAAACCTTCAATTGGTTTCTAAATTGCTAGACTATTTGACGATTAAATGGAAAGTGAATCAATGGATCAAGAAATTAACTGGAAGTGACCACATATGAGAAACAACAATTTCAAGATTACCTTGGTTGCAAAACGCATGGAATTGAATCAAGATAGATCTGAAATTTGACTGGCAATGACTACGCCAGAGAGTAAAAATTCAGGGATATTATTTCGTTGGTGAAACGCCTGGAAATAACACCAGTTCGGGTTCCAACCATTGACAACGTTTTAAACTTGTGGGTAAAAATCGGGGTTGAAGGCCAGCAAGGGCCGCGATCGAGGAGTTTTCTTTTTAAAATAAGGTGGGAAACTTAAACATCAACTACAATTATGGAGCATCTCAAGATGTCCCAACGACAATGACGAAGGAAGGATTCTGGTTTTTTTTAAATGAAAACTTTGTCATAACCACAGAGTTAAATATGATTTTGTTTCTCATAAGGATCATAAGTTACGTGGTGCAATGCTGTAGTTTACGCTTTTAAGAATACTTTTCATGATCCTTTAGCCGAATCTGAGCAATGCCTATGACAGTTTAAAAGAAGATAAGGGAAAATTTAATATTCGATTTGGGTTGATTTTGAAAGCGAAACTCAACCCCGCAAGGGAATTCTAATAATATACACAATCATGAGGAGTTTACAACATTCGAAAACAAAGTTTTATCACTACAGAAAAATCAAGTAAACCATCCTAACATTAGCAAGTCCATTACAATTTAACCCCATGAGGACACCCATTGATATCTGAGTTTCATTTTACAGCTGCAGCATAATAAAATAAACCATACACAGACAATCAATTTATTACAATTCAACTCAATGAGAATACAATTCAACATCAGAGCTGTGGCAAATAAAATAAACCATACACATGCGATCAATTTATTACAATTCAACTCAATGAGAATACCGTCACTGACGAAGCTGGGCTTGATGATGTCCTTCATCAACAACGTTCCTTCCTTCCTTATCCCACTTGTTAATCGTTGAGACTTCACTAGTACATCCCAGCCAATGCTAGGGGTACTCTTCTTCCCCCTTAGCTCCATGAGCCTAAAGGGGCCATGCACACAAAACCATAAATCCTCTAGCTCTCAGCTTGCCTCACAAGGTAGAGCCACAACTCTCTCCCAAGTTGGGTGCCCCAACTCTCATAAGTAGAACCAATAAAAAATTATACAACATAACCTTACCCTTAACCTGAGTGTCATTTTTCCCTTTAGAACATTTTCTTTATGGGATTTTCCTTCATGATACATTCTCACTTGCACATTTAATTCACTTTTTAATTAGATAATTTATAATTATTTCCCCCTTACACTTGTCACCCTTTCCCTAAGTTGCACAATTAATTTCACATTTTATTTTAATTAAATTTAATTTCCCTCACCCATCCTAACACATTTTATTTTAATTAAATTTAATTTCCCTCACCCATCCTAACAGATATCCTTAAATCACTCGTAGTTGTCTCTTTATTCCCCGTATTCCCATTTAATGACTGAAATATGAATCTTCTTCTAGTTAGACTAGGGTTAACTAGACTCTTGATACCTTTCTATGCGTACACATTCTCTCATCTTTATTTCTTTCATATTTAAAAAATCTCTTTTAATATTTCTTGCACACATGTGCCTTATCATTTTTTTAGATATATTTCACCTTTTCTTAAATCTTAACTTGATTTTCTTCATTCCCTCTTTTTATTTAAATTAGTTAATAATTTAGTGTTATCCTCCTACAAGAACTTAGACTGAGGCTTAAAGTTTGAATAGGCTTGGAATTCATTTGGGGTTTACAATTACTAAATTCATTCTTTAATTAATTAATTAATCGGGCAGTGCTCAAGATTTTACAAGGTTTAATTATTCACTCAAGGTTTTCTAGGCCACCTAGATTCATTGACTCAAATTTTATTTACACGGTTTTCCCTTCAAGACACACTCTGTTCTATGAGGGTGCCACTCGCCTTTGAATGGTTTTGGTATTATACCAACCCTTGGAGTCATCACTCCATTCGGGTGACCTTGTGAGAGACTAAGGGCATCTAAGGAATAAGGACCCTACCTTATTTTGCACCCCTTAGAAATATTTGTGGGAGACTATATCAGTCTTCCCTCACAACATCCTAGACCTCTCGAACTAGGTAATCATTAACCTACAATTCAATCCATGGAGAGAGTGCTAGTAGGTTATGGTAGGGACTCTGCCACACCTCTCCCTTAATATCCAGTCCATGTGAATGCCCCCTTTACTCCTTGAGTCGTATTAGCAAGCAATCGTCAGTTTGCATCCATCAACGAAAAACTGTCAATGATCCATATACAAAATCATACTATAATCAATCATATGTCACATATTCCTAAATGAAATACTCAAACCAATAAAATCCACTCCCTGACTCAATCTGGAGTCCCATGAGGTCCATTGATTCCATTAGAATCCACAATCTGTCAAGTGTCCTGCACACTGAGGGGAAACTCGTCAATAGCATTTGTCAATACATATATATCAATTAACTTTAAATCACAGCCATCAACATCATCATAAAAATCCATAAGCGAAATATATAACCATGTACTATAAATGGATCACTTGCACGCAAGTGTCCTCAAGAATAATTCAATAACATGTGCTCGCAAGAGCGAGATGTTACATACATCCCCTCTAGTTTTAAACTTCATCCCAAAGTTTTACAGTATATAAAATGCAGTAATAAAAGTATATGACAAGATCTATATGTCTAATCTATCAAAAAAATATGGAAATTTCTGGCCCATATCATATGCATCCTCCCACATAGCCGAGTGTGGAGTATAATTGTCCCACTAGACCTTGACCTGATCGATTGATCGACCGTTCGACGTCGTAGCTGTCAAATGTGATGGTATAGAATGTGGATTGGCTCCACCATGAGTGCACCCTCATATGACACCTGCAAAGAACTCATGTCAATCACATGCGTAGGATTACTAACATAATGTCTCAAAACAGATACATGAAAAACATCATGCACATGCCTTAAAGAATCAGATAAGGCCAGTCAATAGGCCACGAGTCCCTTCCTTTACACAACTTCGAAACGTCCCACAAACTTATGATATATTTTAGCATCCTTTCCAAAATTGATCGAACTTTTGGGTAGTTTCACCGACAAGAAAAATCATTCCCCAACTTCATAATTGTTGTCAACGCGATGCGCATCAACATAACTCTTCTCTCGATATTACACTTATTTAATCCATTATCTTATTGATTCCATTTGTTCCTCCATTTATTGGATCGCTTCTAGTCCTACTAGGACCCTATCCTCAATTCAATCCCAACTCAATGGCATCTGACACGGTCTCCCATAAAGAAACTCAAATGATGTGATCTTAATGGTACTTTGATAGTTGTTGTTGTACACAAATTCTACCAGTGGAAAAAATTATTCTCGACGTTTCTGTTGGTCCATTATATACATACGCAACATATCTTCCAAAATTTGGTTTGTTCATTCTGTCCACCCATCTGTCTCATGGTGATATGATGTACTAATGTTCAGTTGTGTCCCCAAGGCCTCCTAGAAACTAGTGCAAAGACATCATATAAACACCGATCCTCTATCAGATATGATCCTTTTTGGTATGCTAAGTAATCTCACAATCTCGCTGATAAAAAAACTAGCTATGTTTGGCGCCTGATACGTCCTATGCAAAGGAATAAATGTGCATTCTTTGTCAGAGTGTCAACTACCACGAAAATCGAGTCATTCCTCCTTGTCGTCAGCAAAAATCCAACTATGAATTCCATCGAAATGACCTCCCATTTCGATTTCAGAACATCGTGTGGCTGTAGTAATCTTGTCAGATGTCTATGCTCATCTTTCACTTGCTGACATTATAGATATCGTGCCACATAACTAAGTATGTCTACCTTCATTCATTTTTAGAAGAATATAGGCTTGAGGTCTTCCCTCATCTTCGTGACTCCTGGATGAGCCATGTATACTTCTCTATGATCTTCACATAAGATCAAACTTCTCAATTCGTTGTTATGAGGCATTTAAATTTTGTTGTTATACATCAACAATCCATCATTGTCCAATGTATAACCTTCAAACTTGGGTACCATCATGATGTCGTGTCTGATACTTTCCATAACCTCTTTGTACCAGTCATCGTCGAAATGTATAGTTAGAATATTTTCTTGAAGATTCATCTGAAGAGGTGTTGACACTTGAATCCGTCAAGACTGAAATGACAACCTCAAGAGGATGTGAATCCTCCTGCATTTTTATAGAGGTTGTTGAAGGAAAATCTCCCTACAGACAGGTAGATCTCCTCAAAGAGCTAGACTCTTAACTCTAAGACAGAAAGTGTTTATCATGGTCACTGACTTCCTTTTAGATCTAGGTTTACTAGTGTGTCATATTGATGAGAACAATGACAGAAGTAACTTACAACTGTAGATGTGAATGCGACAGCTTCGTCAAGTCTCCTTTGTCTAACCCTTGCTCAAAAGATCCACGACCCGGATGACAGCAACTTCATTGATTACTCTCCTCCAATCCATTGTATGTTTCCTATGAGATCATAGGTTTCATGCTTGCAATTCTTCCCCCTTTCCATCATGATAGAGCCTATTTATATAGGTTTAGAGAGGCTCAACCTCTTGACGTATCTTTAGGGTAAGTTGAGGATTTCCCTCCTTAAACCAAGGATCTTCTCCTAAGATCATGGTTGAACCAAGAATTAAAATGCAATTTCCTTCCAAGATTGAAAGATCCTCCCCTTAATCTCCTCAACAGATCAACTGCTTCTCAGAATAGGCAACGCTCCCTCAAAAAGGCCATCAGAGCGCTATAGCGCTCCCTAGTAGGATTAAGGGGGGCGCCAACGCTCTAAAGATCTATAGAAATCCTTCAGAGGGGAAATTTGGTGTTATAACGCTCCCTAGCATCTTATAGGGGAGCGTCAGTGCTCCTAAGGGTGATATAGGGGAGTGCTCTCTTCTAAAACCTTAGTTTGAAAGCTTCTTTTAGGTGGCAAGAGATACCTGACTTCAGTTAACCATACCTCTTCCTCCAAATCAAGTGTTTGAGGTATTCTAAGTGTCTCCTTAGTGTCATCATCATGGTAGTATGATTTTCTTGACATTTCCGACACTTGTAAACAACATGCGACACTTGCGATAGTTGTGAACAACATGCGACACTTGCGACACTTATCAAAGCGAGTATTGTTGATGTGTAACAGATTGCCCCCCAAAGTATGAAGTTAAAATATGAGAAATGATAATTTAAATTCTTTGTAGACTTTCAAGCAAGGGTATAGACTCGGAGAACCTGACAGAAGTTGCACACAAACATCCAACAAATATTATGACATGTTCCAAACCCAAGGCAGGCATACCTATGCTTGGGTGATCAAGACTTGCAAAATATGGCCACCATAAAATACACTGCGGATCCATAATTGTATTGGTAAAAAGGTATAGCCACCGAGGATACAGTGTGGATCTATACTCTGATGACATGAACTGATCGTAGCCACGAAAAATACACAGTGGATCTACGAGATGACAAGACATAACCACGACCAATACAAAGTGGATCTATGTAACAGTATATGTGTCATTGTTCAAGAGAAACTCCTTCGCAACCTGGGAAAAGTACATATCAAAGTGATCACTCAACCCATGGTCTTCTTACTGATCCCAATGTAGTATGAATCTAACCACGTGAATAGATGTCCTAATGTCAAACATGGCAGCAACCACTTGATTACCGGTCAATGATGTAAACCGTTAACAAGCGCAAGGGAAATCACCATTAATGTCAATGATTCCCAAGGTACCCTAGTACATTCCAACGAACGTGAATGGATGAGATGGAGTCAAACATCTGCGGAATCATCTGATCAGAGTTCAATGGTGTAAACATGTTGTCGGACGTGAGGAGGCCTGCCATTGAGGCATGCAGGTCCCAAAGTACTAACTGGTTTCTAAGTCTAGTTCCTGGATAATATGTTGAAGTCGACAGGAATAGACTCATTGAAGGAGGACCTTAATGTATCCCCCATCAATGACACGAAACAGACATAGAGATGTAATTGGTAGATCAAATGAACATGGACTAACACAGGTATTGAGACAAGATATTTGCGATGGTTGACTCTAGAGGCGGATACTTCCCTTGAACACTGAGGCACGAGAGCATAAACATGACATGGACCAAAACTTGATGATGTAGTGGATGTTGTGACTTACATTAGGTGACCCAGAGGAGTGGAAGAAACTCCAAGGATTGGCTCATTGCAGAGGTTCAGTGGATTATAATGCGTGCAAAAGACAAAGTGTCGTGTTCAAGGGAGACTCTAGGAGTTACTTGGTAATGTTCTCAAAAAACTGTTCGGCTTGCTTCTTTCAATTTTTCCCCCATCCAGATAGACGAGTACCTCTTTTTAATTTAATGAGCTCGAGGAGGGTAACACATGCTCGATATAACTCACCTTCGGTAAGTTCCTCTTCCTTTGTTTAATGAACTGGAAGAAGTAAGAGTTCTGTCCCATGTGGGCCTCTCGATGTTTGTTTTAACGAGTCCACAGACAAAAAAATTGAAGGTTTTTCATGATTATAGAGTCTGGAAAAACACTTAAAAGAGAACTCTCTCAGTTCCTTTTTTGTACAGTTAGTCTCACGGGGTCGAAAAATAAATAAAATACCACTCGAAATACGCCCTTTCGAACCTTTTAATGAGTGTGAAAGGAAGCAAGATCACTCGACGATCTTTTCATATTTAGAGATTCTGAAAAGAGTTTAAAGATAACTCCAGCGGGTTCCTTTTTCGTATGTCCATGGGGGTCCGAAAAAGAGATAAAAGTCTACCTGGTGTGTTCTCATATTTATGAGCACGAGAAAGAATGAAGACTAGGCTCGGTATGCCCCCAGCATGAAAGCTAGTGGCTTAACTCCAGAAAGATCAACAAAGGCTGGAGACATGCCCTCCAAGATTCGATTCATTCACCGAAGGATAAGGGTGGATGAAAAGAAGGTTCAAGAGAGGTGACTGTTTCATTTTTTAACAAGCTTGACACAGGAAAAGAACTATGCTCAAGGCCTCTATTTCATTTTTTAACGAGCTTGCCACAGAGAAGAGAAACTATGCTCGTAGTTTCGTCCGGATCATGGCTTCCAAGAGGATAATTCTCTGGAAGGGTACCATGTCAATGGATAAAATGTGGTCATGGCCTCCAGGAGATCTTCGTTGGATGGAAGATAGTCACTCGAGAAGGAACACAAGTTGAGGGTCGTGATAGGAGTAAGGAGATCAGGCTCCAATAAACCTACCGAAGAAATCACCATGTCCACTACCAGATCCAGATCGTTGGAAGTTGAAATCATGGAGATGATGAAAAATCAACTCCAGGAGGGGACATAGAGTGTATATCTTCCCATATTTCTTCACGAGGGGGAAGAAAAGAGGATCGGTGATGGTTATTATCCCAAGGTAACTTGTCAATGTGAAGCATCTCCGGAATAGATTCATCCGAAGGAAAAGGTGGGGAAATGTAGTTGATCGCAGATAACAAGGAACGGAATCATGATTGCATCGAGGAACGGTCAAGTGCCAATAGATGTTGGGAATCTGACGAGGAAGAAGTGGATTGGGTAGAAACGTATGATGTTTTGACTGGACTAAGTGGCATGGTATCACATAGTGCATCGAATTCCAAAGGACAAGGTACAATCCAAGGGTCAGATGATTCCAAAGATTGATAAGTCGTGGTTGAAATCATATCGATGCTAGCAATATGATGTGTAGTCGGTGGAAGTGGTGTAGGGAAGGTACCCATGAGGCTAGAGTCTTTCAGTAAGCCAACACCAACGCTTTCATACGTGATCTTGTGGTCTCCCAAGAAAGGAATATTGTTGGTAGCAAGAGCGCGAGCATCGATCATGTAGAAATCCAACTGATCAATAGTGACAATTTTTCCCTAGTGAGGAAATTGTACACATCGAAAGACCGATGAGGCAACGACAATCATAACATAAACCAACTTCTTCCAAGTAACAAGTTGTAATCGAGGGGAGCATCGACCACCTCGACATCAACATTAACAGTTTTTTCACCCAATTGGATGGGCAGAGACTGTAAAAGACCATGGGGATTAAAACCTCTCCCATCGAAGGCACGTAACATCGTTGGGGATTTGTTGAGTGCTAGTGATTTTAAACCTTTCCAACACGCTAAAGACATGACACAAGTTGAGGTTCCCTCATCCAGAATAGTTCAATGGATTTGTTGATTGTGAACAACAACATCAACTTGGAAAGAGAGTTGGTGGGAGAGTCGAGATGCATAATTATCCAGGTTAAACATGATCTGATTGAATGACTCAGGATCAACAGCACCAAGAGCGGTCAAGAGCATTCTACGTTGACTGGGGCAGTGCTGTAGAACTTCTAACACAGACATAGCACATGGTGCTTAAGACAAATCTTCAACAATGTTGTAGTTTTGGGTAGCACGTGAACTAGGATTAAAGGTAGCTTTGCGGATAGTGCTCTTAGGAGGATGTAAGATAGAGTCGAATGTGGGTTTCTCAATCTGGAGTGGTCCGGACGGAGGATTAACTGATGGAAGACTAACAGAGGATGATGATGGATCCGGTAAAGTGCCAGCACCGTTAGTGTCTTTTCCTTTGTCAGGGTTGCCTAGCGTGTCGTAGGTCTTAGAGCAAGTGGTCAAATTGATCCCATTAAACATATAAATATGTGCACTCGACGAGGCCTCATCATTGGGATCGCTAGAACTGCCCCCAAGAGAGGGGGTTTGAGAAACCATAGATTGCTACTGCAGAAAAGGTTGAGTAAGCATAGCGGGTTGTGACTTCCCTTGGAACATTTTGGCCACTTCATTGTGAAGTGGACAATCTCGAGTGTAGTGATCGTCACCAAAAATGATACACGGGAATTTCAATTTCCTTTGTGGTTTCTTTTCGGTAGCAGGTGTTTGATTCTTGGTTTGTTCATTATTATTTTTTGATTTATTCTTTGTCTTCTTCTTGCCTCCGAATTGTTGTGAAGGGGTAGATTGAACTACATTCACCTTAGAGATATAAGTTTGGGGGGAGGTAGAGGAGGGTGTAGTTGCTTTGGATTTGACAGAACCGATAACACCATCCGCATGAGATGAGGATGATGGCTTATAAGGATCGGTATTAGCTCGAGTAGCATTCGGAAGCAAATCATACAAAGTACCATATTGGGAATAAACCAAGTCTAAGTACTGAGCTCGAGCAATGGCTTCTTCCTCGGTGACTACACCACCCATAGCAACATCACGAGCAATCTGGGGCAACAGTGATTTGGTGAACCATTCTACTAATAATTGGTCAGGAATGACTGCTTTGATTAACCTTCGTCGTCGTCTCCATTCATGAATATGATCAGAGATATGTACGGAGGTCGTCTAACGAAGGGAGGTCAATAGTTCAGTACCCGTCTCGTATTGAATGGGTAGTTGGAAGTGTGTGAGGAAGGACATGGAAAGGGAGTTGAAATCGTGAAAAGAAGCACGTGGTAGTTCAATATACCACTTTGATGCAAAACCTGTAAGCGTTCATTGGAAAAGATGCAAACGTATAGAATCGTCCATGAGGTAGTTGGACGAACACCACAAATGGAAAGTCATCACGTGGTTGTTTGGATATTCACCAGGGTTTCCATCAAACTTCGGAATATCAGAAGGAAGCTTAGCTGGAATGACTGGCCAAACCGGTGTATGAGAAATAGGATCATTAGTTAACCGAGACAAGTCTGGGAGATC
Source organism: Picea engelmannii (assembly GCA_009831015.1). Lineage (NCBI taxonomy): Eukaryota > Viridiplantae > Streptophyta > Pinopsida > Pinales > Pinaceae > Picea > Picea engelmannii. The sequence goes on along the minus strand of ML805127.1, from coordinate 76,289 downwards.
CAGAGTCACAAGGAAAGGTAGTTGTCGGTTAATGTGTGAATGATATTGGTGTGGCATAGGAACACCAGTAGGACCATAGACTGGGTTAGGTGGATAGTTGTGACCAGTAGGTCCTCCTACATACAGTTTTTGTTGGCCAGGATAAGAAGGATTCAGTGGTGCATGAGAAACATGGGAGTAACCCAATGGGTTCTGAACATTATAAGCTGGGTGATTTATTTTTCCATGAGGAGGATAAACATTTGTGCCTTGAGAATGGTAAGGAGTAGATCCCGGAGGTAGATACACATGAGGCCCATAAGAAGGATAAGACTGTGGTCCCGAAGAACTCCAGGTGGTGTTTTGGATACCACCCGAATAAGATTTCCCGTAAGATGTTCCGGAAGGGATAGGATTGTAAACTCCTCCTAGTGGGTTATTATACAAGTGCACCCCAACGTGGGGTTGAGTAAAAGTGCCTCCTGAAGATACTCCTCAAGATTGTGAAGGGTTTCCAGCAAATGAGGGTTTCCCCCCTGCCAGTGGTGGATGTATGACTGGGGTTTGACTGGAAAACAGAGGTTTCCCTCCAGGAGAAGCATGAACAGGGGGTTGTCCCCCGGGAGGGGCAGGCCTGCCATGGAAAGGTAGTCCTCTAGGAGGGAAAGGTATGTTGGATGGTGGTTTCCCTCCATCCAGTTGCATTTGTCCAACAGGGGTCTGCATTCTCAGGTGAGAAGATGTCCCAACAGGATCATGTGGAACATGCAGAGTTGTAGAGTAAAGACTTGTAGAAATAGGGGTAGATATTGAAGTGCTTTGGGGAAGAGTAGAGGTGATGAGTCCAGCATTAGGATGGACTTGTGTTGGCATGAAAATAGAGTGAATAACCTGATCAACTGGGTGATTCATGGTTTGACCGAATGGTCTTGTTTCACTAGGAGGGTCATGAGGATGAAAGGGTTGTCGAATAGATTCAAAATGTTCATAGAGATCGCGTCCCGATGAAGTCCTCCATACAGAATGAGCAAGTGTTGGATTGGTTTCTACTGCAGTGCTAGGACGAAAAAGAGTCCTATACTCGTCACCAAAGAGTGGTTCTGTGGATCCCATATATGTTTACATAAATATCCTCTCTGGTAATCGTGGGACTTCTTCGTCTATGACGTTCCCAAGGGAGTCTAAACGAACCAAAAGTGCTTCGAGAGAAGTTACCGACACAGGTGTGGTGGGATTTTCAATCGTGCCCAAAGCGTCTTCTGGGTTATCTAATGGGGGAGCAATAGCACTTCCGGCGTCAGATGGATTTTCTACCTCTCTACGGTATTTGTCTTCTGGAGGGTTAGAAGGTAAGGGTTGATAGCCTTCCGGAGGCATCCCTTGCATCCTACGTGATCAACGAAGACCTTTATTGTCTACAAGCTCAATTGTGGAGAATAACAGATCACACTGAAAATCTAAGGCCAACTAACAAAAAGAAACGGCATGCACTGATCCGGATTTATGTAGGAACACAATGGAATACAGAAATACACATAAATGCAGAGATGCAGCGGAAATAAGACTTCATTTCATTAATAACAAATCACTGAAATATGCTTACAAACAGAATGGAAATAAACTAGCTAGGGCGTTGGTAGCTTATCTCTGAGAAGAGATGTGGCGGCTACTAGCCTCTGAACTGTGTTACAATGAGGCTCGAAGGCCTATTATTATTGAGAAATAATGGAAAACCCTAAACATCCAAAGACCTAACCCTAGGAGATGAAACGCCAAGACTATGGGCCTCGTTTGGGTAAGTTGGTACATCAACTTCCCGGGGACGTAACTTTGGCATACAATGTCCATTTGACGCGTTCTATACCTCGTTAGAAAGATCTATATGAGGACTACAACTTTTGGGTGAGAAATATTGATCTATGTTTCATGTTGCTCCCCGTTTTCCCAAAAAACATCGTTTAAGGCCTCAAAACGGCTCCAAAAGTTCAGGACCCGAAAAACTACTAAAAATAGTAAACTGTGCGGAAACTGAAAAACTGAAAGAAGAAATGGTGGGGTTCCAAGTGGAATAGGTGGGTGGCCACCAATATCCACCTAGATCCTTCCTCCCCCCTTAGCAAACAATGGTCCCCATTGCGTTGAGTTCCTCCATGAGATGAGGAAACTTCTGCTGAACTTGGTCCCTGGTGAGCCATTTTCCTTGGTGAAGGAGTTGGCCTACTTTGACAACTTGATATAGCAGTATCCTTTGTTTTCGGGTGTGATTGATATGTGTATCCATGATCTGATTAGTTCTGCCTTGTTCCATGCAGTATGGATTTAACTATGTTGGTGTGAGTTGTTCTGCCATGTCGTATGTGTCTAGTAGAGGTGGAAAGTAGGGTCAAAGGCAATCCACATTGAACACTGGGTGCAGACCAAGGAATGGTGGAATGTTGAGCTCAAAGGCATTTTCCCCTACAGCCTTGGTGACGGTGTATGGCCCATATCGGAGCGAACGAAGCTTGCAGTGGGGTCCAGCAAGGCGCTCATTTTGCAAATACAACCACACTTTGTCACCCACTTGGAAGTTGTGTGGCACCCGATGTTGATCATGTCGCTGCCTGTACTTAGCATTGGCTCTGTCCAAGATGTCATGAACCTGTTGGAAGATGTGTTGAATGTGCTCAATGAAGTTGTTTTCCTTATCTTCCTCAGACTGGACATGAGTTTAATCTTCTTGACTAACCACAAATGGTATGGCTATGTCAATGGGACATAGTGGCTGGAATCTCAAGCCCACTTGAAAGGGGTTGTGGCTGGTTGAGCTATGGAGAGCTTGGTTGTAGCTGTGTTGTACATAGGGGAGGCTCTCATCCCACGCGTGTGGATGATTTGAATTGTACATGCATAGAATGTGTACGATCATCCGATTGACAACCTTTGTCTGGCCATCAGTTTGCGGATGGAAAGTTGTGGACTTGGTGAGCTTGGTGTCCAACATCGACTAGAGGATGGACGAAAATGTACTGAGGAACCTACTGTCCTGATCTGAGATGATAGACTGTGGGATCCCAAAGTGTACCCACACTCGTTCAAAGAAGAGTTTAGCAGTGGCTTCTGCTGTGATATTCTTCTTGCAGGCCATCATAATGGACATCTTCGAGAATCGGTCGATGACCACAAAAACACAGTCATTTCTATGCTTAGTAGAAGGAAGGCCCGACATGTAATCCATAGAGATGGATTTCCAAGGTTGACTGGGGGTAGGAAGCGGAGTATAGAGGCCTTTCTTCTTGATGGTCGGTTTGGCAATGGCGCAAGCAGTGCAGGACTTGATGTACTTCCCGACATCTTGTCGAAGATTCGGCCAATAGAAATACTTTTGCAGTACTGCCACAGTTTTCTCGACCCCGAAATACCCAGTGACCCAACTGTAGTGTGCCTCCCAAATCATCTTGTTACGCTCGCTTGAAGAAACACAAAGGTGTCCCAGGTGACAAAGCAGGGCATCCTAGAGGTGAAAATTGGGAACTTTCTTACCCTCCAAGAGTGTATTGTATGTGTGGCCGAATTCTGGATTACCTGTGTAGAGAAGTAGCCAATCAGAAGTCTCATGCCCATAAGAGTTGAGCACAGTTCTTAGCGCCACGATGGGTGCTCGACTGAGGCAGACTGCAACATTATTGGTGCTACCTTTTTTGTACTTAATGTTCAAATGAAACTATTGCAGGTATGTGGACCACTTCTGATGGCGATCGTTCTGCAACTTCCCTTGTGTCTGTATGAACTGCAGGGGTCGGTGGTCTGTGTGGATGGCCGTTTCCTTTCCCAAAATGGAATACATTTCTTTGTCATAAGTGGGATACTTTCGGATGGTGTCAGAAAGTGTCTCACTGTGATATGCCACTAGATGCCCATGTTGAGTAAGGACTTCCCCAATAGCATAGTCAGAGGCATCTGTCACGATCTCAAATGGTTGTTGCAAGTCTGGTAATGTGAGCACTGGTGCAGAGCAGAGGCGATGCTTCAACTCCCCAAACGCCTTTTGTTGAGATTCAGACCAAAAGAATTTTTCTTTAGCTCCTCCCTTGGTGACTTGACTCAAGGGCCAAGTGATATGAGAGAATCCCAACACAAACCTGCGATAGAAATTGGCAAGACCTAAAAAGATGCGAAGATCTGTTAGGGTGGTTGGGGCTGGCCAATCCCGAATGACTTGGATCTTTTCTAGATCCACATGCACACCCCGCTCATCGATAATATATCCCAGATACTGAACCTGGGTTATGCCAAAAGTGCATTTCTCCAAATTTGCACACAACTTGTGTTGCCGCAATGTTTGGAGGACCTGTCGGATGTGGTGGAGGTGCTCTTCCCAAGTCTGGCTAAAGATCATAATGTCATCCAAGTACACCACTACAAATGAGTTGGTGAATGGACACAAGATGTCGTCCATTAGCCTCATGAAGGTTCCAGGGGCATTCGTCAACCCGAAAGACATGATCAACCATTCGAAAAGGCCCTCCTTGGATTTTAATGTAGTCTTCCACACATCAGAGGGTTCAATTGGTACCTGGTGATACCCAGACTTCAAGTTGATCTTGCTGAAATATTTTCCCCCCTTGAGTTGGTCCAGAAGGTCATCAATCCATGGGATCGGGTACCTATTCTGGACCATGATCTTGTTCAGTGCCCAATAGTCAATGCAGAGTCTCCAAGTCCCATCCTTCTTTTGCACCAATACGATTGGGCTCCCACAGGGTGATGAACTCGGCCAGATGTGACCTTTCTGGAGCAGCTCCTGAATCTGCCTCTTGATTTCGTCATTCTCTAGGACAAAGAGCCGGTAGATGGGTCCATTGGGCAGTGGCACACCTGGGGTCAGATCAATGGGGTGCTTGACCTGGCAGTGTAGAGGCACCCCTGCGGGGGAGCTAAAGATGTTGTCGTACTCCTCGATGACCTTATCCATCTGTTGTTTTCGTGTAGTGAGGCCTTGTCTCGAGGTCATGGCCACAGTCTTCCTCTTTCCCTGAGGGAGGATCATCAGAAAAACAAATTTCCTGGTCTTGGAAATGAGCTTACTGCATTGTTTTGTAGTAACCAAAGAGATGGTGGTAGGCGGTGCTATCTCCGGTATCCTATAAAACTTATTTCCCAAAGTGATAATAACAACACGAGGCCTGGACTCATACATAGCATGTCGCTTCAACAAGTACGGTTGGCCTAATAATACATCAGAAACATCAAGAGGAGAAATGTCACATAATACCTCATCTATGAAGGGCTTGATGTTGTAGGGAAGGCAACATTGTTGACTGACGCGGAGGTCCCGTCCTTGGTGCAACCACCTGATGGTGTATGGTTGTGGGTGTGTTGTGGTTGACAAGCAAAGTCACTTCATGACCTCTACCGAGATGAGGTTCTTCTGGCTCCCGCTGTCGACAATGAACTGCAACGGGGAACCCTTTACCCACATCTTGGAATGGAAGAGATGCCCTGCCTCCTTTGGATCTTCTAGTTCCTCCTTCTGGATCTTCATGGTGGAAACAATGGAGTTGGGCTCCGCATCGATAATCTTCTTCCCCCTATCATTCCCCTTGTTAGGTTCTAATTCAGAGTCGGAGCATGCATCCGATTCAAAAGCCTTCAACTTGGCTACCAGTGACTGCTTGGCCCGACACTCACTTGTGTTGTGAGTGGAGCTCTTATGGAACTCACACCACTTCCCCATGTCCTTTTTTGGCTTCGTGGTGTTCTTTGCTTGTGGCTTTGGCGGGTTTTCCTAAGCTTCCCTGCCTTGTCTTGGTCCCTTTTTCTATGGTTTGGGAGTACCTTTCCCTTGCTTCTGATTTGCAGACCCAAAGTCTCACTTCTTCTGTTTGAACTTCTAATCAATCTTGGCAGCATATCGGTATGCCACACCAAGCGAGGAGATGTCGAGGAACTCCATTTCCTCCTGAATGTATCTGTGCAGAAAACTATGGTACTTTAACACCAAATGTTTCTTTGAATCTTTGATACCCAACTTTGTGCGTAGGGTATGAAACAAATTCGTCATCTCATGCACATCTTGGTCCCTTTGCTGCCGCAACGTAGTCCATTGTATGTATTTTTCCTCATAGCTCCCCACGGGATAATATTGTTCCTTGATGGCATCTTGGAAAGAATTCCAAGTAGGTGTGGCCGAGAATAAAGAGGGTTCTCCCTCGCCCTCTTGCTCGGAGTAGGTTTCCCACCAGTCCTTGACATGGGGGGCGGCTTTGAGGAGTGCGAAAATAATCTTTTCTCGGTCGGAAAAGTCATGAACAAAAAAATATCCTTCTAACAGATTCAACCATCTATCTACGACATCTTCATCTATTTGGTCGTCAAATATGGGAATGTCAAAGTTTATTTGTACCTTAAAAGGAGTGGCACCTCCAAAGTGGCTTCTGGATGTCGATGCGCCGCCATTCGGAATCCGTTGAAGAATTTGGGAAAAGTTGTCCATCATCGTGTTCTTTGTTTCTCGAGGGCCTCCTCGAGAAACATTTTGATAGGATCTCCTGCTCCCTCATATTTCTTTTCTTCCCCCATGGGCAGTCATCGGGGTTTGCGAGGTTGATCTTGCAAAGGTTCAACCAGATCGAGCCACAACTCCTTATACCCCGATCTCGTTGGGGACATGCAAAGAAGGATCGAGAATGAGCAGATTACTCTGATACCACTGATATGGATTTATGTAGGAACACAATGAAATACAAAAATACACATAAATGCAGAGATGTAGCGGAAATAAGACTTCATTTCATTAATAACAAATGACTGAAATATGCTTACAGACAGAATGGAAATAAACTAGCTAGGGCACTGGTAGCTTATCTATGAGAAGAGATGTGGCAGATACTGGCCTCTGAACTATGTTACAATGAGTCTAGAAGGCCTATTATTATTGAGAAACAATGGAAAACCCTAAACATCCAAACACCTAACCCTAGGATATGAAACCCCAAGACTATGGGCCTCGTTTGGGTAAGTTGGTACATCAACTTCCCGGGGACGTAACTTTGGCATATGATCTTCGTTTGACGCATTCTATACCTCGTTAGAAATATATATCCGAGGAATACAACTTTTGGGTGAGAAACATAAATCTACAATCCATGTTTCTCCCCATTTTCGCAAAAAACATCATTTAAGGCCTCAAAACGGCTCCGGAAGTTCAGGACCCAAAAAACTGCTAAAAATAGTAAACAGTGCGGAAACTGAAAAACTGAAAGAAGCAATGGTGGGGGTCCAAGTGGAATAGGTGGGTGGCCACCAATATCCACCTAGATCATGTGCTAAGAAATCTAGGAATCAACCAAGCAGACAAAACTTCTCTCGATGACCGTACTAGTTGGTGATGAAATCCAGCGTCACGTGATCAAGTCGAGAAGGGGTTGGGATATGGTGGAACATTTATAATGGCGACCTGCTTAATGTACTTATGCCTTGGTGCAATATTCCACGTAGTAATTGTGGATTTACCCTCCAAGGAGCCCGAGTGAGTTTGACCAATGTCTGCTCCAAGTACAGTGAGACTTCCCTTCACTGTCACCTTGTGTAAGACCCTGAAGATTATGGCCACTAAGGTTACCAATTCGTAGTCCGCCCCTGGGTGGGTACAATCGACAGTCCAGTCCAAACATATGGGCAGGGTATCTAGCCAGAAATCAACTTTAAAGGCTTCCACTCAACATTGTGGGTATACCTTTAAGAGATCCCCATAATACGATCTGACTACTACAATCAATCAAACCACGGAGGGATAATCTCCATAGCTTTCCGAGTGCGACCTCGTGCATAACCCCTGTGTGAGAGGGGGATCCCAAGGAGACTTATACAAAAATTGGATTTGACTCTCCCTAGCTCAGGATGCTAATGTTTGTTTTGGAAACTTTGGAGAGTTATGCTTACAGCCTAATCCAAAGTGCTAACCCTAGTCTATTGTTGGTGGAGGATCCTAGAAAAGAAAATGTTCTAGATAGTTTTTTAATTAGCGTTCATTTTATAGGTGTTCTTTACTCAGAAGGGGTTAATGGAAGTGAAACGGATGGAATGATGACTCAATCCCCCCAAAAATCATCAAAGATGATAAGAAATCATTTATTTTCAATGAATATATATTTAAGGGAGAGAGAGAGAGAGTTATTTTCACTAACAAACACTAAGAAGGAATGCCCTCAAACAAATTTTCTTCAATCAAATCCGATGTGGTGCTAAAAAAATTTGGAAATGTCTTCTAATATGCAAATCAATCATGAAGATGTCTCTTTATTGTTTGTATGTGAATAATGATTAATTCAAAACAACATTTCTCTTGCCAATTATCCTTTTGGATCAAGGAAACTCAGATAAACATAAGAAGGTTTTATACAAACAATACACCCTCTTGTTGTGATAAAAAACAAGAAGCAAAAGAAAAGAAAACAAAGAAAATCAAGAATTTCACACAAAAAGAGATGTCAAAGAACAATGACCTCAACAAAAACCAAATGAAGAAATTCGTAGACTTCTGATGTCCTTCACCAGAGTTTCTTGCTCAGTCAAAAAGGAGAGAAAAAACAACGCATGGATTTCAAACTCCCAACAGCAAAAAAACTCAAAAATAATGAAGAAGGCTACAAAATCTAAATAGAAAGGTATTTGTTCCTCGGAAGGAAGGATGTCAAAGTTGAATGGGAAGAAGCATTGACTCACAAAGAGACTCAGGAAGTAAAACACAGAGACTAGACCCTAGAAAGAGCAATTCTAGAAAGGTTTTTGGCCAAAAGAGGGTTGGCGCTCTGGTGTAAAGGGCACCAAGCATTATAGCGCTTTGTATAACACATTCAGGGAGCGTTGGCGCTCTGATAACACAGCCACAGGGGTGCCAGGCTTAAAAATTTCATGAAAATATCAAAAAATCCAAAATTTCAGTCTAATTTTGGCAATCAAACTGAGTGTGATGGGGTAGGGAGTCAATCAACTCATGAAATCAATCAAAAAGAGTGAACCAGGTCTAAAAAAAATTAAGGGGTAAGTCAAGGTCTATGAGGAGAAATCAAAACCAAAAAGTTTCGATTCGAGGCTCCCCAGTGGAGTCGCCAATTTCTGTTGAAGGAAAATCTCCCTGCGGATAGGTAGATCTCCTCAAAGAGCTAGACTCTTAACTCTAAGACAGAAAGTGCTTATCGTGGTCACTGACTTCCTTTTATATCTAGGTGGACTAGTGTGTCATATTGATGAGAACAATGAAAAAAGTAACTTACAACTGTAGATGCGAATGCGACAGCTTCGTCAAGTCCCCTTTGTCTAACCCTTGCTCAAAAGATCCACAACCTGGATGACAACAACTTCACTGATTACTCTCCTCCAGTCCATTGTATGTTTTCTATGATATCATAGGTTTCATGCTTGCAATTTTTCCCCCTTTCCATCATGATAGAGCCTGTTTATATAGGTTTAGAGAGGCTTAACCTCTTGAGGTATCTTTAGGGTAAGTTGAGGATTTCCCTCCTTAAACCAAGGATCTTCTCCTAAGATCATGGCTGAACCAGGATTTCGAATGCAACTGCCTTCCAATATTGAAAGATCCTCCTCTTAATCTCCTCAACAAATCAACTTCTACTCAGAATAGGCAGCGCTCCCTCAAAAAGGACATTCAAGTGCTATAGCGCTCCCTAGTAGGCTTTAGGGGAGCGCCAACGCTCTAAAGATCTATAGCACTCCTTCAAAGGGGCAATTTGGTGTTATAGCGCTCACTAGCACCTTATAGGGGAGTGCCAACACTCCTAAGAGTGATATAGGGGAGCGATCTCTTCTAAAACCTTAGTTTGAAAGATTCTTTCAAGTGGCAAGAGATACCTAACTTCAGTTAACCATCCCTCTTCCTCCAAATTAGGTGTTTGAGGCATTCTAAGTGTCTCCTTAGTGTCATCATCATGGAAGTATTCTTTGCTTAACATTTGTGACACTTGTGAACAACATGCGACACTTGCAACAGTTGTGAACAACATGCGACACTTGTGACACTTATCAAAGTGAGTATTGTTGATGATTAACAGAGGTGTTACTCCTCTGTCTGAGATTTACAAAATGTGGGACTTTTAAAGAAGTCCATCAAAATAAAATAGATATAAAAAAAAGGAAAATATTTTTATTTTTCTTTTAAAAGAGAGTCCCAGAGAATGGACCAAGAAACACACACACACATTCATAAATTTAAAGCAAATAAACAGAATTCCTCACATCCATCATAGTAGGGATAAATATTTCTGATCACATAAAAACTAAAAGAAAATGAACCGCATGCATAACACAAATTTGACAGAGTAGTACATGGGTATTTCAAATGAATATAACAATAGATCAACCTCAAATAATTTATATTCCAGAAAACTAGGTTACAAAGTACAGTCGAGATTATTCCCAAAATATTTCTCTTGGAATTTCTAAAAAATATATAGTTCAATACATATTCTTTGAAATTAAAATGTGTTTGTCATAATGACTGGGATTGGGGCTCCCACAGACCATAAATAAAAAATGTATAAGAATGAAGTTCGTATAAATAAGAAAGTGGGCAGCGGAAGGCAACGAGACCTGGAAAGAATAAAAAAGAAAATTATCAGTCTTCGGTTAAACCTTCTATTTAAAGAGGTGGAGTAACTAGATGAAGAGCTTGATAAAGATATAAATATATGATAAGTATAGAATTACTATGATGGTATCTCATGGTTTTTCACTTTCTCGCTGATTTCCTCTTATGGATTTCCTCGGTGGTTACGAGAACCATCTCGACCGTCTTTTTCCCTTCATTAGTAAGCTTGTCGACTGCCTTTTTGAACCACTCCTCGATGTAGCTCCCCATTGGTGCCATGTTGATTTCATGATAGATTTTTATATTGAAGAGTTATCCATCCAAGTTCCTTAGATCATTTGAGATGTTCCGCAATGCTTCCTCAATATATTGTTTTTTAATCGAATAATAAACTAGCCATTTTTCTACGTCATCTTCACCATATTCAAGAATTCCATAGAATGTTTCAAATCACAACCCTTTAAATATATCAACTTGTTAATCAAATGATTGATTGTTTAAGAACAATGAGTTGAGTATCAATTTTGGGTCTTGGAATTCATTGGTGCTTCCAGCTAGATCTATCTCAGTTAGCTTATTGAATAGTTCCTCTCTTCTAGTTATGGCCTGGCTACATGCTTGAACGATACCATTCAGATTTTTTACTTTTTCCTTCCATCATGTGTTCAATTGTTTTATTCGGTTCGGGGAAGGGAGATCCTCCTCTCTTATTCTCAATTCTGTCATATTACTAACTTTAACACCAAAATATACAACCACATCGAGGTAGAAACCTTGCTCATTTTTCAAATCTTCTTGTAGATATTCATGAAAAACATGTAATATTGTTCCAAAAGAGACCATACTCTTTGACATCTCCCAAGCCTCTATTATTAATTCAATTATTTTCTTTATATTCTTTTCCACATAGCCTTGGGCTGATGTGAAAAGGCTTGCCAATCCTTTTAATGTTTCCACATATGTGGTAGGCCCTATCATTGCTAAAGGACTAGCAAGCATTGGAATGGGCATTAGAGCTCCCTCCAATTCTTTAATTCGCTCCTTTAACCTGTCATTCTCCATTTCAAGGCCTTCAATAGAGTTTTCTATGGAATCTCCAATTTCTCGGTGTATCTAGGAAATTTCGGAAGGCTGCATGTTCCATAGGTTAACCTCTGAGCGAGATTTCCCCTTATTATTCTTTACATCTCTTTTATCAATAAAAAAAAATTTGGATTCATTGTCAAAAACAACGCCTTGAAATGCAAAAGACTCTTCTTCATCGAAGGTCTCGGTCCCAATTATTTCCATCTAAGGGTTCTAGTGAGTAGTTTTCTCTAGTTGGTCATCATTGGGGAACACTTTCTTAATTCCAATATCTAGCTCTATATCCCTGAGGGAGAGATCGTGGATATCACTTTCTCCCCGAGGTCCTTCCTCTTCTTGCACAATGTTTTTTTGTTTCTTCCTCACGGGAATTTTATGAGAACTTTCAATTTTTCCATAAGGAAGGTTATTATATCCTCCTCTGCCTAAAGAACCATGGGTGACTTTCTTACCTGGGTAGGTTGTTGGAGTGTTGCTTCGAGATGTTGTACTCTTTGGCGTGGAAGTTGGGGTTTGGGAAATTTTCTCACCCATAAATTTCCCTCTTTTCTTGTACGAATCATTGGTGCTAAGTATTATCTCTAGGTCATCGATGTCACAAACAGGAGTTCCTGATACATTGTCTCCATCTTCATTCAAAATAGTGTTAATGAAATAATTGTTGAAACCAATAGCCAATATATCTTCTACAAAAATACCACTAGGGTCAAACCCTTTTACTTTTTCAGCATATTTTAAATTTAGGTTGTGGAAGTGGCCCACAAATTCATAAATCTTGTTCATATCCCCGAATGTGCAATCCCTGACTTTCCAAGGCAGAGGTATGAATTGCATTTTTCTCTTTTCATGTAAAAAATGCAACCAAAAGGTGTACTGCCTTGCTATCTCAGCAACAAACATTCTATCAGATATGGGACACGGAATGAAGGAAGGATTTTCTTTGGATCCAAAAATCCTTATAACATTATAATTTTCCATTTTTTCTAGTGTCACCTTCCTATCCAAGAACGTATTCACCTGGTTAGACATCCAGGGAGCGTTTTTTCCAAACAACAATTCTTTAAAAAATGAGACAAAATCATTAAAGACTTCATAAAAATGTTGGGAGGCCTTATGCTTTCACAATGATTGATACCATAAGGTTACTGGGTTGAACTCATAGTTTACCTTCTTGCAGACAAATAATCTTGGGAACTGACAGTAGTCCGCTATTGCAAAGACCAAATAAGATGACATGAAAAATTTCTTATCCTTCTTGTATTGTACTAATTGGGAAGAGATTTCAATGGAAATAAATGTATCCCAATCGAAGATGTCATGTTACTTGACCGTAAAATAAAGAATTAAAGAATCATCCAAGAGATGTTGGTCATGGTTTCCTTTCCTGTTATCCTTGTGAAAATCCATGCAATTTCCTGGAAGGGATTTTTAAATGCTCCAATTTGCAATATTGTGATGTCCTTGGGGATGGCCATTGGGTTTTCTAGGAATTTAGGTAAGAGGCTGAGTCCATTTTCATGTTTTTTTAATAACTCCCTGCAATATTCACCATTGAAGGTGAGTGTTGGCTCTGGGAGCCTTAACATCTTACAAAAAACATGAGGTGACAAAGATATAGGGGAATGGTATCGCAACTGGATGATCTGTTGGCTTGGAATGTATCTCTCAGTGCACCAGGTGACCAACTCTTTACAATCAAAAACTTATGGAACACACCTTGCACATGAAATTCCAAACATCCAGATTATTTCCTTCTGGGCAGAAGGGGATGAATGATAGGAAGATTCCCTAGACCACTGAAAAATATGATCCTCGTGTCCGAAAATATTTAGTGTATCTCCACAAAACTATTGTTGAATTTATGCCATAAGTCAATGAGAACATTCCTTTGTTCCAAATTATGTTAGGAATGAACACTGGTGGGAGATAATATAATCCTCCGTAAATCCTATTTAATGTGCATTAATAGGAGGTCTCCTCGAGCCTTCTTCTTATTAACGACCATCCCTTCGAACCTGTATGGTAATTTATTAGCATTAAAAGCATAGTAAATGTGCATTAGGAAAGGTGCGAGGGTGGTGGGGATGGGCGGGGGAAATATGTGACTTTATATTTTTTGTGAACCCAAGAACCCGTGAACCTGAGAACCCGTGATGGTATGAGGCGTGAAATTGGCTAAGTGTGGGATGACATGGCAGTCAAATGGATTCATGTAGGAAGAATGACACTTGGGCAGTTCGGGGAGTCCGGGGATCGAAATGTAGATCCCAGTACTCTTTGGTGCAATATGTCTATCACGGAACATGGGAACATGAAAGCTCAATCCCGTCAACCCGAGAACCCGCGATCATAAAATTGGCTAAGTCTAGAATAGCATGATGATCGATCAGACTCATGAAGTGAATTTGTAGATAGAGATGAGAAAATGTAAGTCCTCCAACCAGGGAACCCGTGGTCTAAGATGTCATGTTACTTGACCGGGAACCCATCGTCTAAGATGTCATGTTACTTGATAGTAAGAGGGAAAAAAGAAGAGGGAAAAAAATGGGTAAGTGTAGAATGGGGACAAAGAAAGGGAGAAACGAATATGGGAAAATAGAAAAGGGGAGGGAATTTTTGGAAGCAGGAAATTACCTCAATAACAGGCTCCAATAGTGGGATGATGACCCCCTGTGGGTTGTCAATAATCCATAATCTCTTGTGACCATGTGCTTCCTCCCATTGGGCTATGGAGTTAGATTAAGAATATACAAACTAAAATAAAATTATGTACAATGAGAATGAGAAGTGTTAGTAGAAGAAACCTTTCAGATGTTTCTCATTGACAGGAAACATTAACCTTTTTCCTTTCATATCTTGGAGCATATATGAGTTAAAGCCCAATATATTTTAGATGACATAGGGTTCGATCCAGAGTGCTTAAAACTTCATGTGCATGGATGGCCTTTCCTTGGCTTTGTTCCAAAGTAGTACCACTTCTCCCTTCTGAACGTTCTTCATAATTTTGCTTTGATCAAAATACTTTTTGACGATCTGCTACCTTTGAGAAGTCTGGTTCATGGCTTTTCTTCATTCCTCATCCAACATTAGCAATTGACTCATCCTTTTCTGAGTAAGAGAAATGTCTTTCGTATATTCATTATTAACCACAAAGATCAATGTGTTAAGCTCGAGGTTAATTGGAATTTTTTTATGTTTCCGATAGACCAATAGATACAGGGTCATCTCGATACTATCTTTTGGGGTTGTCCTGCTTTCCCATAATGCTTCTATCAGCTTCAAGTGCCAATTTCTATGGTTTCCATCAATAGGTTTCTTTAATATCTTCACAAGTGTTTTGTTCATGGATTCGACAAGGCCATTTCCTTGTGGATAATAATTATAAGACTCACCCATAATGATCCCATATTGTCCGTAAAAATCCGTGAATTTTGACCCAATGAAGATCGAACCGTTGTCTATGATAAATTTATTAGGAACACCAAACCTTGACAAAATGTTGTCTTTGAGGAATCCAATCAATTCTTCAACATCGACCTTCTTCAACGCCACCACTTCTAGCCATTTTGTGAAATAATTGGTAGTTGTTAGAATGTACATGTGCCCTTTGCTAGATTTTAGATTAATCATCCCAACGTCATCAAGTCCCCATTTGGAAAATGGTTGTTCCACCAAACTTAGCTGCAGAGGCATCGTAAATTTCTTCATTTTTCTTGAGAACTACTGGCATGAAAAACATCTTCTTATTGCGGTGTGGGAACCGTCCCTGAAGATTGACAGTCAGTAGAATCTCACTCTGATCATTTTGTAAGCATTTGCAGTGGGTGAAAATTGTCCACCGCATATTCCTTCATGGAATTCTTTGATAAATGTCGAACCTTGATTCTCATCAACGCATCACAACAATATACCATCAAAATTCCTTCTAAAAAGTATATCAGCAATCAATACATATTGGTTCTCCTTCATCTTGAGTGTCCTTTTCTCCTTTGAACTCATTATAACAGGGAATTTCCGAGTTCTTAAATAAAATATGATATCTCCATACCATTCTGAATCATCTGATGGTTCCCCGACTAATATTGAAATCATTCCATCAACTGAGTCCCCATTTTCCATAAGCTTGCATAATCCTTATCCTTTTATTTCCTTCAATGGTTTGATCTTGATATCATACTCTTGAATTTTTTCTAACCAGTTGGCCCATTTTCCTTCTTGTTGTAACCTAGGTCTTCCCTTTTCCCCTCATTTCTCATATCCCTATGCCTTCATCAAGTTTTTTCTCTTCTGGTTGATAAATTTGATTTCAAATATGTTCAATGACTTGGTTTTCCTTATTGTCTTGCTTGACTGATTATTTGCACAAAGTTTTTCTGTTTTTCTTGAAGGATAAACACATATCATGAATTGGTTTGAATTACTTGTCATCATGTTTTCCATTAATTGAGATTATAGCAGGTCGATCAAGTATGTTGTATGCACAGGGAACAACCATGAGAAAAAATGTAGCATTCAAATTGTCAATTTCGGGCTCATATTGTAGGAACAGACAGATTAAAATTACAATGGTGGAGATCCAACATGCCACTCAGATTGACAGTTTTCATGCATTCAAAGTGTCAAAATAATGTGGGGTTTAACATCAAGAGGGAACCCACGAAGTACCAGAACGTCGAAGAAGCAAAGTGCCCAACCCCAAAGTGTCAGAGACACATGGAATTCATCCAATAAGGACACTTGGCACCTATCCGCCTAAAACACTTGGCACCTATACATCGAGGACACTTGGCACCTATCCACCAAGGACACTTGGCACCTATCTACTGAGGACACTTGGCCTTTATCCATCAAGAACACATGGTATTAATTTTAGGCCACCACATTACTCTAGGCCCGTACTACTCCAAGAGTTATACAAACTCTGCATGTAGAAACTCCCGAAGCCTAAATTATTGAAGACACTTTGTACTCATCAGTTCAGACGCATGGAACTCATCCGTTAGAGACACATGCAATCCATATGTTGAGACACGTGGAACTCAATTTAGGAACCTTTGGTCATGTCATTCGCTCATTTTTTAGTGACACGTATCACTCTTCTTTTGTTTGACGTCATCAATTGTGACATAATATAACGTCGGGCCACCACATCACTCTAGGCTTGTACTACTTCGGGAGAACTTCATGCTTTAAAATCCAATACTCCCGAAGCTCGAAGTGTCGAAGCATGTGGAAACCATCTGTCAAGACATGTGGAAGCCATCTGGTGTTGACATGTGGCATTCATCTGTTGTGACACGTGGCATTATTTTCAAGCACCTTGGGGCACGTCATCTGCTCAATTTCTTATGACATGTGTCACTCTCCTTCTGAGAAATGTCACTTTAGGCCCATACTATTTTGGAATATTTTCATTCTTCACAGTACAAAACTTCTGAATGTCGAGATGTCGAAGTGTCAAAGCACGCGACACTCATCCGTGAGGACTTGTGGCACTCATCCATGGAGACACGTGGCTTCCATCTGGCCCTAACATGTGGCACTCATTCCAGGTCATTTGGTTGTGTCATTCACCCATTTCCACATGGCATGTGTCACCCTTCTTTCCATGACAAGTCAGCACATGATGTTAGGCCACCACGTCATATTCAAGAGATCATCCTCCGGGAGGTATTTCTTCTTAGCATTCAAAGCTCTCGAAGGCCAAAATTGGTGCCATCTCTAAACATGGTTAAAAGGATTTTGGAATTGGAGGACGGATAAACTTTACCACGGGTGCTAAAATAGCAAGGTTACCCAGATCACATATTTCAACTAGATTGATGCCCACACTTCATTATAGGGACGCAAAATGCTCGAACGTTAGCATCCTAGAACGGTCCTGCAATCGAAACCATGGTATTTCTAGGGAGGTACATGGTAGTTGGTGGTGGATTTTTGGATTCAAAGTGGTATGGATCCAAACCTTCCTTGAAAACTTCCATAATCATGTGTGTATATCATATCTAGGGTCCCATCTGAGAGCTGCACATGGCAACAAAATTGGGCGTTAAGACAAATCATCAAAGGATAAGTGAGGGAAAGACACGACCACACTTGGAGTTGTCTCCAGTGGCCTCCATAAGCGTGTGTGCATACCATTATCAATTCATAACTCAGCTCCATCACTCTAAATTAGTTTCTTCCAAAGTCTCAGTTCATTCTAGCACATGCATCGGTCCAGTTCCATTACTAGTAGTATCAGTTTTCAATTATTCAGTTCAAGACTCTTTTTAGTTTAAAGAATAATAAGTGTTTTTTTATATGTGATAAGAACCACTCTCTTTGAATAAGTCAAGTGTGAAGTATACATTGTTGTACTCTAGCAGTGTTTTAGTCAAGTTAATAGGTTGTTCTACAACTATTAATATAGAGTTAAGTCTCAGTCCAAGATGGATGAGAGCCTTTGCAACTATGATAAATATGCAGTTTATGTATGTCTTGAAGGTTCATTTTTCAGGAAATGATAGAAATACAACAACTGGTTGGACCCTTTCTATGCATGGATTAAAGCTCTCTTCCTGGTGAAAATACTCTTGATGGTATTGTTTCATTCAAATCTTCATGTGTTTTTATCTTATCTTGAATATAGTTTTTGATTTGTGCAAAGTACATTTCATTTCTTTCGGCTATTGTATAACTTGTCTTTATTGATATGCAACCTGTGAAAATAGTTAATGCTTGGTGAAGAATTGTTTTTATCACAACCTGAGGGAGTAATTGTGTTTTTTAATACATGCTTAATGTCTTGAAATGATATTTTAAGTATTAAACTTCTGGCAGGGGATTATTTATTGACTGGTTTGTTGTTTCCCTTTGTTTTTATTATTTCACTTGTCTGTCATTTGTATGTTACCAACCAAGGAGGACCCTCATCCATATCATTTTTCCAACCCCAACCATGATGTTGTCTTGGTACAACCAACCCTCTAATTGACCAACAAAATTAAAAAAGAAACCAACAATTCCAAACTTGAGGTGGACTAACTCTTCCCTTTAGCAGTCAGGTGCAAAATTTAGGACCAACACTTCCCTCAATTGTTGATTTAGAAGCATCTTGACAGGGGATGAGGGGGCGTAGGAAATCACATGAGAGTTTAATATATAAGTCTAAAAGTGTTCCACAACATTTATAAGGGCCAAATACTATTTCTCGAGTTTTGAATACCTCAACTCATAGTCATGTAAAGTTTTTCTCATAAAAATTATGGGGAGATCTTCTCCATTTTTATTTTCTGAGTGAGGACGAACACGAAAAATGCCTCTATAGAAAATGAATAGATAATGAAATCCTTTTGAAAATATGTACTAATGAATATGGGAGCAGTGGTGATGGCCCCCTTGATCATTTTGAATGCTTCCTAAGTATCTATTGTGCACTCGAACCTTTGTTCTTTTTTCAACAATAAATTGATGGGTTTTACGATGCTTGCGTAATCAAGAAGAAATATTTGAACAAAATTAATTTTCCCGAAGAATGATTGGATTCCCTTCTTTGGTGTCAGGGGGTTGATTTCATTAATCACTTTAACTCTTTCTGGGTCAATGTAAATCCATTACTTGCATACAATGTGGCCCAAAAACTTTCCTTGAGTCACAACAAACAAGCATTTCTTTGGGTTGAGAGAGACGTTCTATGATCTACATCTTTCAAAGACTTTTCTTAAATGATGTATGTGATCCTCCCTTTTGCTTGAGTGTACTGTCAAGTCATATTGGTAGTCTGACATGAACTTTCCTATAATTCCATTGAACGCATGGTCCATGGATCTTTGGAACGTAGCTCCAACATTCTTCAAGCCGAAGGGCATTCTTCTTGTTTTTTATCTATCTTCATGTGTGATCAATCTTGTTTTTAATCTATCTTCCTCAGACACTAAATCTTGTTTTTTATCTATC
This sequence comes from Picea engelmannii, assembly GCA_009831015.1. Classification (NCBI taxonomy): domain Eukaryota; kingdom Viridiplantae; phylum Streptophyta; class Pinopsida; order Pinales; family Pinaceae; genus Picea; species Picea engelmannii. Next base: position 56,698 of record ML805127.1, on the reverse strand, counting down.
TTCAATATTGTTTTTTATCTATCTTCTTCTTGTTTTTTATCATTCTTCTTGTGTGATCAATCCTGTTTTTTATCTATCTTCCTCAGCCACTAAAACTTGATTATATCTAGAGAAACCATCCAACATAGACATGCATTCTAATCTCATGACTTGCTGAAGAAGAAACTCCATGTTGGGTAGCAGAAAATTATCTTTTATGCTTGCTTTGTTAAGATCTATGAAATCGACGCACATTCAGATTTCCCTAGTCTTCTTCCTATCAATCACTGGATTTTAAATCCAGTCTAAATGTCTAATGGGATAAATTATCCCTTCTTTATTGAACTTTTCCAACTCAATTTTTATCAAAGGATTTATCTTGGGATTCATCATTCTTATTTTTTGTTTCATCAGGTTGGCTTATTCCCTCAAAGGAATGGCATGCTAGAATATTGTTTTGTCATAAGACTTTAAGTTGTCCTAAGTCTAGGAAAACACATCAATATATTCCTTGAATAAGAAGACATATTGATGAACTTCTTCGGGGGTGCAATTGACTCCCAAATTGATATATTTCTGAGACTGGTGCATTACAATATTGAATTTTCTTGTCTCTTCTTCCTTTCGAACTAAAACTTATTCACAAAGATTCTTGGCATGATCATCTTTTGTGAACAAAGATTCATCTTGTATGAATTATTTGGGGACGACAATCTCTTTATCATTTTCTTCATCGTCATCGTCTAACAAAAAAATATCCAATTGTTCATCATTTTCAAACACTTGCAAGTACTCAATATTATCAAGCACAAATGGCCTAAAGGCCATTTGCACTTGGAAAGATGTTTTTCTTAGGATATTGTCTAGATTTTATAATGAAGTTTCCAAAGCTAGAGAATTGGCCTTATGGTTCTTATCCCTTGGAATGAAAGCAATATTGAAAGAGTTGAAAGATTCCATCAATTCGTTAACTCTTTTGAAATACAATTTAAGTCTTTCCTTTTTTATTTTGTATTTTTGGGTAACCTGGCTGATGACCAAATCTGAATCTCCATTCACGATGAGATGTTCTATTTTTATTCCTTGTGCAAGGATCATCCCCTGGATTAAATATTTGTATTCTACCTCCTTATCCGTGCATGGAAACTCTAGTATTATAGTGTGAGGATCTGTCGTCTTATCGAGGCTTACGAGAACAATCCCATCTTTGATCCCTGATTTAGAGAATGCTCCATCGAATGAAATTCTCTAGTAACCTTCAAATACACCTTCTAGGACCTCCAAATCTTGAACTCGTTCTATGTTTTAATTCTACTCCATGTCTAAGATAACATATTTTCCAATGTTAGTGTCTATGTAGTCTTCCATTAATTCATTATCTTTTTTCTTGAATGAGAAAGGTTTTTTAGGCTCTTGGGGGACTTTAAGAATTTCTCCTTCCTTTCCTTGTAGCATCATACAACTATTGTCATTCATTATATATCCACCGATCATGGAGCTCCAATCTCTTCCCAGCACAACCCCATATGTTGGGGGCAGGTCTACCACAATAATATTAAAAACCGTGATGATATGGGGAGTTTCTATAATCCATGCATAGAAATCCTTGATTTCTCCATATGTTGGAACTTTTCTCGAATCGATGGCATATATGCTCTCTCTAGTTTCATAATATTTAGTGCAATTTCTTCCCAATGCTCCCATGACCATGAGTGACATTATATTATTTATCACACCTGTATCAACTAAACAGTTATGTAATGCAGCATCATGGTTTTCAATTGAGATGTAGAAGGGTGGAATTTTACCTCTCAGCTTAGCAGTCGACGGGCTCTGGTTCTGTTTTGGAGTGGTAAAAACAACTTTCATTCTTTCTGATGGATCATCCAACAACTTCAAGATATTTTTCCTTTGCTAAGGAATCTTCACCACTTATGTAAAAGGAAAGGTTATCCTCAGTTTACCTAAGTCCTCCACAACATTGTATGTCATTTGAATTTAGCTTGTCACTACGGGTTACCTTGTGGTTCCAACTGTCACCTTCTAATTCGACACTTTTTCACTGGATTTTTATTTTTTCTTTTTCTTTTTGTTTTTATTTTTTGGATTCGCCTTTATTCTTTGATCTATATACAAATCCTCTTGTCTAGGTAACATTTTCTTTTGAGTTAGGATCATTGTCTCCCTCTTCATATATGTACATGTACACCTCACATCCATCAATATGCATTGTCTCAAATCATTCATCAGGTGAGTAATAACCTTCTCTCTCAGTCAATTGTTTGTCATAGACATCATCCAAAACAACCACATTCAGAGTGGGTTGTTTGGGAACCCTTGGTCTCGGTGGGTCTTCAATATTCTCGAATGTGACCCTGTTTTCAGGGGTAGGGTTATGCCTTTGGTCGAGAATCAAAATTCTTGGGTTTGGCATGTAATTATCTCCCCTTCTCAGCTTGGTTATTTCATTTTTCATCTGTTTGATGGTTCTATTCATCTACACAATCTCAATTCTATGCTTTGTTTCCTGTGTTGTCGCAGGGTCAAATTTTATGTCAGGTATGGTTCCTTTAATAAATCCTCCTCCATCCATTTGATTATGAGTTGCTCAAGGTTTAAACTCTTCGTTTCTTCTTGCGATGGAAGATCCTTGATTATCGATATTCAATCCCCCCATATATCTTTGTACTTTTCCCAATATAATGTCGGGGTCGATGCCCATTTCAATCATAATTTCTTTCATCTGAGTAGCCTTAGTCATTGCTTCCTCCAGGGTATCCATCTAGAATGTTCTAATGGAATATTTCACATTTGGAGGCATAACATTCTTATAGAAACTAAGAATGACCAGTTCATTTGGTATTTTGTCTTATGGGATTCTACTCAAAGTCTTATTGAACCCGAGATTTAAATCACGTATCCTTTCATTCATCCTTAACCCAATATGGGTGAATTCTGTGAGGAGGGGATGGTAAGAAATTCAGGGGGGAAACATATTAAGGAACATAACTTTGAGGTCATTAAACGAGCAAATGGATCTACTGGGAAATTTTGTATACCATTCATAAGATCTTTATGATAAAGTTTTCAAAAATAGCCTCACCATGGCGTCATCATGTTCAACTCGGTGGAAGTCACAAATGTCAAGAAATAAATGCAAATGCATCTTTTCATCAATTGTCCCATCTCCAAAAAATTTCTTCAGGGTGACCTAAGGGAGAACTGGGATTTGATGTTGTTCACCCATGAGATTAAGAGGGGAATCTCTCACCCTCCTTCTATTTCTAAACCCTGGGATTCCTTGATATCTTGCAGCATCTCTTTCACCTCCTTGTCTCTCCTCATGATGTTTGATTCAGGGTTTTTCGTCTCTGGATGACATTTTTAAGGAGGTTTCAGAATCATACTTTTCACTTCTAGGAATAGAGAGTTGTTTACTTTTACTTCGGGTTATGGGTCCCTTGTATTCATCGAACTTCAATATTGATCATGTTCTTGTGCTGCTCTAGCCAATCTTTGATTTCTTCGATCTTTTTGTTATTCTCTCCTTTTTCTTAGGATAATTTATCTTTCTTCTTCTTGGACTAATATTTGTTAGGGCCCTTCTAAATCCTCTAGAGTCAAGGTTGTTGATGTTACCAGATTATATAATTGGTGCAAAATGTTTCGTTGATTATTAAATCCAATTTCTAAATGGGGTTGGTTTCCCTACGGTAAAGTCATATATTTCTTTCAAAATGCTTGTCCATGTACCAAATGTTTAGTTCATGTCACGAGTATGGTCGCCAAAAATGTTGACGCTTGAATCCATCAAGACCGAAATGGAAACCTTACGAGGATGTGAATCCTCCTGTGTTTTTATAGAGGTGGTACTCCTCTTTCTGATATTTACAAAATGTAGGACTTTTAAAGAAGTCCATCAAAATAAAATAGATATAACAGAAAACGAAAAATTATTTTTATTTTTATTTTAAAAGAGAGTTCCTAATAATGGACCAAGAAACACACACACATTCATACATTTAAAGAAAATAAACAGAATTCCTCACATCCATCATAGTAGGGCTAAATATTTCGAATCACATAAAAACTAAAAGAAAATGACCCGCATGCATAAGATAACTTTGACAGAGTAGTACATGGGTAGCTCATATGAATATTATGATAGATAAACCTCAAATACTTTATATTCAAAAAAAAATGGGTTACAAAGTACAGTCGAGATTGTTCCCAAAACAATTCTCTTGGAATTTCTAAAAAATATATAGTTCAATACATAATCTATGAAATTAAAATGTGTTTGTCATAATGACAAGGATTGGGGATCCCACAGACCATAAATAAAATATGTAGAAGAATGAAGTTCCTAGAAAGAACAAAGTGGGTGGCGGAAGGCAGTGAGACTTGGAAATAAGAAAGAAGGAAAATATCAATCTTTAGTTAAACCTTTCTATTTAAAGAGGTGGAGTAACTGGATGAAGAGCTTGATAAAGACATAAATATTTGATCAATATAAACTTACTATGATGGTATCTCATGGTTTTTCACTTGCTTGCTGATGTCCTTTTATGGCTTTCCTTGGCAGTTACAGGAACCATCTCAACCATCCTTTTCCCTTCATGGGTAAGCTTGTCGACTGCCTTTTTGAACCACTCCTCAATGTAGCTCTTCATTGGTGCAACATTGATTTCATACAAGATTTTTATATTGAAGAGTTCTCCTTCCAAGTCCCTTAGATCAATTGAGATGTTCCGCAATGCTTCCTCAATATCTTGATTTTTAATCGAATAATAAACTAGTCAATTTTCCACATCATTCTCACAATATTCAAGAATGTCATAGAATGTTTCAAATGACAACCCTTTAAAGATCTCAACTTGTTCATCAAATTCTTGTTTTTTTAAGAACAACGAGTTGAGTATCAAATTCATGTCTTGGACTTCATTGGTGTTTCCAACTAGATCTCTCTCAATTAGCTTCTTGAATAGTTCCTCTATTCTAGTTATGGCCTAGCTACATGCTTGAACAATACCATTCATATTTTTTACTTTTTCCTTCCAGCATGCATTCAATTTTTTTATTTGGTTCGGGGAAGGGATATCCTCCTCTCTTCTTCTCAATTTTTTCATATTAGTAACTTTAACACCAAATGGTACAACTGCATTGAGGTAGAACCCTTGCTCATTTTTCAAATCTACTTGCAAATATTCATGAAAAGCATGTGCTCTTGTTCCAAAAGAGACCATACTCTTTGACATCTCCCAAGCCTCTATTATTAATTCCATTCTTTTATTTATATTATTTTCCACAGCCTCATGATGATGTGGGAAGGCTTACCGATCCTTTTAACTTTTTTGCAGATGTGGTAGGACTGGTCATTGCTAAAGGACTAGCAAGCATTGGAAGGGGCATTAGATATCCTTGCAATCCTTTGATTTTCTCCTTTAACCTGACATTCTTCATTTCAAGGCCTTCAATATAGTTTTCTAGGGCATCTCCAGTTGCTCGGTGTATCTGGGAAATTTAGGAAGGCTTATTGTTTTGTAGGTTAATCTCTGAGCGAGATTCTCCCTTCTTATTCTTTACATCTCTTTTCTCAATAATTAAATTTTTGGATTTGTTGTCAAAAACAACGCTCTGAAATGCAAAAGACTCTTCTTTGTTGAAGGTCTTGGTCCAAATTATTTCCATCTAAGGGATCTAATGAGAAGTTTTCTCTAGCTGGTCATCATTGGGGAACGCTTTCTAAATGTCAATCTCTAGTTCCATATCCTCGAGGGAGACATCATGGATATCAATTTATCCCTGAGGTCCCTCCTCTTCTTGCACAACATTTTTTCGTTTCTTCCTCATGGGAAGTTTATGAAAAATTTCAATTTTTTCGGAAGGAGGGTTGTTATCTCCTCCTTCGCCTGAAGAACTATGGGTGACTTTCTTACTTGGGTAGGCCATTGGAGCATTGCTCCGAGATGCTTCACTCTTTGGCGTGACAATCGGGGATTGGCACTTTTCTCACCCAAACCTTTTCCTCTCTGCTTGTATGACTCATTTGTGTTGAGTATTATCTCCAAGTCGTCGGTGTCATGAACGAGAGTCCCTGAGACATTGTATCCATCTTCATTCAGAATAGTGTTAATGAAAGAATTATTGAAACCAATAGCCAATAGATGTTCTACAAAAATACCACTAAGATCAAACCCTTTTACTTTTTCAGCATATTTTAAATTGAGGTTGTGGAAGTTGCCCATGAATTCATAAATCTTTTCATATTCTTGAATATTAAATCCCCGACTTTCCAAGAAAGAGGTATGAATTGTTTTTTTCTCTTTTCATGGAAAAAATGCAACCAGAAGGTGTATTGCCTTGTTATCTTAGCAACAATTTGTTTTTCAAATATGTGACATGGAAGGAAGGAAGGATTTTATTTGGATCCAAAAATACTTGTAACATTATAATTTTTCATTTTTTCTAGTGTCCCCTTCATATCCAGGAACTTAGTCACCTAGTCATACATCCGGGGAGCGTTTTTTCCAAATAACAATTCTTTAAAAACCGAGACAAAATCATTAAAGACTTCATAAAAATGTTGGGAGGCCTTATGCCTCCACAATGATTGATACCATAAGTTTACTGGGTCGAACTCACAATTTACCTTATTGCAGATAGATAATATTGAGAACTGACACCAGTGCACTATCGTAAAGAGAAAATAAGATGACATGAAAATTTTCTTATCCTTTTTGTATTGCACCAATTGGGAAGAGATTTCAATGGAAATCAACTTACCCCAATCGAATATGGCCTATTACTTGACCATAAAATAAAGAATGTAAAGAATCATCCGAGAGATGCTGATCGTGGTTTATTTTTCTGTTATCCTCGTGAAAATCCATGAAATTTCCCAGAGGGGATTTTTAAATGAGCCAACTTGCAATCTCGTGATGTCCTTAGGGACTACCACTAGGTTTTCCAGGAATTCAGGTAATAGGTTGAGTCCATTGTCATGATTTTTTAAGAACTCCCTACAATATTCACCTTTGAAGGTGAGCATTGGCTCTGGGAGCCTCAACATATTATGGAAAACTTGAGGTGATAGAGATACAAAAGAATGATCTTGCAACTGGATGATTCGATGGCTTGGAATGTATCTCTCAGCACACTAGGTGACCAACTCAGTACAATAAAAAACTTCCATGACACACCCCGCACATGCAATTCCAGACTTCTAGATTATTTCCTTCTTGATAGAAGGGGACGAGTAATAGGAATATGCCCTGGACCACTGAAAACTATGATCCTCTCATCTGAAAATATTTAGTGTATCTCCACAGAACTGTTGTCGACTTGCTGCCATAAGTCAATGAGAATGTTCCCTTGTTCCAAATTATGTTAGGAATGAACGTTGGTGGGAGATAATATAATCCTTTTTAAATCCTGTTTAATGCACTTTAACAGGAGGTCTCCTCGAGCCTTTCTCTTATTAATGACTATCCCTTCGAAATTATATGGTACGTTATTATAATTAAAAGAATAGTAAATGTGCATTGGGAAAAGCACAAGGGTGGTGGGGACGGGCGGGGGAAATATGTGACTTGAGATTTTTTGTGAACCCGAGAGCCCGTGATGGTATGAGGCATGAAATTGGCTAAGTGTGGGACGACGTGGTGGTCGGATGGATTCATGTAGGAAGAATGACACTTAGGCAGTTTGGGGAATCTAGGGATCGAAATGTAGATCACAAAACTCTTTGGTGCAATATGTCTATCATGGAACACGGGAACATGAAAGCTCAATCCTGTGAACCTGGGAACCCGTGACCAGAAAATTGGCTAAGTATGGAACAACAAAACGATTGATTGGACTCGTGAAGTTAAGTTGTATATGGAGGTGAGAAAATTTAAGTCTGCAGACCCGAGAACCCGCGGTCTAAAATGTGAGTAAGTGTTATAACTAGAAAGGGATAGTAACAGGGAAAAAAGAGGAGGGAAAACAATGGGTAACTGTAGAAGGGGGGAAAGAAAGGGATAAACGAATATGGGAAAATAGAAAAGGGGAGGGAATTTTTTGGAAGCAGGAAATGACCTCAACGAGAGGTATCACTGAAAATATGCGTGGTCTCTGAATCAACACATCTCCCACTCTATTCACTATTCCTTTTATGTAAGTAAGCTCAAAATCGTATTCGCTAAGCAATTATGACCAATGCCTTCATTGCACGTTCAAGTCACTCTACGTAAATATGTGTTGTAATCCACAATGATCTATTTTTATTTTGAATTTCCGTCCAATTAGATAGTGTCTCCACACTCTCAAGGCATACACAATGGCCAATAACTCCAAATCATTCATTGCATAGTTCTCCTCATTCCTTCTTAATTTCCGTGAGATGTAAGCAATCACTCGACTATCTTGCATCAATACTCTGCCTAAAATTACTTGGATGCATTTGTGCATACAAAGAATTCCTAGTCCATGTCGGGGAATTTTAGTATCGATGTTGTCGTCAACATATCCTTGAGCCTTTGAAATACTTCCATGCATTTTTCATTCCATACAAAATTCTTATTTTTCTTCTGCAATTCTATGATCGGATTTCCTATCTTCTAAAAACCTTCGATGAACCATCGATAATATCCTGCTAAACCCATAAATATGCATACTTATGGTACATTTATCGATGCAAGACATTCCATAATAGCCTCTACCTTCGCTAGATCCACAACGATTCCCTAGTTGAATATAACATGCCCTAATTAGTGAATCCTTGATTGGTAAAAAGAGCATTTTGACAGTTTCCCGTATAATTTGTGTTCCCATAAAGACTTCAGTAACAAGTGAAAATTTTCATCATGTTCTTCTATTGTCTGAGAATATATCAAAATTTCATTAAGGAATACTTGGGCGTATAAGTCCCAGATCCAACAAATCATTTAGTTGCATTTTCAACTTCTATAACTCAGGCGTTGACATCTGATAAGGCGTTCTTGCTATCGGTTCAGTTCCAGGTTTCAAGTCGATTATAAACTCCAACTCTCCTTTAGGGGGTAATTCTAGTAACTCTTCTTGAAATACGTCAACAAACTCTCATACTACCAGAAGGTTTTCTAATCCTTTCGCCTCACCCTTGTCTCTTAGAACTAAGATTCCATATAACGTACATCCTTTGCGCATTCTTTTCTATAGCTGTAGGGAAGAAATGAACCTCATGGACACTCCCTGGTTTCTTCCCACAATCACTCTTCTCTGTCCCACATCATCTATCAAGCTTAACTATTTCATCTTACAGTTGAGTATCGCATCGTGCAATTCCAACCAGTCCATACCGATCATGATGTCATAAGCTCCTAAGATCGTGGCATATAGGTTGGCCTTCATTAAAAAATATTTCAAGTTAATGCTATAGTCTAAAACCTTTCCTCCAACCTTTTGTTTGTCACTCGAATACATTCCTACATACCTAAAATCATCCTCCTCGATTGTATTTACCTTAATTATTTTTATTTTTGCACTAGAAATAAAGCTCTTTGTAGCACTGGGATCTATCAAAATACTAAAATTTTGGTCAGCAATGGCACCCGACGTCTCAAGAAAAGTGGAGTGGTGATCGACTTGGTGGTTATTCACCACTGCATGAATCCTGTGGGGCTTACACAAATCTCCAATTGTAGTGTGTCGTGTTGATCTGACCGTTGTGGCTCTCTTAACCAGACAGTCTCGATGGTAATGTGGCTCTACACATGTCCAACTTCCGGTCTTCAATCCAATACTCCTGGTCCTCGAAGTAGAAGTTGTTGGCCTACCCATCTGAGCTCCTGGTATATTCTATTCAGCTTGCCTAAATTGTTGTTGTTGCAGGCAACATTGTTGTTGATGTAGCAGTCCTATGTAGGGAGTCCTCTACTGAGGAGTCGGTTGTTGGAGTGTCATGAACATTGATCCTCTCGATGTATATCGATAACCTGATGTTTGTTTGGCTGGTGTCTAATGTTGTTTCACACCAAATGTCATTTTTCCATTCAGTCTTGCAAGAGTCCTTCCCTGACCCCTGTTAGTCAGCTCTTTGTCGGCTATGAGGGACTTCTATACTGCATCGTGCAATGTATGAGAAATTAGGATCCTCACCTTCGCATGAATGTTGGAGTTAAGGTCGAACACAAACTTGTTGATATTTAGCTTCATCGTGTTCAGATGCGAAGCATACCAAAGTAACTCCATAAATATGGCCTCATACTTCGACATCGTACGACCACCCTATTGTAAGGCGGTGAACTCATTGAGTTGGTTCTCAATGAATTCCTCTGACATATATTTCTCCCATAACCACTCCTTAAACAATTCCCATGACACATCTTCGACGAGAATGTTTATTTCAGGTAGGAGTGTCTTCCACCATAGAAGAGTGCTCCCCTTCAGCTAAAGACCACCATGCGGACCTTCATGGTGCAGGTGTAGTTACGAAGTGCAAAGCACATCACCATGTTCTCCAACCATGCTTCGGCGGCTGAGTCGTCTGTGACACCTATGAACTCGGGAAACTTAAGATTCTCGAGTTATCTGTGAATGCTACCACTTCCAGTTGGAGCACGCTATAAACCCTCATTGGGTACAGGCACCTTGGCTTCATATCTATCCAATTGGTTAATCAAGGCCTCTGACATTCTTTGAAAGGACCTTATCAAACCAACCACATCCCCTAAAAAAATCTTCTCATGCCCAATGACTTTTTCTTCTCCTTGTGGGTTAGACCCCTCTGGCATGGATGCTAATAGAAGTGTCACACCTTCTCCCCTAGCACCACGTCGTCTACCTCCACAGTGTCCTCCAACCATGATTACTGTCATGGAAAAAATTCAATTATAATTAGAGATAAGTTATTAATCAAGTTTTTATACAGTGGAATGCGTAATGATCCCAAGTCGTGGGGTTGAACCCGCTCTGATACCATATGTAAAGGCCCCTTCTTCATTACGACAACGAAAAACGATGTACAATATGTAAATGTTTTTTTTTCTTTTTTGCATTAGGAATTTAAAACATCACAGCATGAATGAATAGCATTACAAGTGACACATCATCATAATCAATAACAACACAAAGCCAACAAATTAAACTAAATAATAGCGACACATGAAGAACACATAAACATAAATAGCGACGCAGTTCAACACATCACAATCAACTGAGGCAAGATATAATAAATGATCAACCGCATCACTAAATAATAAAAGAACTACCCGCCCAAGCTATCATGAATGGTTAGGACCTCCAAGACACATAAGAAACACTCAAGTCTAGGATTCATCAGATTGATTTTGACCAGTTAAGGTCTTAGTACTGACGATTTTTTTGAGGAACAAGAAAGTTTCTAATTCCCACTAATCCAATCAAGTTGAAAATCAACGAGATCAATCAATCAATCTTAATCACCAGTTATTCATGGTCCGTCAGGAAATTCTACCACAAACATACATAAATTAATTAACGCATTTACCACCTACGAAACCTTCCAGCAATAGTCCAGCTACAATTTACACACATCAAATTAATTTCATGATGCAAGGTAATAATCAACTTTAATTTCATGGCGTAAGAGTAAGATAATTTCTTTATCAATCATACATCAATATATATTGCATGGCGCAAGAGTAAGATAATTACTTTATCAATCATACATCAACATTAATTTCATGGCGCATGAGTAATCATCAACTTTATAATTTGCATTAATCTAATCTAATTATTGTCAATACTTGTTAAGGTCTGTTCCCTCGAGATCACCTCAATTTACCAAGTGTTTCAAGCTTTGTAAAATGGTGAATTTCAAATAACTCTGAAATGTTTTCTATTAATTCAAAATGTCTGGTTAAGGATATAAATAAGGAAATCCATTTATGTACCTAATCAAAAGATCCCATAAGGAAATCAAGATGATATTCTTGAAGTGAAGCATAAGGCATTGTGTTCAATTTACAATCCAAATAATGACCCCACAATAAATAAAATATTAATAAGATTCACTTAAGAATTCATCAACACTTTAAGTATCCCCTATAATATAAAATTTATTCATGAACACCAAGGATTGCAATCAAGCAACTCGCAAATCCATTAAAATTGGAAACATGCAAGCTCGGAATTGAAGGCGTACACGGAGATTTCGTTTAATACACCGAAATGGAAACATGCAAGGTCAGAATTTAATGCGTACCCTGTGAAATCGTTTTGTCACACCGAAATGGAACCTGCACGCTCGGAATGTAATCTATACACATCAAATTCATTTTATCACACCAAAATGGAACCTGCGCACTCGGAATGTAATGCATACACAGTGAATTCATTTTATCACACCGAAATGGAAACCTTCAATTGGTTTCGAAATTGATAGAATGTTCGAAGATTAATTGGCAAGGGGGTCAACAGATCAAGATATTAACTAGCAGTGACCATATATGTGAAACAACAATTTCGGGATGCCCTTGGTTTCAAAATGCATGGAATTGAATCAACCTAGATCTGAATGTTGACTGGAAATGACTACGCTAGAGGGTAAAAATTCAGGGATGTAATTCCATTGGTGACACACCTGGCAATAACACCATTTCGAGTTCCAACCATTGACATGTTTTACACCTGTGGGTAAAAATCGGGGTTGAAGGCCAGCAAGGACCATGACTAAGGAGTTCTCTTTTTAAAATATGGTGGGCAACTTAAAAATCAACTACAACTATGGAGCATCTCAAGATGGCCCAACGACAAGGACGAAGTAAGGATTCAGGGTTTTTTTTAAATGAAAACTCTTTCATAACCATAGAGTTCAATACGATTTTTTTTCTCAGAAGGATCATAAGTTCTGTGGGGCAACGTTGTAGCTTACACTTTTAAGAATAATGTTCGCGATCCTTCGACCGAATATATGAGCAACGCTTATGAAAATTTAAAAGAAGATGAGGGAAAATTAAAGGTTCGATTTTGGTTGATTTTGAAAGCGAAACTCAACCCCGCAAGGGAATTCTACTAATATACACAGTCATGAGGAGCTTATGACATTCGAAAATGGATTTTTATTCCACTACGGAAAAATCAAGTAAACCATCCTAACACTACAAAATCCATTACAATTTAACCCAATGAGGACATTGATTGATATATGAGTTTCATTTTACAGCTGCGGCATAATAAAATAACCCATGCAAAGGGGATCAATTTATTACAATTCAACTCAATGAGAATACAATTCGACATCAGAGCTGCGGAAAATAAAATAAACCATACACATGCGATCAATTTATTACAATTCAACTCAATGAGAATACTGTCATCAACAATGTTGGTCTTGATGATTTCCTTCATCAACAATGTTCCTTCCTTCCTTCTCCTTCTTAATAATCATTGAGACTTCACTGGTACCTCTCAGCCAATGCTAAGGGTAATCTTCTTTCCCCTTATCCCCCGAGCCACAAAGGGGCCACGCACACAAAACCAAAAATACTCTATCTCCCCGCCTCGCAAGATAGAGCCACCACTCTCTCCCAAGATAGGTATCCCAATTCTCACAAGTAAAACCAGTCAAAAATTCTGCAACATAACTTTCCCTTAACTCGTGTGTCCATTTTCCCTTTAGACCATTTTCTTTATAGGAGTTTCTTTCAAGACACATTCCCACTTGCACATTTAATTCACTTTTTAATTAGATAATTTAGAATTATTTCCCCCTTACACTTGTCACCCTTTCCCAAAGTTGCACAAATAATTCCAAATTTTATTTTAATTAAACTCAATTTCCCTCGCCGATCATAAAAGCACTCCTTAAATCACTCCTAGTTGTCTCTTTATTCTCCTTATTCCCATTTAATGACTGGTGCCTTACTAAATTTGAGTTGAGTTAAAATATGAATCTTCTTCTAGTTAGACTAGTGTTAACTATACTCTAGATACCTTTCTATGGGTACACATTCTCTCATGTTTATTTCTTTCTTATTTAAAAACTCCCTTTTAATATTTCTTGCACACATGTGTCTTATCATTTTTTTAGATATATTTCACCTTTTCTTAAATCTTAACTTGATTTTCTTCATTCCCTCTTTTTATTTAAATTAGTTAATAATTTAGTGTTAGCCTCCTACAAGAACCTAAACTTAGGCTTAAAGTTTGAATAGGCTTAGACTTCATTTGGGGTTTAAAATTACTAAATTCATTCTTTAATTAATTAATTAATGTGATAGTGCTCAAGATTTTACAAGGTTTAATTATTCGCTCAAAGTTTTCTTGACCACTTAGATTCATTGACACAAATTTTATTTATGCGATGTGCCCTTCAAGACGCACTCTATGCTCCAAGGGTGCCACTTGCATTTGACTGGTTTTGGTAGTTATCCAACCCTTGGAGTCAGCACTTCATTCAGACGACCTTGTGAGAGACTAAGGGATTCTAAGGAATAAAGACCCTGCCTTATTGTGAGCTCCTTAGAAATCTTAGTGAGCAATTTTGTCAGTTTTCCTTCATGACATCGTGGACCTCTCAAACTAGGTAATCCTTAACCTATAATTTCAGCCACGACGATATTTCTAGTAGGTTGTGACATGGACTCTGCCACACCTCTCCCTCAATATCTCATCTATATGCATGGCATATTTACTCCTTATGTGAGTCAGATTAGCAAGCAATCGTCATCCTACATCCATCAACAAAACACTATCAACGATCCATATACAAAATCATACTGTAATCAATCATATGTCACAGATGTATAAATGAAATACTCAAACCAATACAATCCACTCCCTAACTCAATCCAGAGTCCCAAGAGGTTCATTGATTCCATCGACATCCACAACGTGGAAAGTGTCCTGCACACTCAAGGGAAACTCCCCAATATCATCTGTCAATACATATATATCAATTAACATTAAATAACAACCATCAACATGATCATAAAAATCCATAAGAGAAATATATAACCATGTACTATAACTAGATCACTCGCATGCAAGTGTCCTCAAGAATAAGTCGATAACATGTGCTCGCAATAGAGGGATGTTATAGCTATCGATGACTCCCTCTTAATGATCTAATGGATAAAAGGATAACCTGCTATAATAAATTTCATGTTTCAGCCATTGTTCCATGACCTCAAGAATTTGCAATCTACCTTTTCTCACATTACATTTTATTATGTGTATAGGGACAAAAACATTGAAGTTGATAGGTTTCTCAAGGAAGGAATGGAGCTAGACAAAGGCACTTGGGAGATCAATGAGTCTCATCAAGGAAAACATACTTCTTATTTTCACGAGTCTTGGGTTTAAATTTCTTACTATAACAAAGATGATATTTTAAATGTGTTGAAAGTTCTTGAGAATATTCATGGTGTTCTTTTTGTTGGACTCTATAGGGTTGGTGCATTATGTTATATTTTCTATGTTGGTAAATAGGGATATTGACTATCTCCAAATATGTATTATGTATATGTTTTTATTTTTATTCCTTTATACTAATTACATAAATAGACATAATTTTCTCTGAGAGCAGACCCTCATGGTATTTTTGGATATAGACCGAGCAGGGGAAGATTGAAATAACATAATGGTATTATGTTCCTGTAAATTTTTTACATTTAATAAAATTACTAGATTTTTTTCCTTGGAAATATATATATATATATATATATATATATATATATATAGAGAGAGAGAGAGAGAGAGAGAGAGAGAGAGAGAGAGAGAGAGAGAGAGAGAGAGAGAT
>ML805127.1:0-40155 GCA_009831015.1 Picea engelmannii | reverse complement strand
TAAATTTAGTTTTTAAGAAAAAAAAACTTATATTGTTCTTACTATCGAGTTTGCGACATGTAACTAATGCTACAAGAATTGAATATGTGACACCATGAGCTTGACATTCATTTGAGATTTAGGCTATTCATGTTGGAAAACTTATGACCATTTTAAATGTCAATTTGAAATTGGATTTTGATCCAAAATGTAGTAGCAGCAAGAAATTTTATGTCATTAATATTTATATATATTATGAATTGATGTAGTTAAAACACACTCTGAATATTCAAACCCAACACCTTATCAATATTCCATATGCCAATTCATTTTTAATTCAAGTGAATAAAAAGGTTACTTCTGATTGGAATGAATACAACCATAAGACATTGGCTAGGTGTATTTGTAAATGTATGAATTGATGGTTGTAGCTAACACCAATTCCTTTGTGGTGGAGGTCTATAAGATATGGGTATGTTTCTAAGTAAACTAAATTGCATGAACCTATGGGATGGTTGTAGAGGATAATATACATTGTATAGAGAGAATCAAGAGTAGAGACATGATTCTACATGTGAATTGTGCAAATGCATTAGGAATATTTTTTATAGCAATGAATTGAACAAGGGATGAATCAGTAGCTTGGATGAATCAGTAACTTGTAATAAATTGTCATTAGAAATGGTTTTATTTCATCATGGATATATTATTACCATGGCATGGTGATTTGGACATATTAAATAATGTAAATGTATTTACTGTTTAATAAAGAAAAAACAAACCTCTAATTGAAGGGTGGAAAAAAATGTAAATGTATTTATTGTTTAATAAAGAAAAACCAAACAAATGACGAAATGGTGGAGAACTAGTACTGGCCATGATACCATAAGAGGGGAAGAGTGGGGGAGCCTATAGGGGGTTCAACATGCTAAATATTCCAAGCCACCTTGTTGAATTATTTTTGGTGAATAACCTTTTATTTCTTTTTTTTTCTAAATTCAAAGAAAATCATTAAATGAATGTAAGAATTTGGTAGTTGATGAATTCCTCCCAATAGTAAATGCATGGACTAGGGGGATAGTACATCCAAGGAAAATTGTGGACATCCCCATTTCCATGGAAGGAATTCATGAACCTTCTTGGGGAAAGAAAGGAGAACATATGAGTGAGTTGAGAACTGGGGGAGAGCCCATGAGCAGGTAGAGAGAGTAGAAATTGTGAGCTAGGGAAATTGCTAAGTGAATATAATCGCCAAATATTGGAATTGGGCTACTAAATTTGGATAGAGAACCCTAAACCCAACCTCGGAAAAAGGGCCATGAATTGATGCTAGTTGGGAAATGGAAAAATTTTTGAGATTGGAGGGTATTGAGGGACTGCGTAGATAGTGAAGGGACTCCCTTGTGTAGAGGTAATCCAACTAGGAAGGCATCTGGGAAAATTGTGGAGGCCCTGGGCTAGTGGGAAAAAATGGTTTCTTCCATTTAACTTCTTGTGAAGGAGAGTGGCCTTCACACCCATTGAATCCCTTCAAAAAATGAGTTTTTCCCTAGTGGTATCATGGCCTAGCATGGGGGTGGCTAGTTGTAGAGAGGACTAGTGTAATCCTACGGTTGGGTGGAAAAGCGCTCACCTTCAGTCAATCTGGATGGTCAATAGTTTATAAGTAGATAAGTCTCACAGTTATGCTCTATAATATCTCTATGCATTTGTAATTGTATGAAATTATATGCTTTATGAGCATAATTTTATAATGAATGGAATGAATGTATGTTATGTATTCCCTATATGCATAGCATTTTTATTACTGGTTATCTTCTATTGGAATTCTATTACAGACCTCTTGTATTTCAGAGTTAAAACTCCTAAGAATTGCATGGAATTTACACAAAAATCATATCTTATTGGCTAAAGGAGTTGAATGGATGTATGTTTAGCATTTCTTGTACATAATGATGTTTTCCTCCCTCACAAATTTAGCAATGGGTATTTTTGTATGTATGGCGCACTTGGAAAAGTGTTGATGGAACTATTGAATTCTCCCTTGAATTATAGTAAGTCTACCCTAAAAGGAATTATCTTTGTACCTATTACTAAGGGATAATTGTGTGAAATTTTTTATATAGCGTGTTAAGGCTCTTTTTGGAAAACATATGTCTTTTAATATAGTGTTGTAAGTACATATGCCCATTTAATGGATGGAAATTTTTATGCATTAGGCTTACTATGTGGTGACGGTTTGTTTTTTTGGCCTATGAGAGGCAATCAGATTCATAATTTGAGAAATTGTGGAGAAAAATGATCAAATTGCATTCTAATTCAAGGAGTGGATGTGTTGAAGTATCACTATAACCAGACTATATGGAAATTCAAACTTTCAATTAAGTCAAACAACAAGGTCATCCAGATTCACAGATACCGAGATTGAAAAAATTCCCTCGAACTTGATTTTGTTATGCATTAGTCCGCAAAACATTTGTTGGAATACTGAGAGGGGGGGGTGAATCAATATGAGCACTTTATACCACTTTTAACCACAATATATATTCTTTCACTTTAACAACAATGTTCAACAATATATCATCAATGCATCATCAATGAATGCATCCAATATATATATATATATATATATATATATATATATATATATGAAGTGTCACATCAAGAACACAATACACTAGTATTTACATGGAAACCCAAATGGGAGAAAACCATGGGATTCTTTCTTATATATATTAAGAATTCATTCATATGAAGCACCAACTTCCAAATTCTCCAACTGCAAATGGAAGGAGGCTATAATCCCCTATTCTCAGGCTCCAACCTGAAGGAAGCTACAACTCCCTGAATTCTCTGACTCTAACCAGAAGGAGGTTGCAACCCCCTGGTTTCTCCAACTCAAACCGGAAGGTGGCTACAACCACCTAGTTCTTAGGCTCCAACCTGAAGGAAGATCCAACTCCCTGATTCTCCACCTCCAACCGAGAGGTGGATACAACCCCCTTTCCTTGACCCATCTTGCCGCATTAAAATATAAGTGTACAAAAAATATCACTACCAAAATCACTGCCACTATCACTTCCATTGTCACTATCACTATCACTATATCCAACCTATCACATCAACCTATTTCTGATCAACTTGTCACTGTATCCAACCTGTCATTGTCACCGCTACTCAACTAGATCCTCTCACATGGATAATACACCAAGGAAACCTCTCAAATAGATGTATATCATCACCAACACAATCCTCTACCATGCATGTACCAAGGTCACCAACATACCATCAAGTACCAACCTATACCATGCATCAACTTGTGCCACAACCTGTATCATCAACCATGTACCATAGCAAGTGCGTCAACCATGCACCAAAATTGCATCATCAACACATGTACCATACCATGTGTCAAACATGCACATCAACCATATACATCAACCATCAACACATGTACCATACCATGTGCCAACCATGCACAAAACCTCCACCAATATGCCAATATCACCAAGATGTGCGTCAAGCACTATGATGACATCAATTGTCCAACATGCACCTCAATCATGTGCCAAACCAAGAAATAAGCTATGTCTCAACAATAATTATACCAACATAAACAAGACATGAATCATGTTGTTCCTGAGTCTGTACTTAAGGCTCAAAAGCACAGTGTCAAGGCATCCGAAAGTGGTTAGGATAGAAGAAGGGAAAATGTCAACCTTCGGAGAAAGAGTCTAAGGGAGATTTCTTCGTTGAGGTTGTCTGGCTTCGAACTGCTCCTAAATAGTTATGTCACATTCAATGGCTGCCCATGATTGTTCAAGCTCGGCTCGATTAGTGGTTGTTTTAAGGATAGTGTTGAAGATATTTAAAGCGATGTGTGTTTGGTTCAATAATCCGGGTTCAATGTTAGGTTGAGTTGGTGTAAGAACGGTCATGGGGGAACAGTAAAGATATAAAAGATTTTTAGGAAAGATTAAGTGTTGTCTCAATTTGATCTTATAAAAGAGAACTTAGAGTTGTAGAAATAACATATAGATGAAAATCTAAGGCTTGTTCCTGTAACTGTATCATATTTTCATAAAAGGGGTGATGTGAGAGAAAAACATTGAGCCATTTACAAAGTAAAGTTTCAACCAGTGGAAAACTCACAACATAAACAGGAGAGGAAAAATGTAAGAAAATAACTGATGTAACAAAGAATATATGTAGAATTCTGAAACTGCAGATTGGTCTTACACAATGGATGGCTGGTGCAGAGGAAAGGAAATAAACAATTATAGAAAACCAAAATTCATTCATTATAGTAGTGGTTGTACTAAATTACAACGAAGCACATCAATTATGAACATGAATTGAAATGTAAAAATGAGATACAAGGAAGCAAACTTGTGATACAGAAGTGACGGAATTGAGAATCTCCAGATCTGCTTGTATTAACTCTCAATGTAAAAACTCTATTACAAATAACTCAAAAAGGGTCCAGCCTCATTTAATTCTCTCTGAGGTATATTTATACAATTTCTGTAAAGCAGGTAGAATCTCAATAGTCACAAAAATTTCAGTTATGAGAGAGGAGAGAGCAATCGCTCTATCTCCCCTAATCTGTCTTCTTTGATTGTCAGGTGCTCATCTTCGCGTGGACTCGGCACAGGCGTTACATCTTTCTACAAACTGAGATATGAGCTACGAAGGCTCTGCTTGACAGCTGGCCTCGACGAAGTAACATTCTCGGGCTAACAGCTGCAGTTTGTCCTCCATTTGTGCACCGATGATGTCGAGAGCACTTAGATGTGCGCTGGTTTTGATCATGTGCTTATCAACTTTGGCCATGTCCACCATATCCATCTGAGAGATGTCGGCCGAATCTCTCTCATCCTTTCCTTTCAGATTGAGTGAGATCTGTTCCAAATTTATTTGCATCAATGCTTCTACATTGCCTCGACTGTCAATATCCAATAGCTTGTCGTCTATGGAGATAAAATCTTCTTCTAAAGAATGGGTTACCTATTGGGCTTGTTAATTGCCAAGGGAAATGTTATGCTCCCAGTCTTTCAATAGAATATTTCCTCTGGTTTGTTCAAGGATGGCAAGCCCAGGAGTGCCTACCGAAACCCTGTTATTTGTGGTGATTACCGCATCCTAGAAAGCGACCCGAGCCACTTTGGCCTCCCTTTCCCTGGCAGTCAGGTTCTTGGACACGTGATTCACCAACAGACAGTTCTCCCGGATCTCTCTTATCCTGGAAAGCAAATTCTGTTGTGCCGAAAATATTTTTCTCCGAATCTCGCTGGCTCGGGATTTAAATATGTCAATGTCTATTTCTCTTCTCTTGGTGATTTCTTCCCGAGCCTGCAACTGGTCAATCAGATTTCTCTGTTGGCTCACCTGTGCTCTACCATCTCATACCACCAACTATGCTTGCTCAAGCTTGGTCTTGAGCATATCTATTTCATTTTTGTCGGCCACTCTGGCCTGTTCTATCTCCATCATGGCCTGACCTTTAGCATTCTCTGCGGCTGTAGCCAATCTAGCCTCAAGGGTCCTGATTAGGCGATTTTTCCTTTTTAGTTGGTTATTCAAAAGCCTAACTGAGAATTGATTTACTAAAGCATATGCCCCCAACGTTCCCGCGATTTCAGTGGCGCGTTGGTCACTTTTCTTATGTTTTCCATCGGTCATGATTTAATATTTTTTCGCAGTGGACTCTCCTTCTTGATAGAACTCTCTTTTCACTACCGCCTTCCTCTTTTTATCAAAAAAGAACTCATTTGGAGGGAGTTCCTCTGCTCTTATGGGCCTCAGTTCTTCATTAAATATCCATCCCTCGCCGACATTTCCCTGTGTCCACTGCAAGGGTGTGACCGAGGTGATGGGATATCCTATTTGTTTTGCCGATTCTCTTGGAGTATCGACATGATTCTACTCCTTTGGCATGCCTAGAGTCTCTGTTTCAGTCTCCAGCTTTTGTTTCCTTGGTGGGCCTGGGGTTTTTACTTCAGCCTTCGAACTCTGTTTCCTTGGCGGGTCCGGAGTCTTCTCTTCTGCTTCGGGACTCTTCGTTTGTTCACCTTCCTGGTGTTTTCCAAGTTTAGAAATTGCGTCCTCAGAACCTTCAGCATCCTTTTGTTTTGTCTTGGAAGCATCCGAACCTCCCAACACAGCGGGGAGACATCTTCGTCTATGTTCCTGGAATTTTAATACAGATGTTGTGTCTTCGGGTGCTAATGATTGGATCCGGGCTAGCACTTCTTCATAAGATCTTGCCCTCGAAAAACGTCATCCGAGGGTGAACTTTCATGCTCAAATCTCTTGAGCCCACAATGAGCCAAATGGTTGCTCACAACCCTCTGTGGATCATGTTTCTTAACTTTGATGGAGACCAAACTTAGGTCCTCCAGGGCTGCAGCCTTGGCTTTGGCATGCCCGAAATCTAACAAAGAATAGGAATTCAGTCGAATGGGAAAAGAAGGCCATACCTTCTTTGAGTAACCCTTGAGTTCTTTCCTCACCCCTCCAATTATCGTTTTCCAGGCGACCTCCCGACAAGTCATCTTGTCGGGGATGAACAAGGGCAGCGCATGAGGGGGAACAGAAGCCCCGAAAACACTAAAATACGAAAACTCTGCCTCCACATACCAATCCTCTATGCCACTCAGACCTATTGCAATGATTTCCGAGATGCGAGGTGGTGGGTGCCCAAAAATGGCGATATGCAGGGGCACCATCACCCCGTTAAAAAAATCATATGTGAACTTTTCTGCTTTATTCTCCCATAGTTTGTCATGATACTCATGTACGGGTTTTTCTTGGGATGGATTCCAAGCCCATCTCATCAAGGGGAATGGTGTCATGGAACATACCGCGTCCATGATATATGCTGACATGAAAAACAAGGACGATCTCCCACTTTCCTTCTGCTCCCAATACTCTATGACCCTGTAAGCCAAATTGTCTGAGAGTATCTTTTCCCAATTAAATGAGCAACCTTCTGCAACCTGAAACATGAGAGGCACCCATGCAATGTAAAAATGCAATGTGTCTTCTCTCCCAAATATCCAACATGTCATCATGGCCACATATTTATACTGTGGCTCCAAAGAAGCGATAGAATAAACGCCCTGGTCATTTTCTCTGAATTGCGCGGAGCACGAAACCCAATCCTTGATCAAACTGGGCATGGTTTTGTCGTACTGGGTGCACTCTTTCTCCTTGAATTCCTCCAGGAACTTGGCACCATATGTATATTCAGACGTCGAAGGTAGCTTGTACATGGTTTGTAGATGCTC
This sequence comes from Picea engelmannii, assembly GCA_009831015.1. Classification (NCBI taxonomy): domain Eukaryota; kingdom Viridiplantae; phylum Streptophyta; class Pinopsida; order Pinales; family Pinaceae; genus Picea; species Picea engelmannii. The sequence continues at coordinate 32,887 of ML805127.1, read as the reverse complement.
GGGCCTAAAAGTCCCGACAGTAACTCGCTGGTTGTTCATGATCGTCCTGGTAGGTAAGTCTACGTGGTCCAATGCCCATCGGATCATGTTGTAATATAGAAGCAACCGTGGCCTAGTTGCCACTCTGTGCATCCCGGATTGGACGATTATATTGTACTTGGTGTGTAGATCATCCCTTTCGATGTCGTCAGAGTCGTCTGAGTAATCTACCAATTCTGCTTGCAGAACATTTGACACAAATGACCAGTCGGGGATCGAGTCGACACTTCTGGGTGAAGTATCGGCAACATTGTCTGAGCCCTGTCCCGTGACTTCGACATTCGCCTTTGTTGCTTTCCGCAGAGCCATAGTCGAAGTTTGCGTTTTCGCTCTCCTTCGATAGAACTACGTATACATGCAGACAGTAATTAACTCAGAAATGATGAGCTCTGTGTTCTATGAAAAATGCATAATGAAATGTAGCTCTTGCATATATTTGAAAAAATGGTACCTTTCAAAACAATCCTGTCAATTCGAAATTAGAAATAAACTTATGCCGTAAAAATCCGATCGTACACATAGATTTACCTTATCTTCCCATTAATGTCATAAATTTTGGCGGTTAAAAGTCAGTTGGCGCATGGAATTAAAATTCTCCTTCGAGAATCATACAAGCATCGAAACTCGGGATAAGTCTTGATTAAAATTAATTAATCCAAATTTGTCCATGTACAAAATTTCTCGCCATTCGTTATCTCGTAAATCTTCTGTTAACATTTTGAGTTTTCAAATCCCGAGACCACGAGGACCGAGTTTAGCTTAATCAAATGTAATCAGGATTTGAGGCATAATTAATTTCATAATTGTTTCATTCACCTTATCGCAACTCGCAACTTCGAAGATCCGTTTTTAGGAGATTAGTATGCTCAGTCGCGAAACGGCAATATGGCGATAGGTAAGACTCAATTAAAGGGAAGAAAACTTGGATTAGGCGATTAATTAATCATGTTATAATTACATCGCGACTTCGTGATTCGGAGTTTTAGGCGTTGTAAATTTCGAAAAGATAGTGCCAAGTGGCAAAATGCCGAGAAAAGACTTTAACCATGGTTAGCCTTTTTGCCTTTAGTTTTTTTACCAGGGTTAACCCAAAAGAACCTCGTGTTCTCGGCTCTCGGGGCTGTAAAAATAAAAATTCGAACTTGGCGAACGTCGAGACGCGAAACCCCGACGACGTCTAACCACTAAGTTAAAGATTTTACCCTGGTTACTATCCTGAGTGAAAATTTAATACGAGTTCGTCGTTTCAGGACTCGGGGCGAGTGAACTCATGGATTATAGTGTCTGACTTGCGAGATCCCAAAGTAAAACAAAAGAGTCGAGCATTCTTATGAAAGTTGACTTGTTTCGAGAGTAGAAAAAGCGTCGTTGTTTAAATGACAAGGTTGCAGAATTTTCATAGTCTCGGGGGGAAAAAATCAAAAGGCCATCTCTAGATTTCAAGTATAAAAAATTGAAAATTGTGAAGGGTAAAAATAAAACAAGGGCGGCTCCAACACATCCAATCATGTACCTCAAACCATGTGCCTCAACCATATACCATATCACTCATAATATGTCTCAATCAATCCATGCACCATAACATCATCAACATCTAACCCTAAAAACATTCATATAAACATATGTGTAACTCGGTAACAGAATTGGTGTATGTGATCACATACCTACATACCTTCCTCAAATTCAACAACAAGAGAATAGAATCTTCATCAAACTTTACCTTAGTCTCACGGGACTAGTTTTTTGATTAGTCACAAACCTTAACTTTAAAAAAGCATAAATCCATACCAGTAATGAACAAAGGTATAAAAATTGTAAACAATATTCTTCAATATATTCACTACAATTCTTTCAAGTTTCACTGGTTGGAACCTCCGAGAAAATGAGTTATAGAAAAAATGGTAGACCTTGCATATTCTAGCATATTCTAGAGAGAGAACGTGTAAAGCATGCCACACACGAAATATTTGATATATGGATATGAAAATAACACAAAGAATACTAAGGACTCTACTATAGCCAACACATTTTCTCTCACTAAATTTGGATAATCTGTGAACAAATTATGAACTTTTTATTTGGAACACTTGTTTGAGACTAGTTCCAAGACTATCCAAAAACGTTATCTTCCACAGGGTGTATCTCCCAAAATACAACGACCCATATGCTCAAATTTCTACCAAATGCACCTTGATATGTCTTCTCAATATCCTATAGGATTCACTATATAAATAATTCTATAAATAAATTTATAGATAAAATGGTAAGATGACCTTTAAATAACATACCTTAGAACACATCCTCACAAGAATTCATCCTCCCTCTAAAAAACGCCTCAAATAGCCTTGGTAACCTCAGATAAGAATCACTTTATAACTTAGATATATATTCAATGAACGTGTGTGTATAAATCATGTTCTTATGAGAGACTTCTTGAGGTGTATTTATACTTTTTCTAAGTAATCTATTTTCTTAACTTTAGGACATTTTTCCTTAACTTTAGGGATTCTTGAAATTTCTTGTTACAACCACTTTACCCTTTCATTAAAGACTTGTAACCAACTAAGAGATTCTTTACCAATCTTCGACTTCCAACTTCAAAAATCCATATCTCCCTAACCGTGAGGAACCACGTGGTGTTCCACATATCACCAGAAATGAAACGATGTGTATTATCCATATATGATAGTATTGCATGCATTTACACTTTCCTTCATGTCGTTATTCCTTAATAAATGTTGGGTCCCACAACCACACCTCTAGGGATACATGTAGACTATATCAAATGTACCCAACTAACTCACCATCAATCTCGATCATACAAATGTCAATCAATTTTCCAACACCTCTGGTCCTCTCCAAGGGTTAACATCAATCTCCAATATCACTCTCCAAGGGTTGGCATCAATGACAACCAACTATCCAAACCTTATGTCAAACAATCTCCCCCTTTGGCATTGATGGAAACACTTAGACATGACAACAATCATGCTCATGCTCCCTCTGTAATCATTTATCCTCATCAATATTTCTATCTATTTGTGTTTTACATCAATGGAAAAGGGTATCTCTCCTTGGGGATATTCCTCCTATCTTCATGCCTTTGTTATTCCTCTCCCTCTTTGACCAAAAATGGTAACTCCCCCTTTCAATATGTCTCCTCCTGTCATTATATCTATTGTAATAAATCATGGGTAAAAAAATAGCTCCCCCTATGGGTATGTTTCCCTGCCTATATGCTACTAATATTCCTTTTTGGATCTATCTTTCTCTCTGATGACTTGAATTATCTACATGATGTTGTGTAGATAGATGTAGGGATACCTGTATATGTTTCATTTCCTCTCTTCCAGTGATGTTTATTGTCCATTGGTTCTTCCTCTTGAATTTCATTCACATATATAAAAAAAAAAAAAAAAAATTTGATTTCTTCATTTTCTTGTCATGTTCACTTTGACCATACTATTCAACAATGTCCTTCTGATGATATATCTTCTGCTGATGGTTTTTATTTTCTTGTTCTATTGTGCCTTTCATTTCTTTTCCTTTCTATGAATAAATGATTCCACTTATTCCAATTGTTATATGTTGTTATACATCTGACCCATGTTTCATATACCTGCTAAGCGACGTACGACAACAAGCGATGCACATTAGGTCATGATGTTTTTTTTTTAGTGTTGCGTTAGGAAATTAAAACATCAATCTAAACATGGCACGTGGGTAATAATTCACACAACACAATATATACCACCTTACATCCAAGGCTCAATGCAATAGCAGTTATCCGTGGCGTGAATCCCAATCAAAAGTGCAAGCAATCATCAGAAAAAACTTGCATTCGCGCAAGAGACTAAAATCTAAAACCAGCATCACTATATTAACATTTAGTGCACGTAAGGAATTTAATTAATCAATAGTCATGCATTACGTTAATGAATTGCGCACAAGCATTCTATTCAGTTAATCCATCAGTTACACATCAACAAGTTAGGCGCACGAGAAAAATAATTAATAATTCAATCATTCGTCAACATGATTAAAGGCGCAATAGTAACCAACTGTAATCATAAACATACATCGACATACTAAAGGCGCAAGAGTGTTCTCAAATAATTCATTCCACAAGAGTAAACGTCAACTTTAATTTCTTGCTGCTAAGGTGATTATCAATTCTATCTACAAGGCACAAGAAATCTATTTCAACCATCCATAAGTTGCAACATATTCAAAGTGCCAAAAATTATCTAAACACTAGCATTACTTCAAGTGCACCAAGTGAACAAGTTCTAATACCATTAATCATTCACCTAAGTAATGGTGCAAGAGGTTATCAAGCTTAATCAATTAGTTTCAACAATAAATTGTGGGTGCAAGAGTAATCGAGCTTAAATTAAAAGGTGCAAGGGAAGGGATTACATAATCCGTTCAGAATCCACATTAATCAAGGCTCCAAAGATTCTAACTATTCATTCATTAATCCTCTCAATTGTTCCATAGTGTAATGTCGTCTAGTTACGTAAATGTATAAAAATGAGACGCTTATCTTGATGGTTATTTTAAACTTCTAAGGGGTTAAACTAAGTTTACCGTTAAACTAACAATGAATCCACTCATTAAAGAATTAGTGGTTAGTCCTTAGTAAAATTTAAACAAGAAGAAACTTACTCATTGTTCAAACATCAATTTCTCCAAATTAAAGAGGATTTTAAACATAACAACGACGAAAACACCACACCAGTGGAAGTCAAGAAGTGTACCCAGACTATATACCATCGTAGGGAAACAACTGAGAAGACTTACTCAACCAAAGTTTCCATTCAGCACACAACAAATAATTATTTATTCACTCTAAGAAGCGTCACTTATTACATAAATATTGATCGTTAGGTAGAGTCGCTCTTACAGTTGGCATCTCTACGTTGAAAGGTGTACACCTATTGACACTGGGCAGATTTAATAGGGGTTTAGTTCTTAATAAGTTTTCTATCGACAGGATTAAATATGGCTGGAATATTCTTAGTAGTCACACAAAATAAATGGTTGTGATTTCAATCATTAACTTCCTAGCTATTATAAAGACATCCGTTTATGTGTTTACTTTTTTACATTTACCTAATCATATTTAAAAATTACTTTGATAGCTAAGTAATTGCCACGTAAGTGATTAACAGAAATTAAAATATTAACACCAAATAAATGAAGCTCAACCGTTTATTTGTTAATCAATAATAAAATTTAATATATTTTTTTAAGGATTTTTTTCATCTTATCAACCTTTTGGCGTTGATCAGCCACAATTATGTGGCTGCGCTACTAATTTTGCAATTAATAATTCTGGGATTGATGAGGCAGTGATCCATAAGGTTCACTGTTCAAAAAGGGATCCGACGACAATGGGTAGTTAAAGGGTTCCCTTCGAGGGATATACAAAAATCATTGAGTGGAGGCTCATCCCAACCCCGCAACCTTAAAGAATTCCAACTGTCTATAGAATGGCAGCGATAGTTACCCGATTGAAGATGGATTGGAAAAAAAATTGAAAAGAGAAACCTAACTTGGTTTTTGTTGTTAGGTAGGCGCGAACCACATGATCAAAGGTTTTCAACCAAAAACAAAATTCTCAAAGGAAGCCTTGAGATGCACAAACAACAACACATAAAAGGCTATCATATCACATATAAATACTAAGGTTTAAAAATGGACTAACATTTGAAATGGTTGTAACAACCCACAAAACACCACATATTTCAGCCACAACATGCAGGGACTACTCGCTTCCAGAAAGCATCTATGAATATAAATCTATTTAACATTGGCGATGCCATTCAATGGCTGCAACAATAAATTAAAAAAAAAAATGGACAGGCAATAAAGAGAGCTAACACGAAACGCCCAATGCTTAGATTGCAGTTGGGAAAACGTTCCACTCCCGAAAAATTCTTCATAGCTCAGAATCAAATTATAGTCTACAAAAGTGATCTAGGGCACTGATAAATGTAATAAAAAATAACTTTCAAGGTTACAAGAACTTAATAAAATACCGTAATTGAAGTCGATGAAGCTGAAGGTGTTACTCTTGCAATGGTGCACCCTCCAACTTCTAGCTCGCTAATCATGGAGACGTCACCGGTACCTTCCATCCAACGCTAGGGGTACTCTTCTTCCCCCTAAGACCCCGAGCCGCAAAGGGGCCGCGTGCACAAGAAGAGAAAGGATAGCTCCCAATTCACCTCGCAAGGTCGAGCTACCACTCTCTATTCAAGATGGGCATCTCAACTCCCACAAGAAAAATCAGTCAAGAAAAAGAATGACAACGTAGCCTTACGCCTACCATTTGTCCCCATACCTCTCCTCTTCCATATCTTTTATATATTTCTTCTTAGTGACCTTTCCATTTGCACTTTAATTTAGTTTTATTAAAAAATTATTAGGAAATATTCCCCCCCATGCACTTGTCACCCAATCCTTTAGCTACACTAGAAGTTCATTTAATTAATTAAATTAAATTTCCAAATTCCCTCACCCAACTAAAAGTGCTCTTAAAAACACTCATCGTTGTCCCTTTATTCCCTTACATTCCCTTAGTGATTGACGTCTTTCTTAATGCTTAGTTGATTTTGAAAAAAGAAAGCTTTCTAGACTAGATTCACTCCTATGTTCCACATTCCTTTTGTAATTAAGTTTCCCCTTTTTGTCTAAGTTCGAAATTAGTAAGTTTTCACAAAACAACAATTAATCTTTTAAATAATTTAATTCTAAATTTTATTCCCCCCCCCCTTTTATTAATTGTTTAATTAATTTTTTTGTCCTCATAACTTACTTAGACCTACGCTTTAATTTCAACTAGGCTTAGCAAGTTTTTAAGGGAAGGTTATAATTAAAATACTTTACTAATGCATAATTATTTTAAAGCTGACCATGTCAAGGTAAGATATTGTTCTTTGGGTACCTAGGTTCATTGACTCATATGTGTTTAAAAACCACGACGTTCCCTTCAAGACGCACTATGTGCTCCAAGGGTGCCACTCACATTCATTCAAGTTCCATCTATGCGACGTGCCCTTCAAGACGCACTACGTGCTCCAAGGGTGCCACTTTCCTTTTGACTGATTTTGGTAGACGCCAAACCTTTCGAGTCAATACTCCATCAGGTGACCTTGTGGGAGACTAAGGGTCTCTAAGGAATAAGGACCCTACCATATTGCGTGCCTCTTACAATCATCATAAGCGATTGTCATAGTCTTACCTCATGGCATCGTGCCCCTCTCGAACTAGTTAATCGTTAACATACAGTTCGAGCCATGATGAGAGTGCTAGTAGGATGTGGTAGGGTTGTTGCCACACCTCTCCCTCAATATCTCTGGTTGTTGTGCGTGAACCCTTTACTCCAAATGTGAGTCTTATTAGCAATCTATCGTCAGCCTGCATCCATCAATGAACAAGTCAACAATCTATAAACAACATCATAATATACCAGTAATATGACACATATGCAATAACAAAATACGCAAATCATAAACAGGCCACTCCTTGACTCGATTTAGAGTCCAAGGAGGTCCATCAATGCCATCAGAATCCTTAATCAGTTCAGAGTCCTGCACACTCAGGAGAAACCAGTCAATATCACATATCGATACAAATAAAATCAAATAACATATCATCATATCCACAACATCATCATAATCCATAAGAGAAACAATCAATAATATAATGAACCAGATCACTTGCATGCAAGTGTCCAAAAGAATAAGTCACATTAGAGGTGTGCGCAAGAGAGGGATGTTACATACACCCCGTCTTGTTTTAAACTTCATCCCGAAGTTTCACAGTATACAAATGCAAAAATAAAGTATCTGACAATATCTAAATGTCTAGCTATCAAACAAAAATGGAAATTGTTGACGCATATTATATGCGTCCTCCCAAGTAGCTGAGTGTGGAATATAATTTTCCTATTAGACCTTGACCTGGTTGAAAGTTCAATGCCATAGCTGTCGAATGCGATGATCCAGAAAGAAGATTGGTTGCATCGTGAGCACACCCCTGCCCAACATTTTCCAAGAACTCATTCAATATCATGCTTAGGATCACTGACCTAAATTTGCACAAAGACAATATAAACATCATGCAACGCCTCTAAGAATGAGGCACATCTAGCTGTTAGGCCCTTCATAATTATGGTCAACATGATGCGCATCGACAACCCTTTTGTTAATAGTGTGCTTCTTATATCCCCTTTCATATTGTTTGCATTTGTTCTTTCAATTATTGGATCGCTTCTGGTCCTACCAGGACCCCATCCTCGAGTCGATCCCAACTCAAGGTGTCCGACACGGTCTCCTATAAAGAAACTCACATGGCGTCATCTTAATGGTGTAAGCCAACTCTACCAGTCGTAATAACTATTACTAACATTTTTGTTGGATCAACACATGCATACGCAACACAAACTTCCAAGTTAGGTTTGTTCGTTTTATCTACCTATCTACCTCCAGGTGGTATGCGGTACTAAATTTTAGTGGGGTTCCTAAGGTCTCTTGGAAACTAGTCCAAAATCGTCTTGTAAAAACCAATCCTCAATCGAATATGATCCTTTGGTACATGTGGAAGTCTCAAAATCTCGCTGATATAAGCTCTAGCTACATCAAGTGCATGATGTGTCATATGTGCATGGTCAAAATGTGAACTCTTTGTCAGACTGTCAACTATCATGAAAATTCGAGTCTTTTCTCCTTGTCGTCAACAACAATTTCCCCAATGAATTCCATTTAATGACCTCCTATTTCAATTCTAGAATGGCATGTGACCATAGAAATTCTGATAGATGTCTATGTTCATCCTTCAACTCCCAACCTTCTAGACATCTCGCCACACAGTTGACGATGTTTGTCATTATCCCTTTGAGAAGAATAAGGGCTTAAGGTCTATCCTCATCTTCATGACTCATGGATGAACCATGTACACTACTCTATGAGCTTTGAATAAGATCAAAACTTCTCAATTCATCGTTGAGATGTAAGTAAATTTGGTTATTATATCTCAAAGACTCGTCGTTATCCATAGTATATCCCTAAATTGTGGTACCAACATGGTGTCTTGCCCGAAAATTTCCTTACCCTCTTTATACTAGTCAACGTCACGTTGTAGTTAGAACCATTTCTCGTAGATTCATTTGAAGAGGTATCATTGAAAAATTGCATGGTCTCCAACTCAACACGTCTTCCACTTTGTTCACTATTCCTTTTAAGTAGGAAATCTCAAAATTGAAATCGATAAGCAATTATGACCAATGCCTTTACTACATGTTCAAGTCATTTTGTGTAAAAAGGTGTTGTAAACCACGGTGGTCCATTTTTAGTTTGAATTTCCTTCCAATCAGGTAGTGTCTCCACATTATCAGGGAGTACACGATGGCTAACAACTCCAAATTGTGTGTTGCGTAGTTCTCCTCAAGCCTCCTTAACTTACTCGATATGTAAGTGATCACTCGATTGTCTTGCCTCAAGACTCTGCCTAAGCCTTCCTTGGATGTGTCAATGCATACCAAGAAGCCTCGTACATGCTAGGGAATTTTAGTGTTGGCATTGTCGTCAACATCTCCTTGAGCCTTCAAAATGATTCCCTACATTTCTCATTCCACATGAACTTCTCGTTCTTCTTCCGCAATTCTATAATTGGATTTTCTATCTTCAAGAAACTCTTGATGAACCTTCGATAATATCCTGCTAAACCCATGAAGCTATGCACTTCTGGGACATTCGTCAATGCAGTACACTCCATAATATCCTCTACCTTTTTTGGATCCACATCAATGCCTTCGTCGGAGATAACATTCCCTAAGCAATGAATCCTTGATAGCATTGTGACTTGCTTCCCGTAATTTTTTCTCTTGCAACACTGTAGTACCAAGCGTAAAACTTCATATTGTTCTTCCATCATCTGAGAATATATCAAAATGTCATCAAGGAATACTCGACGGAAGTCAAGCAAAGTCTCCATGACCCGTCCTTCTTCTGTATGAAATTAACAGGGTCACCCCAAGGAAATACACTTGGATGTATAAGTCCTAGGTCAAACAAATTCTTGAGTTGCACTTTCAACTCCTGTAACTTAGGGGTTGACATCTTATAAGGCTTTCTTTCCATTGGTTTAGTTCCAAGTTTTAGGTTGATGGTAAATTCCATCTAGGAGTCACATCCGCAAACTCTCGTAGTACTGGAAGGTCTTCTAATCCTTTCTCCATGCCCTTGACGTTTGACACTAAGTATGCATATAAATTGCATGCTTGTGTGTGGTATATTGTAGTTGTATGGAAGAAATGAACCTCGAGGATACTCCCCATTTTCTTCCTACAATCACACTTCCCTGTCCTTCATCATCATTCCAACTAAACCACCTCATCTTACCATTGAGTATTGCATCATGCGATTCCCACCAATCCATAATGAGCATGTTGTCATAAGAGCTTAAGACCGTGACATAGGTCTGACTTCGTTACACTATCACCAGGTTAAAAGGATAGTTCCTACCCCTTCCTCCAACCATAAAGTTGGTACCTGAATCCACATCGACGAATCTAAACTCATCATGTCAAACATCCTTACCCAAATCCCTTCAGTGCGGTACTATAATTAGAGCTCTCTGTAGCACCAGGGTCTAAAAAATACTAAAAGTTCATTTTACGATGGCACCTAAAGCCTCAAGAATAGTGTACTAGTGCTCATCCTGACATTTATTTACCATGGTCATCAATCCTATGGGCCTTGCCCATCTCCGCCATGGTAGTGTGTCCTACTAACTCGGTCACTTTGTCCCTTTCAATTGAAAAGTCTCGTTGGTAAGGTAACTCTCCATACATCCATCACACACCTCTGGTCCAATAATCCTGGCTCCAGAATAGAAGTTGTTGGCCCACCATCCTAAGATCTTGGTATGTTCTTCTGACAATCCTAAATGACGACTGCTAGAGGGGTTTTCGCGGATGCGGTGGTCCACTATAGGGAGCCCTATGTTGAGGAACCTATCATCAAGGTGTCATGAACAAGAGTCTTATAGATGTATCTTGATACCAAGAGTTCTGTTCTGGACAACATTTGAGGCTACTGTGCACCAGATGTTGTCTGTCCTGATGATCTTGTAAGAGTCTTGTCCAGACTCCCATGGTCAAATCTTCCTTATCTAAGAGGCCTATTGGATTGCATTGTGCAATGTCTGAGGCATTTAGATCCTCACCTTCACACAAAAGTTGGAGTTAATTCCAGTCACAAACTTTTTGATCTCTAGATTCTTCATGTTCAGATGTGGGGCATACCGAAGTAGCTCCATGTTGGCATAGGGGAAAACCCAGGGTTCAAAAATTCAACAACACACCAACAAAACCCTAACTACCACCCTTTCGGAATCACCTGCGAAGCATATGAACTCTCACCCAAGGTAGAGGCAGGGAGGTTGCAGGACTCAAGTGTCTACAACCAAGTTGGGACACATATCTATGATTACAATACTAAACATAGCACTTAGCCAACAACATGCATTAATTCTTGAGCCTTATTCACATCGCAAATTAATCCCTTATTAATGATCAACACAGTAACAATACAGATCGAGTACTTTCCATCACTTTAGCACATATCTTTAGATCAGATCTAGAATTCATTGAAATCATTAAGCACTAAGCTAAAACATCATATGCATTCATTATACATAACATCAACAACACTAAGAAAATAATCATATAAGAAACATCACAAAAAGAATATTGAGACACAGGATATATGTGGTTCACCCTAGTGTGGGGCTATGTCCACCAACTTCTTCTTCTTCTTCTTTATTAGTATTTGATCTCTGTACATTCACCTTCTCCTATGCACAAAGCCACAGATCCCAACACCATAGTGGACAGGTGATCTGTGCACCATGCACTAGATTCACCTTCCTCAAAATCAGGTCAAGGTGCAGAGCCAACTCCTTGATAGCACAAAGCACTTACAACTTCTTGCACTAAGACAATATTAACCTACTATGCACTTAGCCACTAGTAGTTATGCACTAATCCAATTCTAGTATTGTATTTCTTATATTTCTTAGCTACTTATTTATACAATTACAACAAGGACTAAACATGGGTAAAACCATGGGCCAACATCCAAAAACCTATTACATAAACCCTAAAAAACCTCTGTTGGGTCCACAAGCCCAAAAAATAAGCGAGATCCCATGATCTATGCTCCTCCTGGGAACTCCATCTTTGACCAGCCTGTCGAAGTCCCAAAAGTGGTCAACCACGACCAATTTTTCCACAAAACTTGGTCAAGGGCCAACTGGCCCCCAACACTCACCTGTGACTCGTCCCAAGTCACTCAGATCTGGGTAGGGCTACTTTAAAAATATCAAGCTTAACTCGAGCTACCTCAACTTTCTGCTTCACTAGAGCCTCCTTCTCAGTGAATTCCTAAATTACTTTCTTTGTAACAGGCCCTTATAGGTGTTTTTCTACCGTCACAACTACTTGGTCTAGCTACAAGTCTTGGCCTTCAATCTCTTCAAAAATCATACAGGCTTCGTCCTGCACCGGATGGAATCTTTGTGTCACCTCCATGAATTTTCTTTGGATGGAAGTAACTTGATGTTGGAATGTACATTGTTCCTGCGATCGCTTCATTTTCTCAACTGCAATAAGTAGCTTCATCTGTGCCTGCATGATGGATGTTTGTTGCTTCACCTCCTGGAGTTGTGCTTCCAGTTTCTTCATCTCTGGATATTATTTATACTTCTTACACTCTGAGGTGAGTGCCCTGATTCTTTCTACTACTTTCCTAACAGCGTCTTCCCTCTGATCACACACTTCTTGTGGAGTGCTCGACACTGCTTGGATTTCTAGCTCCATTACTCTTACTTGAAGATATTGAATGGCTTTGATGAGATTCCCCACTTGCAACTCAGTTGACTCTGGTTCCTCTTGTGCCAAGCTCAACACAGAGTGAAGTTCTTTAGTTACTGCCTCTTCGATCGCAATCTGCTCTGCGAGTAGCTGGTCATTTTCTTTCTGCATCTTTGTTTTATCCTCCTCGAACATCGCCCTGATTTTATCTTTCTCTTGCTCTGCAAATCGAAGTTGATCTAATATCTCCTCTTTTTCTTGCTTCAAGGCCTTTGTAGCCTGCTCCTTTTCTTCTTGGAATCGAAAAATTCGAGTCTCTATTGCATATTCTAATATTCATAATTGGGTGGGCTCATACCCCGATTCTATGATTTCCATTGAAGAAGGCACAATAGGTACTACGCAACTCGAATGGATAGATTTTTGTATGTACTTGAGATCCTTCTTTATTCTGTCATACAGTGTTTCTTGCTTTGCTTCGTGTCTCTGTAGGATATCCTCCGAAGCGTCCTCTATGAATGTGATGATGATATTGACATCATCCACTCTGAGAACATTCTTTGACTGAGGCTTATTGCCTCGAGTCTTCTTCCGTTTTGAGGGTTTCTGCAGGGAAACCTTCCTTTTCTTCAATGTTTTGGCCTCTATAAGGGGATCCTTCGGCGGTGTAACTTCCCCTTTGTCTTGTTTTTCTCCTTCTTCCCCTCCTTATTCTTGGTTCACTTTGTCTCCTCCTCTTGCAGGTGAGTCATGCCTACTTTCCTCTGAGGCTTTGTCCTCCTCATCAGTTTCTATGTTATGCACTTCCTCATTTTTCTTCTTTTTCTTCGCACTAGTCTATCCATCATGCTCGACCTGGGTGACCAATGCACTTCTGATGATGTCAGAGTCAAAGAGTTATTCATCTTCCACCGGTACAAGGAAATCTATTGGCCATTCTTTGGTGATCTCCTCCATGTATTCATCGGTTAGCTTATAATAGGACTGCATCTCCTCCTTGTTTTCATCCCTGCACACAGTGATATAAATGAAGTTTCGATCTGCGCAAAACTTTGATAGTGGCCTGTACTGATGCAAATTGTTCGGGTTCATTCATGAGAATGATTCAATGGAGCGCTTCAGTCGTAGGTAGTAAGCATGGGAAATTGCGTTCGATCGCCACTGCTTCGCCATATCGTTGGTATACCATAAGGTGGAGAACCTTACGGCCAATGGCTCCGATGACTCAACTTCTGGGAAGGCTTCTCCCTACAGAATTTTCCAAGCGACAAATGCGATCAATATCAGTAACCAACTAAAATGAAAATCATATCCCTAATCTTGCACTTCACTACAGTCCTTGTCCAACTCATTGACGAGGTAACTCACCCAGTTTATTTTCATTCCTTCGACACACTTCCCTGCAAGGTCTAATACAAATCCAGTGACCTGCGTCAAACGGTTCTTTCTAACGATCTTACCATCTATAAGCTGACAATCTAAGCACACTACACCATCCTAGATGGAGGCTACTTTGTATCCTCGCTTTCCATTTTCTACATCACCATAGGCTTCCTTTATGTGTTGCGCTAGGGAGCGATCTAAAGTCTTCCCTGGGTAGAACTAGTGAGTGTCTAGTCCCTGTATGCTCAGTCCTGTGATGAGGTGGATCAGCGTCGGATCCACAGTGATGTGTCTATCGATCCAAATATACCCTCCATGGTAGCACGACAGGATAAGTTTAACGCAATCATTAACCTCCTGATGTCGACCGAAGTAGGGAATCTTCATTACATTCAAGATCATTGATTGCGTGAGCTCCTTTATCCATGACTAGGAGACTATGCGCGACTTCTTCCCAGTCGTCTTTATCAAATACCTTTAGTTCTTCATGTCTCCGAGGTTGAAGTCATTGTTCTTGAAAGATGGAATATGTCCTAACTGTCATCCAATTACGTGTATCCCCTTCGAGATGTGTGTGATTATCAACATGTATTAAAAATCCCATGGGATGTTGTCGCGGTTAACCGTGCCAACCAAAGGCGGGATGTGATCCGACAAGACCGACGTGATCTACTTCGCGTCAACCAGATCATCGTGGTGCTTGCTTCACTTCTCAGTAGTACATATAGAACATCATCCAGTCGATGTGGATGCTTGCAATCCACCAATCAACGATGCCTATATTCCCACAGACATGACTCTCTCAGTCATGAGGTCTACAAGTATTTTCTCCATAGACTTCTCTACTATGCTACATTCTCCCGACATTCACACTTGTAATAAAATAAATCAGGTAGGCGAATGGACAAGAAAGATACTCAAATGGGTGGCGAGGTCTAGAGAACACAGTGCGCTATGCAATCGATTCTGTGTAAGCTCGAATATATTGGTTTACAAAATGTAGTCCCGGCGCAACGTCCGACGGGTTAAATAAGAAACGCCGTAACGAATTCCTCCAATGGGTAGGAATGTGTTAATCAATACAAATCCATCCGTTATGGCGTGGTCTCAATGGTCCAATGGCAGTCTTTTCAGAAATAACTACATTTCTAGTCGTTCTGGAGCATTATTCTAATGGTCGGGGTGCCTCCAACAGTCATATAGCTTCGTCGTGGCAATGTCCCATTCTTCGTAGTTTTGTTATTCCGGTGAGGTTCAAGTTCTGCAGATCTATCTCCTGTGAAGTCTTTTCTGGAATTTCCCACAGTTTTTCTAACTTGGTTTTCTTCTTACTGAGCTTCCTTGCCTTCTTTCCTATGATCTGAATCTCTGGATTCCTCTTTCCATTCTTATTCTTATATGTTCTTAGCGCAGTGACTTTGCATTGTTGGTTTTCTTTCAAAGGGGTCTGAGATAATACCTCTTTTCTTACTAGGTCCTGGGTGGACATACTTTCTTCTTGCATGGATAGGTCCTTCAATCCTTCTTTCACTCTTTCAAAGTTGACAACTACTTCTCTTTCGTTATGTTACTTTGACTCAACTTCTCGTTCTTCTATCATTTGATCTATTCTTCGAGCTATGAAATCCCTTAGTTCTTTCTTTTTCGTTTTTGTTGCTTCCTCCTATGCTTTCCTTCTGATTTGATCCTTCTCAATCCAAGTATTTCCTAATAAAAGATGGAAAGAGGCATTGTTCTCAACAAACCTAATAACTTCAAAGTTCTCTTCTGTTGAATTTTCGTGAGCAATCGTAGGTATATTAGTAACTCTTCCACATAGGGTTATCATCTTTCCTTTAAACAAGCCTATTCTTCCCAATGAAGCTATCCTAGTAGGCTTTCCCAAAATTGCCCAAGTTCTTTCTAGCATAATATTCACATGTGTTTCTTTATCCAATACACAGTCTATGTCGAAGTCTTATATTCTTGTAACTATGCGGTGTTTTTCTTTCAGGATCTTTGGTAAACTAATGTCTATGTGATCATCCATTTCTTCTTTTAACTATTTTAACATAGTCTCTGACTCTTTTTCTATATAATTCTTTAACATATCCTTAGTTTCTTTACCTTCTTTATAGTTTTTTTGTTTCATGTTCATCTTTTCAACTTTAGCAATCATCCTTGGGAAATCCTCAACCTCGTGACCAGTGGATTTATAGAAAAGACAAATAGGACTTGTACCAGGGCATTCCTTGGCAAGATCTCTTGGTCTCTTGTAATTATAACACGGTGTCAGTCCTCTCTTTATTTTAAATGAGAAACCATCTTTCTTGTATTGCACACTGAGATCATATTGTTGTACCTGCAATATGAAAAACATCTTTCTAGGTTCCTCCATCCACTCATTAGTCCAAAAATTATTTCCATGCATAGGAATAACATATTTTTCTCTATTTCTATCAAATTTATTCAGATCAACTCTTTCTTCTATCTGTGCCCTAACATTCATATTAGAACAAGATATATCAAACATACCTAGATTCATACTTTCGAAGAAAACATTTCCACTTATCTTACCTTTACCAGAGCACAAAGCTTTAGGATCTTACCTCCTTCTTTTAGATCCAGTTTCTTTCTTAGTACATAACTTCGCAAGTAAAATAGAATACGGTGCACTACATCAACGGATCTATGCACATATCTTTCTCTTTTCTTTAGTTCCCAACAATCACAGTTTCAGTTCCCAGCAACAGAACCATTTTTTGGCATAGGGACAGACCCAGGGTTCAAAATTTCAACAGTGCACCAACAAAACGCTAACTAGCGGCCCTTTTAGCAACACTTGCGAAGAATATGAAGTCTCACCCGAGGTAGAGGTAGGGGGGTTGTAGGAAACATGTGTCTACAACTAAGCTGTGACACAGATCTGTGATTAAAATACTTAACAGAGAACTTATCCAACAACATGCATTAGTTCTTGAGCCTTATTCACATCGCAGATTAAACCCTTATTACAGATCAACACAGTAACAATACAGATCGAGTACTTTCCATCACTTTAGAACATATATTTAGATCATATCTAGCATTCATTCACATCATTAAGCACTAAGCTATAGCATCAGATGCATTCATTATACATAACATTAACAACACTAAGAAAATAATCACATAAGCAACATCGCACAAAGCATATCAAGACACGAGATATACGTGGCTCACCCCAGTGTGGGGCTACACCCACCAAATTCTTCTTCTTCTTCTTTATTATTCTATGATCTTTGTACATTCGCCTTCTCTTGTGTACAAAGCCACAAATCCCAACTCCGTAGTGGATAGGTGATACGTGCACCGCGCACTAGATCCACCTTCCTCAAAATCAGGTCAAGGCATAGAGCCAACTCCTTGATAGCACAAAGCCTTACACAGTCTGTCCGCACAAAGAACTTACAACTTCTTTCACTGAGCCAATATTAACCTACTATGCACTTAGTCACTAGTAGTTATGCACTAAGCCGATTCTAGTACTATACTTCTTACATCGCTTAGCTACTTATTTATACAATTACAAAAAGGCCTAGACATGGATAAACCCATGGGCCAACATCCGAAAACCTGTTACATAAACCCTAAAAACCCTTTTTTGGGCCCACAAGTCCACAAAATAAGTGAGATCCCACGATCTCTGCTCCACCTGGGAACTCCATATTCGACCAGCCTGTCGAAGTCCCAAAAGTGGTCAACCATGACCAATGTTTCCTAAAAACTTGGTCAAGGGCCAACACTCCATAAATTTCGTCTCATAACCCAACATCCATACAAAAACATGTTCCAATATCTCCAAGGATATGCCTCAAATCATGTTTCAAAATATCCAAAATGTGATCCTCACAAACTTGGTCCACATAGACATCCCAGGTCCACATGGGTTGACATATAAACCCCAATAAACTCACCATAACATTACATAAACATCACAACTTCATAGTAGAGCATACGACAACAACACAACCTTACAACAACATCACAACCTTATAGCATACCTTGAGAATAAGAAATACCTTAAGAGAATCTTGTAGACTTCTCTTGCACACCAAACGACACCCAAAACACCTTGTGTGCACCTCAAACTTGATATCTTGCTTGGTTTCTCAAAACATGTGAAATTATATACTGTATTTATAGTAATTTTGTCCCCAAAAAATTAGTTGAGTTGACCTCAATTTTCTGGTTGGGTTGTTGAACAGAAAATTTCATATCTCCTCATTCTTATGGAATTAGACGGACTTCCATATATCATTGAAAAGGTATCAAAATAATATTTCCAAACATGTAACTTGTTATTCCATTTGATTTATTTATGTAGGGTAAAACTTCCCTCAAATATAGGGTATCCAAATTGACCACAAATAATACTTTCAACAATCTCCATCTTTCAATCTTGATCTTTGAAATATGTAGGCTTCTTTACTTGACTGTAGGGGATTCTTAACCACACCTCTGTTTCTTCTTATGGGATTCTTAAAAGAAAGTTCTCTTGAGGGATATTCTTAAAGCTATGCCATAAGGGTACCACTTTGGGGACTCCTTCAAGTAAACTCATAAGCTTCTTCATGTTGATCACCAATGACTGACTTTGACTTCAATGACAATATCATTCAACAATATCCCCCTTTTTCATTCATGGAAAACCACATACTCCCCTTGTCATCATGCTCATGATCTTTCTCTCCCCCTTTGACATTAGTGGAAAAGGGTAAATCTTCTCTTTAGGGATTCTCCCCTGAACTCATGGTTCTCAATAGTATTTCACCTTCATTTTTATAGTCCTTGTATCTCTTTTGTTTGACTTCAATCCTCTTTCTCTCCTCTTTTTCTAGGATGCATATGTTATTTGGTATTCGTATTGTTGTTGCAACCAATATTCTTGAGTCTTCTTCTATGATTTTACATCTTTGGTGATCAAACTTAATATTGTATCCCCGATCACATATTTTATTGACACTACGAAGATTATGCTTAAAATATTCAACCAGTAAGACATTTGTTCCTTTTACATTTTCACTCCAAGGCTCACTACACCTTTTCCAAGTATTTTGACAGAGGATTCATTTCCAAATGAACGCTGCCACTTTTTCCTTTATTTAAGTTGATGAATTTGTTTTGGTCCCCAGTCATGTGTCTTAATCACCCACTATGTATGTAAGATTTTTCTTCTTTATTTTCAACAAGCAGTGTTAATCAACAATATTCCTTGTTTGAATTCTCTTTCCTTTCCCATATTGTAGTTGGTTTTATGATAGCAGTATATTCTTTCATATTTCAGTAATCTCATGTTTTTTGACCAACATTATTGCATTTTTAGCATACACTTTTATGATCCATCAATGGATCAAATGGATTGCAATTTATGTCGACAAATCCATGAACATTTCCAGATATACTATTTACATGATTTTCCTTTGGATATCCATAATCACTTATGTTTCTCATACAAGTGTTTCTTGCATTAATTTTACAGTGAATTTCTTTATGTCCAAAGTTTCTACAAGCATAACAATGACCAAGAAAAATACTCTCATACCAGATAGAAAAGGATCTTCTTGGTGTCTCACCCCTTATGAACGTTGATCTTTTGTTCTAGCTAGAGGTGCCATGTTCTTGTTGTTCTTCAACTCCCTTTTATTTTTTTATTACACTTCTTAAGGCATTTGCATAGTTTCTAGAATTTTCTTCATCTTCCATGTCTATTGTCTTCAAATTGTTTTCATATCCAAGTCATGTCTTATCGGTAGGTGATCTTTGTTTTCTAATAATTTCATCTAATTTTTTAGTACTTCTTTCAAATTTATTTTAGTAATTCAAATTTTCCATTGTCAACATCAAATATTTTCTTGTGTGAGCCATAAATGTATTCCAATATATAGTAAAGTGCAGAAGAAAAAATACACAGTGCACAAAAAATTTACGTGGAAATCCAAATGGAAGTAAACAATAGAATTATTTTCTTATATAATAACAAGATTACATTAATAGGAAGCTACAACTTCCAATATTCTCCAGTTGCAACTAGAATGAGGCACCAACCCCTTGATTTATAGGAACCAACCTAAAGGAAGCTACAACTCACTAGATTCTCTAGTTCCAACTAGAAGGAGGCTCCAACCCCCTTTCCTTTCCCATTCCTTCCACCTTGAAACATGTATATAAAATAATAAACCTATCATGGTCATTGTCAATATCATTAATACATCATCACATAAAACTGGGTCCACATAGATATCCTAGGTCCACACGGTTCCACATATAAAACCCGATAACCACATAAAAACATGTGTCGATATCTCCAAGGATACGCCTCAAATCATGTGCCAAAATATCCAAAATATGAGCCTCAAAAACTGGGTCCATAAAGAGATCCTAGGTCTACATGTGTCCACATATAAACCCCCACAACCTAAAACAACATCATGGAAACATCACAACTTCATAGTAGACCATACAACAACATCACAACCTTACAACATCATCACAACCTTATAGCATACCTTGTGAATAAGAAAGACCTTAACAGAATCCCTTAGAATTCTCTTGCACACCAGTCAACACCCAAAACACCTTGTGCACACCTCATACTTGATATTTTTCATGGTTTCTCAAAAAATGGAAAATTTTGTCCTTTATTTATAATAATTATGTTCCCAAAAAATTAGTTGAGTCGACGTCAATTGTCTGGTTGGATTGTTTGACGAAAAAATTCATATCTCCTCATTCCTAGGGAGTTAGAGGGACTTCCATATACCGTCGGAAAGGTCTCACAATAATATTTCCAACCATGTAACTTGTGATTCCATTGAGTTATTTATTTAGAATAAAAAATCCCTCAAATATGGAGTATCCAAATTGACCATAAATAATACTTTCAACAATCTCCATCTTGTGATGTTTACCTTAGACATCTATAGGTTTCTTCACTTGACTGTAGGGAATTCTTGACCACAACTCCAGGGATTCTTGTGGGATTTTTCAAAGCATATTCCTATGAGGGCCATGCTTAAATCTACGACATAAGGGGACCACTTTAGGGAGTCCTAAAAATAAACCCATAGGCTTCTTCATGTTGATCACCAATGACTAAATTTGACATCAATGACAACACCATTCAATAATTAATAGCTTTGTTCTTGTTTTCATCGATGGTTCCGAGTCAATCAGGCATAAAAAAAATTTGTCTGATCCTTTCCATCAAATATTAATAAATTATTTTCATGAACACTTTTATAGATCTGTTCATCAATGAATTGGTCAATCCTCCATCGACACTTTTGGTTGATTCATCCATCTCCCTTTTTAAAATAAGAATCCACATCTGTTGAGCCACATCAACTGGCATGTGTGGAACAAGGTCCATGTGGGTTCCACATGGAAATGATAAGTAACCTTGTGGGTTAATTCTTAATATCCTTAAGCAGTCATATATTCTTTTCTAAAGCTTGAAGTCGAGCATATTAACAGTGAATGTAAAGCTCTTGAGGTGAACATTTGACATTTAAGATCATAATTGAAGTTAGAGGTAAGAACATTGAATTTTTTTTACACCCCGCCATCATAATGATGATTAGGGGGTCAAGTATGTTACATAACAATCCACAATTTTCATTTATATTAACTAGTGTATACATAGAAATTCACAAACCAAAGAAAATGAAAAACAACTAGACAACCACTGTTGGTTTACTTTTCTTCTCCTATTCTGTCTGAGTTTATTGACCCAGGGTTCATGTATGTTTAGGTTTCCAACAAAGGCTCTAAAACTATCGACCCTCCTAGTAAACTAGAAGTCAATGCAGTGCACAGGGTGCACTACGCAGTCTCACCCGAGATAGATTTAATGGGTGGTTGAATACTCATGTGTTTATAGCATAGGATTGAGTGCAAGATATAAGAATTGTATATTGAACCGCTATTATAACTTGTAAACACAATGTACTGTCATTTGCGAGTACACAGGAAATATAGAAACTCATTCATTAAACATAAAAATAACTATTGAAGACAATAAAATATGCATGCATTCATCACATAACATAGATGTTACTGTGGTTCTCCCCCTCCTGGGCTACATCCACAAATATTTGTCTCTCATCTCTTTTATTATCGTCGTTATTTAACTACAGTGTCGTGCACTTACAAATCTTCCCCATTGGGTAAGATCTATATGAGGGGGACTAGCTCGCACCAAACTCCTTAGCCTGTGATCTAACCCTCAATATCTATCCTCCTTCATCCTCTCTAGCTCAAAAACTTACCAAAATAGATCATATAGCAAAATATTACATATTGGTTCACTCCAACAACTCTCTCTACAATAACGACTTATCTCTATAAAATTATGAACCCTTATGATACCTAAGTATCAATCCCAACCCCTTATGATACCTAAGTATCAATCCCAACCCCTTATGATACCTAAATATCTATATTTATATGTTTTTGGCTCTTCAGCCATTACAATACATTACCAAAACCCTAACCCTATCGTCGTTAGGTCTTCCCTGCATGCACGCATGTTGTTATTCCTTCTAGTTGTCGCTTTCCTCGTGCATGCTTTCTTTCCAAAAATCGTCTTTCTTTCTACTTTGTCCTGCCTCCAACAGACCCCCAACACTAAAATGTGTCTCATCTCGATTCACCTAACCTTTGTGTTCTTCCTCAATCTCCTTGGTGATCGTCTGGAACTTTTCCTTAAGCTCTGTTGCTTGTGTCTTCACCTATGTGGTCTTCTCCTTGATTGTGTCTATTACTTGGACTACAACTTCGTCATTGATCAATATTGCACATTCTTCCTAGGTCTATGCTATCTGTCATTTATCTTCCTCTGCTTGTGCAATGATTTCTACTACTCGCTCTTGAAGTGGTTCCATTTGAGCTTGACGCTCATGTTTCTATGTTTGTGCAGTGGTGAGTTATGCCTGTAGTTTCTTCATATTTTGTGCCCCTTTGATGCACTTTGTGATGGGCATTGTATTATGCCTATTCTTGAGGTATTGGATAGTTTCTTTGATCCTTTCTTGTTCCTTGTCCCACCTTTGGATTTGATGATCCTCCTCTAGATTTGTCCAAAGTTGTGTTGCATTCTTGAACAAGTCAGTTGTGGTGCTAACCTTTCGCTCTATCTCTTGTAGCTTCTTTACTACTTTCTTCTTCCTTTTCTCCTTTACTGCTGGTGGAGTATTAGGTGTGAGATTCTCTCAAAGATTATTGATCTCCTTCTGATATTGATCAATTGCCTGTGCAATCTGATCAATCTTTTATGTTGTTGTAATTTCATCCACCTGTGCAGTATTTGGAATCCTTTCGTATGTTCTTGTGAATTTATGTTCAAATCCACTCCTGTGCTTCCTTTCCTCTTGGGTCTCGAACTTATCCTGCTCACATAATATTTCTAATCTATCCCACCTCTCTATTTCCTGCTGCAATTCGGCTAATTCTGTCTGTGCTCGACGCTGTACCTCGTGGTTCACTCTAACCTGCAATTTGTGTAGATCCCTAGATGGTATCCGCGGAAACACCAGTTGAATTTGAGCTAAGTATTTTAGGAGTTTCTGCCCCATGATCTCATCCATACGCAACATACTAGGTGAAATGTTGAATGTTTCTTTCGACTGCAGTATGGTATGGACTGGATCTCGCTCTCCTTCTTCCAGTATTTCTTTTGTCTGGGATGTTGATGGCCCTATTCCCATGTTGTTTCTTGCTGCCTATGCTTCCCCGAGTTGCTTGAGGAACTATCCCATGTCTACCATCTCCTCTTGAACTCTATCCCTATGGTGCACAACATTGTCAAAATCCTCGAATAGACAATCCAGGACCATTCACATTATCATCTCTCCATTTTCCTCCATGATCGTATAGTCTGGAGGTGTTCTTTGTGCCTTCATATTCTTACGCTCTCCTCCTACCTATGTATCTGGCCTCTTATTCCCATCTAGTTCCTGTGGATTGGGACATTGTGAGTCCCTTGCACGGCCTCAACTTGTTTCTGCTTCTCATTGGCTAGTTGTGTATTGTTCTTTCTCCCCTTCTAGGTCCCTGTCTTAGTTAGTCTCCCCTTCATTTTTCTATATTGTTTTTGTCTGGCTCTTCTTTCGTTTCTTGGGCACTTGGACTTCCTGAGGTTGTGTTTACTCCTGCCCTACCTCCTCTTCTATTGTCCTTTATGACACGTCTTGGGTGAGGACTAGAATATTCCATTCATCTTCCCAGTATTTGATCACCATGTTAATGTCGCCCTCTATGATACAGTAGCGCATTTGTATCCACTACTTATCGATATCCTTTCGCACCTGTATCCACATCATATCTCATGTGGCCTTGAAGTTGGTGATATCCCAAAACTGCACAACGACATGTGGTGTTATTCTCCACATGTTTTTTATGGCCTCCTGCAAATCGCATAGCTATCCTTCAAATATGGATTCGTTCATTATTTTGTGCCTCGCATCTGACGTGTCTTTGAGCCGTAAATATCTCGTTCCTTGATTCGGTTTGGGTCTGGTACCAAAAGTTACATATCTTAGTTCCCTCCATCCCATAAAGGCTATTAACATGATTAGCCATGAATAGTGAAAATTTGTTCCTAGATCATGTGCATCCTTGTAGTCATCCATGAATAAATTCAAGAGATAGGGTGCCCAGCTCACTGTGGTTCCCTCGACGCATTGAGATGCAACTGCAAAAACCCCATTCAAAACTTCCTCCCTGTAACATTTTCTTAGTAGCTTATAGGCTAGTATTTTTGCACCCCTCTGTGTTGCGACATCATTGATCCTCTTGATAATGATTCCTCGTGTCCCCATGTTGGTACCATACTTTTTATTAATCTCTTCTGCTAGTGCTTTCTCCTTGTCTTTGTCTTCAAGAAACTGCACAGGATCCATGATCCGGGATGGAAACCCTGTTATGTTTACAATAAGCTCTACGTCTATCGAGACAATCTTGTCCAACCATATGTACCCGCCATGTGTCACTGCTAACAACTGTCTGATGCACTCGCTTGCATACTAACCTCTGCCAAAATGTGGTAGATCCAACAGACCTAAAATTCACGTTTTCTCCAATTATGTTTCCCATCGAAGTGGCTAATCAATCGTTTCCCCAACCAGATTTGTGCTCACAGTCTCTAAGTATACTCTCTTTGAAAATTCTAGAAACTTGTTTGTGTCTTCTACATTGTGGTATGAGTATTTTAGCTTGTCAATATGCCCTAGCAATCCTGATTCCACTCATACCCCATATGGTATACGTGGTAGAACATGGGATGCGACAGGTTGCTTGTGAGGTGACCTAGGTACCTGTTGCTTGTATTTCTTCGGTGGTGGTTGGCTCGAATGACTGATGTTTGTAACTCGGAATACCATTCTGGCCAACCCATGACATCTTCTACTATTCCTTTCAGTGAGTGATCTGAGACAGTTGTTTGAGATTCATCTAGTTCAACTGTTGCTTCTAGATTCAATGTCGTTTCATTGACTCTTGAATCTTCTTTGGTGTTATCTGGTTGCACCTCCTTTAGGGTTTATACATCCTGCTACTCCTGTACCTCTATCAATCTATCTATATTCCTGCCCTCTAGTGTTGGATGTTGGGTTTCTTCCACTATAGGTGTGGGGTTCACCGGTATTGTTTCTGGGGATGGGATTTTGTCAGCATTAACGATATCCAGCGACTTTTGTTCGCCTTCTTTCAATTGTACTCATGACCTGGTTCTAACTCTAGGTTGTTTGGCACTCTGGCTTGCTTATGCTTGCTTTGGAGGTGCCATGGTGGTGAATGTTGAAGGTTTGTTGAGTTAGAATGGTCTTTGTGTCTTTGTGAACTCAACTTTGTTCTCCTTAGCCTCTATCGCTCTCTGTCTGTTCTCTTTTCACAAATAGACTCTTTGCTCCAACCTTCGTGTGTTATATGGGCATAACATGAATCTTGTTGAGGATGCTACCTTAATTATGGGTTCAATGCAACTCTAATCTTTTCATACTTTCCATTACTCTACCTTCCTGTCTCTAGTTGGTGTGATTAATGCGACAACCCATCGATCCTTTCTAGCATTCAAATCCACATAACTTCGTCATTTCGAACTTCTTTTGTTGTTTTTCCATTTCCCTCTTGTTTCCCTTTTTACCTGGTAGTTGTCCTTCTCCTCCGCAGAGTTTTTGTTCCTAAGTATGCATTCCCTTTCTATCTCCAACGCATTGTTCTTATGTTGGTTCTTTTTGATATATATATATATATATATATATATTATTTTATTTTTATTGCGTGGTGGGTTGTCGACTGTCCTTGTACAGCTTCAATCGGCTCCCATTGATCATCCCTCTGATTTGTGCGCCTGATAAGTCTCTCAACTATACATCTCCTCCATCTGTGACGAAGTTTACTTCATACGGTCCTATCCAGTTCATTCTTAGCTTTCTGGGTGCTGAAACGATTTGTTGTCATACATCAATACTAGATCTCCTTCCTTGAAGGTTTTATTCTTGATGTGTCTGTCATGCCAAGATTTGTCCCTTTCTTTCTAAACTTGTTGGTGGAACCCTGCAAATATCTTATCTTTCTCCATGGTTGTTAATTGATTTAGTCGCTCCTGTACTATGCCTCATTCTGTCATATCTGTGATTGCTGCTACATGCAAGCTTGGTACTAAAACTTCTAATGGTACCACTACTTCTTAGCCATAGACCAGTTTAAATGGTGTGTGCCCTGTCAACTTTTTTCACATGGTCCTGTAGGCCCATAATAATGCTGGTACTTTGAGGTCCCATTCGTCCATATTGACATTACAGATCTTTGTCAACACATTCTCAAGGATTGTTTTAAAGGATTCCATTGTGTCATTTGCCTGTGGGTGATATGGTGTGCTTTTTTGATGATGGAATTCAAACTCTTCAGTCATTGCATTGATAGTGTTGTTTATGAAGTGTGTGCCTTGGTCTCTCATCAAAACTCTTGGGCACCCAAATCGATTAATTACTTGTTCAAATATGAAGTGTGATGTTTTTTTTGTGTTTCAATCCTTCACTTGGGTTGCTTCCGCCCATCTTGTTAGGTATTTTGTCGCGGTAATGATGTACCTGAATCCTATTTTTTTTTTCGTGGCTTGATTGGTCCCACAAAGTCTATTTCACACTTATTGAATGTCTACAATGTTACTTGTGGTCGTAATGGAATATCATCCCTTCTATTGGGTTTACCTACCCTTTGACAAACGTTACATCTTTGACAGTACTCCTTCTAGTCTCAGTGAATGGTTGGCCACCATAGTCCTGCACGCAATACCTTATGTGCAGTAGCTTTACCTGCATAATGCCCTCATGCTATTCCTTCATGGGCTTCTACTAAAACTAGTGGTCTTTCATGTTCCAACACATATCTTCGCAAGATTCTATATGTACCCATTTTGTATAAGTGTCCTGCGATCATTTCATAGTTTGCAACCCAAACTACCATATTTTTCTTCTGTGCGGTGTTATATTCTTGCGGCACAGTACTTGTTCTCAAGTATTGAATGATATATTCAAATTATTCATCAACGATCTAGACTAAGAATAATTATGCATCCGGGAAGTTGTCTTCTAAATTCGTAGGTTCTTCTCCATTTGTGAATCTTGATAGTTGGTCAGGTCCTGCATTCAATTTTCCTGGCTTAACTATTAATTTAAAGTCAAATTCTTGAAATAGTAGTAACCATCGACAGATTCTCCCTCCCAACAATAGCTTGTTGACTAGGTATTTCAAGGCCGAGAAATCTATGAACATCTTAAAGTGTTTTCCCAATAATTAATGTCTGAACATTTGTAGTGCGTAGACCATAGCTAGGCCTTCTTTCTTTGTGGTGTTGTAGTTTTTTTCTGATTATGATAGTTTTTTGCTTGCAAAGGCTATCGGGTGATCCAAGTCTCTTGCTTTTGGCTGTGCCAAGATAGGTCCAAGTGCTATGGCTGATGCATCTACATGCACGTGGAATGTCTTCTCCCAGTCTGGAAATACTAATATTAGCACGGTGACCATATTTTCCTTAAGGGTATCCAGACTGTTTTGACACTCGTTGTTCCACTAAAAATTTGTATCCTTTCTTAAAAAAAATTCCATTGGTGTAGTAATTTGTGCATACCCTTTGATAAATTTCCTATAGTATCCAATGTGTCCCAACGTCGCTCTTAGTTGACGGACTATTTTTGGTGGTGGCAAGTTAACAATTATTGCAATCTTTGCAGGATCTACTAGTAAACCTTGTTTTCATACTATGTGGCCCAATAGTATCCCAAACGGTGTTCTGAATATGTATTTTTTTATGTTCAATGATATATCGCACTGTGTGCATCTTTCTAACATCAACTTTAAGAATTCTACATGGTCTTTCAACAAACTATAGACTGTCCAATCGTCTAGGTATATCTCTAGGAACTGGTGGATGAATTCTTTAAATGCGGCAATGACTACTCTAGAAAATATTGTTGGTGCGTTCTTTAGTCCAAACGACATGACCGTGTATTGGTAGGATCCCCATTCTATCGCAAATGTGGTCTTGTATCTATCTTCCTGTGCTATCTTAATCTGATGGTAACCTTGGAATCCATCCGTGAATGAGTAAGCTTCATTTCCTCCTACGTTCTCTAACACTTCATCTATGAAAGGTGTAGGGAATGGTTCATGTAGGCATGCATAGTTCAACTTCCTCAAGTCGACGCATATCCTTATCCCTCCTTTTTTTTTTTCCTACACTACCATCGGGCTTATCCATTTTGATTCTTCGACTGATTCTATGATTCCAGCTTCGACCATCCTGTCGATCTCAACTTTAACTTTTTTCTTATATACTGGGTTCAATTTGTATGGTCATTCTCTGATTAGTCTCGCTTCAGGTCTGAGTGGTATATTCATCTCCCCTAGCTCTTCGGCTATACCCTTCATCTCTGTGGAAACAAGTCATTGTATTCATGCAATAACTCCATAATGCTTTCCTCTGTTTTCTCATCCCAGTAATCTCCAATGATGGCCATTTTGGGGTTCTCAACTGTCCCAATGTTAACTTTCTTTACCTTGATCGGCATGGCAATAACTTTTGATTCTAGCGGTGGTACCTACACTTCTCTTTCTCCTTCTTCTTCTTCGATCTAAATATCGCACGGATCATCTTCATCTGGTGCTTCCTCTTGCACATGATAACATGACAATAGTTCCTTAACTGTTTGTTTATTCCGATGTTGTTAGTTTGTTTTGAGTTCGAATTTTGGTCCCTTGATGAATATCACTCCTCTTATTTGTTTAAGAGCTGCATATATGTTGGGGTTTTCATGTTCGAATGAAAAAGTGACTGTAAAATTATGTTACAATGTTGTCCAAGAAGTAGTTCCTTTGCGCAATTCCTGGTCTGTATACCAGTTCGTTGGTATACCCTCTAGAGAATGTATGAAATGATGAGGATATTCCTCTGGGGGTGTCAATTTCCACAATGTCCTGCACTTCTCCAAGTGTTTCATTGGTGCCCCCTGTCCATCGTACCTTTGTTGTTTGTTGTCTTTATGTTCTGTGTTGAACTTGATGTGTATTAACCTCTTACATTGGTACCAATATGAGATTGTCCCTTTGTGTGCGCCCCACCATATTCCAGGTGTGTCCTTGAGTGCTATATCAAGTGCTAACAATATCTGATTCTCTAAAACTTCATCTTCATGCTGTGCCAAGAATGTTTCCAAATCATTTATTCTGTGGAAACTGGGTGGTTCCCTTATCTTTGTGCCTACCCATCTTACTACGTGGTATATTCATGCACATCTTCTCATGGATACTTTGTGTAGCCTTTGTTTCCAGTTCTCTAAACCGGTATCTGAGTCAGTTGCACATGAAGTAATGCTCCACCAACTGAGTATCCCATCTACAGTTGGGTTTACGTAATCCTCGTCGCACGCAGTTGTTCTATACAACTAGATGATTATCTCTAAGTCTAAGCATGTAGGTTGTACAAACCTCTCCCCTTATGATGGGTCTAATGGCACATGACCCTGTATTCTCCTTATTCAAATGTCATTTTCCTTGTCTTCAAGTTGATTATGACCTGGTTGTCAAACGCCCAATCCAGACCAAGCAATGTTGGATATGGTGTTGTGCCATACACGATTTCAATCACTTAAAAATATGCTTTAGTGCGCATTCCATCCAGGTCTACTGTCACTCCTTTCCGTCTACCGATTGGTAGGACTCTGTGTTGGTTTGCTAGTTTCAATTAAATAGGTGAATATCCTAGTGTGGGCTCTCCCATGCATTGCCATGTCTTCTTTGGTAAGACATTAACTTGAGATCCTAGATCCAATATGATATCTCCCATGTTGAAATCTATAATATTGGCATTCAATTTGAACTCCCTACTCGTTCTTCTCCTTGTATTGAGGTGATTGATTGTCTTGTGTTCTAGTTTGCCTTCCGTCTCTATACTATATTTTTCTAATATGTTTTGAAATATTTTCACAGATGATGGATCATTTAATATGTTTACACATGATTGCAAAATGCATTTTATTGTACTTACTTGTCCCATGGGTTGCATTTCATTGGTATGATCCAATAATGGAGGCATCTCATACTCTGGTGCTCCCTTGTTTTGCTGCGTAGTTGGAGTCGACGCCATGTCTTCTTTCTGAAATTATTGTATTTCTTTCTTAAATACCGCTTTCTTGTTCTGCGCGTCGAACTATTTCCTTGGTTCAGTGTTCTTCTTCACCCACTGATTTTGTGTTGGCTCTTTTAGGACTGTGTCATTTCCTATTTTATCTCCTCCATGAGTAAATATATTGATGTTTCATCCTTCATCCCTTGCTTTGGATGAAATCCACTGAACATTCTGGTTGTTCTCATTCCTCTTTTCTTGGATATTTACTAATAGCGTTGGACATTCTTTCATGTCATGATATGATGCGCAAAAATACATACAAGTCGCTGGTGGAAGTAGACATTCTCTCACATAATGTCCTGATTTTTTACAATTGTGACATACTTCTAGTCTTCTACCATGTCCAAAACCTCCTCTTGCTCATCCACCACCTCTGTAACATGCTCGAACTCCTCTTGATGCATTATACTGAGATGCCTAATTATACTACGTGGTATTGTACTGAAGTTGTGATGTGTTGTATTGTGGTTGCGCATTATTATATGGTTATTGAGCAGTATTATACTATTGTTGTGCAGTGTTGTATGGAGTTGAAACTTGATTAAATTGTTGTGTAGCCTTCCCAATCATCATTTCTTCCTGCACTCTATATGTATCTAATGTTCTTTCTTGCATCAACTCCATATTTCTACAGTCTTTGTCGTCGTGGCCCACTATTGACCCTTGACCAAGTTTTGAGGAAACATTGGTCGTATTTAACCACTTTCGGGACTTCGGTAGGCTGGTTGAAGATGGAGTGCCCAAGTGGAGCTGAGAGTGCGAGATATCACCTATTTTGTAGGCTTGTGGACCCAGCAAAGGATTTACTATGGTTTATCTAATGGATTATGGGATGTTGGCCCATAGGTTTACCCATGATTAGGCCTCTTTGTAAATGTATAAATAAGTAGTAGCTAAGCGATGTAAAGGTATTTATTGATTGGATTAGTGCATGACTAGTTGTCTTTGTGCATAGCATGTTAATACTTGAGGAGCTAAGTGCAAGTATTTTGTAGGTTGTTTTCTGCACAGATGTTGTATGTAAGGATCTGTGCTTTGGCCTGATTTAGGGAAGGAGGATCTGGTGCTCTGTGGTTAGATCTCTTGTCCTTGGCAAAGTTGGCTCTATGGCTTTGTGCATAGGAGCGACTGACTGTAAGAATATTGGGGACTAATAAAGAAGAAGAGAAGAATTTGGTGGACATAGCCCCACACTAGGGTGATCCATGTATATCATGTGTCTTAATGTTCTTTGTCTGATGTGAATTATCTTATCTATCTACTTAGTGTTGTTTTTATAATGTATGATGTATGCATCTAATGTTGCTTCTTAGTGCTAATGGTATTAAAGATAAATGAATGTTATATCCGAGTGAATGTTATGTGCTAAGTGATTAAGAGTGATTGATATTTATTTTTTAATGCGTTGATCTATAGTAAGGTTTAATCTACGATGTGAATGAGACTCATGAATTAATGCATATTTCTATCTAAGTGCTCTGCTAAGTGTTGTAATCACATATATGTGTCCCATCTTGGTTGTAGACACCTGAGTCCTGCAACCTCCACTGCCTCTACCTCAGATGAGACTTCATTTGCTTCGCAGGTGTTGCTAAAAGGGTTGTAAAGCATTGAATCCTGGTTCTGCCCCTGTCCCAACAAATGGTTCTGTTGCTGGGACCTGAAACCGTGATTGATGGGAACTGAGGAAAAGAGAAAGCTCAGTGCATAGATTTGTTGTTTTAGTGCGCAATATTCTAATTTACTTGTGAAGCTCTGTGCTAAGAAAGAAACCTGATCTGAAGAAAAGAGGTAAGATCTTAAAGATTTGTGCTCTGGTAAGGGTAAGATAAGTGGAAATTTTTTCTTCGAAAACATGAATCTAGGTATGTTTGATA
>ML805126.1:130269-170689 GCA_009831015.1 Picea engelmannii | reverse complement strand
AATATTATTAAATTTTGGATCACTTAACTTAAGGTAGATTATGATTAATATTTTCTAACTAATAAATTATCTTTAAAACTTATTAATAATATTTTCTAGATAATAATTTTTTTTTAATAAATTGTCTTTAAAAATTATAATAATATTTTCTAAACTTATTAAAATATTTTCAAAATAGTATTAATATTTTCAAATAATAAAATAATATTATTATTTTCAAATAATAAAATAAAAAGGCCTATGAATAATATTTTCAAATAATAATAAAATAATTAAGGTCGGGCATCGTGGGTCCTCGCACGAGGCCCACGTGCCCCGAAACCCCGCTCTCAATACCTAAACCCTACCCCCAACAAACTCTCACTCGCACATCCCATAATGTTTCTTCCCAAATGCCTCTTCCCTCTGCAACTGCTTGGCATGTCGACAAGCGCAGAGTTTGTGTGGCATGGTCTCGTGAGCTTGGTGTTGGGCGTTTGGTTTGAGCGCGAACTTGTGAGTTATTTTCATAGCAAGAGGTCGGGGTTTTGATGCTTGGTTGGACGTTGGAGGAACCGACACTGGCACTGGAAGTGGGAGCCATGAAAACCTTCAATTGCACCGTCGATCCGTCGACCTTTGATGGCACCCCTTCAACATAGAAAAGTCTCCTAAAAACCCCCTTGAAGGCCATGTAAATCTGCGATACCATTCCAAAATGGGGGCACAAGTTACAACTATGAAGCAGGAAACCGATGTAGCCATGTCTCCTCTGTTGTCGAAGGCCTAACGCTTGATCTAAGTCGAGATTTGGAGCTTAGTCTTTGTGTTCAGAATGTCCATATATCAGGTGCTTGACTCATTTTTTGTTAGGGCTGGATAGGTGTAGTGCATGAGACATAATGCCCATCATGGGCTCCTCCTTTGTGGTGCTTGGACAAGACTTGGCACTCCTCCATCCTTGTGACTTGCGCTTGGTGGCTTATTCGGCTTTCCAGGAGAACGCGGTGTGCACGAGCCTTGTGGGATGAGGTGCACGGGATGAGAGGCAGGAGTGTGGAGGGAGAGAATGGAAACCATGTGACTAAATTCATGGCTATGAAGGAATTTTCAAGGAATTAGAAGGCCAATAAAATCCATGCAGAATGTTTAAGGATGTTATTGTGCAGACCTCGCATTTTTGTTTGATCTTGAAATTTGGATTTTTTTTCCACTTATTCCTCTTTGTCAAATCTGTAAGCAAACTTCATGCATTCTCCCTTGATTGGCGCTACATGGGGGTGTGTTACTTAGTGCTCGGTGTATATGCTTCACGTCTTACTTGGTGCTCGGTATTTGGGATTTGTGGTTTGGCTAATAGCTAGTGGAATTTGGTTGATAGTGCTTGGATCGTTGTTTGATGCTTAGCACATAGACTCAGAGATTGGGTTTGTACCCATTATTTTTTTTATTTTATTCTATATATTTTTAATATATTTCTTATGTGTGTGTGTGTGTGTGTTTTCTAGGATGTAAGTCTTATAATTATTTCCTCTATTTATTTTGAAAAGGAGGATGTTTGCAGGTACATAGGTTGGAACAATGGAACAAGAGACATATGGATATGAGACTAGAAGAGGTGTGGTAGGGTCTTTTCCCTGGTGCACTCACCCTCTTTTCCAATAATTTTCTGGGTAGTTTTCTTAGGGTTCTAGGGTCCTTTCTGGGTTATTTATGGTTTAATTAAGGGTTGTAAACAAAGGGTAGTTGCATGAACCTGTCCAAGGTTCGGGTTGTAGGTTACATTCTATCTTAGTAATTGGTTTACACAACTAAGTGGTTGTTCAAGCCCAAGGTTTCAATTTTGAAACCGATCTCTGATACTGTTTGTAAGGCCTAAATTACAGAGCCTCGTAAATAAATAAAAAATACTTTCTAATCTACTTCTTTAATTACTGCTACTTAGTTTAGAATTTTCTTTCTTGATATTCTTCTACCAGCATAATAATTGATAGCAACAGGATAATCAACAACACGCTAATAACAACAACACACTAACAACATAATAATTAGTAGCATAGCAACAACATCATACTAACAACATAATAATTAACAACATACTAACAACATAATAATTAATAGCAATATAATGATAGCAGAAAATGAATAAAGTATTTACACCAACCTGAAGCTTAGTTGATTTAGCCTTTTCCTAGTTGTTGATGTTGATCCTACCCAAACTGAGTATTAACCTCCCATCTAACTAGGAACAACCTCTCTGACTCCCTAGTTCTAGGAATCCTTGCAATTTCCTAGCCCCCGAGCCCAAAATTCCCAGCAACAACTGTGTCCCTGTGAGAGTCCTCAAGCCAAATAGTTCACTAAAACCCATCTTTCAGCCTTTCTTCCTCCTCCTTCTTCCCAAATTTTAACTTCCAAAAATCAAATATCCTTCCCCAAGTTCTTTCCCCTCTCCCTTATCCTCCTTCCATTCTCCAACCGCCTTCTCCCCCATTAATTCCTCAACCACCTTATCCCTCCCATTAATTACTTCAACTACCAATTTTTAATAATATTATAATAAATACTCAATAAATTTATTTTAATAATTAATTAAATTAATATTTATCAACCATGATAATTAAATAGTTAATTAGGGTTGTTACAAATTCAACCATTGGATCCCATGGATGTTGCACTACCTCTTGTCTCCCCATAGGTAAAATTATCCCATGTGAAAACTGAATCTGACAAAGCCACATGGTTCACTAAATGAATCTAGCACATTTGCCAATAGGTTCAGGATATTTTGCAGAAGTCCAATTCCAAGTACAAGTAGTGCCATGATCAACACTGAGTGCCACACAAGTTTCAGGTGGGAGATAAATTTTGGTTGCACTTGCAGAAACAACACCTTATAGGACCCCATCCAAATATTCATCCACTCCTCTATGGACCTTACACCATCACCAAGGTTGAGGGTGAAAATGTTTTTAAGATCAACATTCCCCCCTTCCTTGTCTTTCACCCCGTGTTTAATGTGGACCTCCTTCAACCATACTTCCCACTCTTATTGGACACCTCAGAGATAACATAAAAATTTACATCAACATAGCTCAACCATGACTACATGGAACAAACGTCCACTAATAAAATCCTGGAGAAACAGGTCCAGGGCACTCGCTAATAGAATCTTCCACTTTATCGGGTTGTCAAAGCAGGGCAGCTCCTACACCAAGGAAAGTGGCTCACCTAGGGCCAAATTTAGCAGAAATTTCCTCATCTGATTGGAGAACTCAATGCAATAGAGATCATTGCTTCCTAAGGAGGGAGGATTGATCCAAGTGGATATTGGTATCCACCCAGCTCTTCCAGCTAGTTCACAGACATCTTTCATCTTGGCAGTTATGGTTTTCATCTTGACATTTTTTCTAGATTTTTGGGTCCTAAACTTCCAGGGCCATTTTGACGCCCTAAATTTTTTTTTTTGGTCCCACAACAGTCTCACTGTAGAAAAAGTCAAAGTGTGATGACACAATCTGTATTCCTCAGATATACCTTTCCAACGGGCTATCGTGTGCCTAAAACAAAGATCATATGAAAAAGTTACGACTTTAGGAAGTTGATGTACCAACTTACCCCATCGGGGCCCACATAACTTTTGGTGCTTCATCTCCTAGGGTTAGGTTTTTGGATGTCTATGGTTTTCTATTTACTTCTGGATGCTAAAAATTCCTATAGGCCTCATTGTAATGTGCTCAGAAAAATGCACGTAGCCGGCACATCCCTTCTCAAAGATTAACTACCACCATTCAAGCAATATTGTTTTCATTATTCATTTGTACAATTTCAATAGATTTTTTTTTATTGAATATAAGTTAAGTTCCATTGTATCTTTTTTATTGTTCTCTATATATATGTGTTAATGTTATAAATCTATGTTTCATTTCATTCTACTCATAAATCCAGATCATAACTTTGTGCCTCTTCGACGACCTATCTTATTTTGTTCTCCTCTCTACCACATCACTCTCTCCCACATATCCTCTTGGTGTGATCTCCTTTCTCTTCATTTTGGGTTTGACCCCTTATCTCTCACCCCTTGCTACCTTATTTTCTCTCCTATGTTCTTCTTTACTCCTTTTCTTAACTCTTATTGTGTATCTTTCGACTCTTTCTCTTCTCTGCTTTTCTATGTCCATTCTCCCCTCACCTCATCTCAAACATCTTCTAGATCCTCTCATCGAGATCCATATCATCTCTCTCTTCCCCACCTTCTTTTCATTCCCCCCCAATGCTAGGGGATCTACTCATCCATTCTATTCTGCTCCATGTGAATCAATCCTTTCTCAATGAACAACATCTTGATCCATAATGGTTTTTTTTCCAATAGTCTCTTTCAAGGACCTTCAACAAAAAAAATGTATCCTTGTTGAAAGAATCACCATATTCTATGACAAATTCAATATTGTATACCTCCTTTACCTGGGAAAACAACAAATAATTTGCTCGATCCCACTTATTATCCAACGCCTTTAGCCTACCGACTATAGTCTGGTCCCAAAATAGTTATTCTTGGGGTCTCAAAGCAATGTTAGTGGTGGTTTTCCTCTTCAACCATTCATACAACAAACATGGAAACTCAACAAAGAAAAGCTCATGCAAATCAGTGTATATGTACCTCTCCTTCAAACGTTCCATCTTGTTTATTAAACCTTGAGTTTCTCATCGTGCAAACTCATCTTCCTTAGAAAATAACCATTCTTGTATTTCCTCTTGAAATGGATTCCACCTCATTCTCTCCCTTCATCATGCAATACAAAACATTTAGGTCTTGAAAACAAAACCATTTATTGGCTCACTTATGTGCATCCTTCCTAAAATTGGGGGGTTGATGACCTAGAGTTCATCTAGGTTTGACCAACAAAACCCCAAGGCATTGAAATATCAATCTTCAGTCAAGGACAAAAGTAGGTCTCACTCGAGACACCATGAGAATTTCTATCCCCATTTTGTGGGATAACTAAGGATATGATGTCTCAAGGCCCTCAAGTTGTATACATGGAGTACCAAGAGACCACATGACTAGTAGTGTCCACTTGCACATATGGAATCTTTCTCTATCAACACAGTTTGGATCCATCGTCAACACATCCACTACACCAACTAGCTTCTAGAATGCATATGGGTCTTGCTCCATGCGGTACAAGTTAGGTATTATGGCAGGTAATCACCCTAATATTTGAGGAATTTAAGAATGTTGTATTGGAGATACTTTTGATTATAGAACACCTACTTGGAAATTATTCTTTTGACCTTGTTTCACCTTGGTGACTGTCATAGATTTCCTAGTAATTGACCAACCTTTGGGGAAGGTTTGTGACTGGGGATCCCATAAGGGGTTTTCATACCATTCCTGACCATACTTACCACTTTCCGCTCATCACATTTCCATCACATTTGCCTCTTCTATGTCCTTTTAATTTAGTGACCCAAGAAGGGCATGTACCTCATTTCATGGGAAGAAGGGGCTCAAGGCTAAAAAACTCAAAGACTTGCAAAAGAAAAATAACATTATATACATGTCCCCACTTATTGAGGTGTGTACACTCATGAGGTGTCCCTTTATTTCCATGCACATGGCACTCTGTGTACCTCTAGCTTCAAGTGGAACTTGTGGTGCTCCCCCCCAAGCTAATCGATTTCACTCTAGGGAGTACCAAAGGTTTTGGAATATTAATCAATTAATGGCAATGAATGGGATTGGAAAAAGGATGCATTAAAAATGAAGGTGCAACACACCCCCTACAAAGGCACCCATAAATTAGACAATAAAAACCCTTGTATGTCATGAAACTCATTGACTTATGAAGTCTAAACCCCTATCCACCTCATCATCCACTACATAACCTCGAAGGGGCACCCTTGGGAGCATCCCCTACTTGAGGATTTTGGTCTACCCAATAGTACTTTTATGACACCCATCCCATACCTAAACTTGGTCAATTGTATAGGGTCTTAGAGCATTTGTTTAATTTGATGAGGTAGTTTTGATGCACATGTTTAGGTTCCTTTCTTATTATATGTGGTTTACACTTTTCATGATATCTTTGACTTGAGATATTTGGAGGGTGTACCCTTCTGTTTTGCAGGACCTTGCTTGGTGGCCAATTTTGGGAGAAAAAGCCTAGCTTGGGCTTCCATGGGGCTTGAATCCCACAGGTTGGATGCTATGGGACCACATTCTATATCAAAATGACTTACATTTGGAGGTCTAGAAGACACCTTGGATGACCTCACCATGCCTTCACATGCCAAACGACTTTCCTAGGAGGGGCAACATATCACCTTTTTTAGTCTTGACGTCATAGAGGGGCTAGGGTTTGGTGGTGATGGAGTTGCTCATTGACACTTGGCATGATTTGACTAAAGGAGGCATGGAGAGACTTTGGTGCATGATGAAGAGGCTCAAGGAGCTCCGATGACCTCCTTCTTCTTCTCCAACGACTTCGAAGAGTGTCAAAACGTCCCCTAAAGGGGTGACATTATCGTACTTTTAAGGTTTGGGTGCAAAAGTGAATTTTAAATTATTTTTTTGTGTAAAGGGGAAAGATTAGGGATGTTGACCCCTATCTTGTGTTTTACCCTAAAATTAAGTGGACAAACTGTGTTATACATTTTGTATAAAAAGAGATCATGTGAATCTCTTTTCATAACATGATCTCCCTTGTGGAGAAGGATACTTAGCTGAAATTTTCACTATTCTTGGAGCATTTCATCTCTCTCTTGCAATTTTTATAGTTTTCTCTTGATATTGGTGGATAAAAGTGGCGTGATACACTTGTAGGATTTTTATTATGCTTATGTATGGAATTTTCTTGGTCACTTAGGGTTTGAATCTTGCTTCTATTTGGAATTGGTAAGAAAATTCTGCATTTATTTTCAAAAATTCTTGCTTCTTCCATGATTGTTAGTGGATGAACCCTTGGAGGAGTATAAGGGAATACACCCTCCCCAATATTCATTTATTTTCTTGTGAAATATCATTAATTTCAAGGTTGCTTGGAGAACTAAAAAGAGGTACACCCTCCAAGCTCACCCTTGTTTGTTTCACAAACCCTAGGGAGTAAAAGGTCTTACACCCTGAGGTTCTTTGTGGATCAAGCCCATAAATCCAAGGTCTTTTTGTTGCTTAAGGTTTTTCTAAGAGAAGTAAAATGGATTACACCCTCTTAACATGTCCTAGTGGACCTAGCTTTCCTTGGGGAGTAAAAGGATTTACACCCCCAATGACTTAGCCTAGTCTTCACATTCTTTGACTCCACAATTCAATAGTAAGGCACTAATAATTTTCATTTTGCATTGGAGAAATAAAATTGTTGTGTTGGAATACGTGAAAACACGAAGGAATCAACGTGTTTAAATTGCTTTCTTTCCTTGATGGTCTAGGCTTGCTATTTCCCCTAGGGCATCTCAATTGGATAAGTGTTTCTCATCAAGTTGTTATAAATTTATGCTACAACTATTAGGGATGCAACAAACTCTCTTTTTCAATCTCAGTCTCTCACTTTTTTATCGTTGGAAATAGTTGGAAAGTTTCTATTATTAATCTACTTGATGTTGGCTATTGTTGGGAAATCTTTTGGCTAGTTTATTGGTGTAAAAGTTTCTGCTATATAAAATCACTTCTACAACCACTTGGTTGTCGTAAATATACTTTGAAAAATTATCTTTACAACCATCTAAATAC
Organism: Picea engelmannii; assembly: GCA_009831015.1. NCBI lineage: Eukaryota > Viridiplantae > Streptophyta > Pinopsida > Pinales > Pinaceae > Picea > Picea engelmannii. The sequence continues at coordinate 162,981 of ML805126.1, read as the reverse complement.
CACTAAAGTTGTGCTAAAGTATTGAGAACTTATCCACATGTTTTATGCTTCATAACTCAACTAATCTCTTATGATTTAAATTTTTTGATCCACAATAGTTACTTGATTTCATTTCTAATATATATTTCTATTTACTACTGCAATTAGTGAAAACAAGCTTAACTTGCTTGTCTACCTAACATATACTGCATATAGTTGGTTTTTCTTGTGTCTCGGGAAGGTACAAACACTCTTAGTAGGTACCTAAGGTCTCAAAAACCTTAAAGCTCTCTCGAGACTCATTCTCAACCCTTCTTCCATCTAGTAACTTGACCTATAGAGGATTCCATTCATACATCTCACTTTCCATCTCATTTTCCCCTAGGGTTACTGATATTCCCCCCTTGAGGTGATTCTATCATCTCTAAAGTGACGGGAATACCTTACTAAGGTGACAGTGGGTAGGTGTTCTCAAATTTATCGCCATTTTGGTGGTTGGGTTAGGATTTCCCCGACCTACAACTTGTGTGATAAAAATAATTACAAAGACCATTTGGTCATGTGTATTGTTTCACTGTTGAATAACTTGGCTTGGATTATGGTCCATCAGAGAACCTTGTTGGGGGTAATCCAATCATAGGAAGGGGTGTCGTGGCTATGGCCATTACTCTTTTGCTAGTGGGTCATCTTCACGTATACAATGTGGATATACTACTGGTGGATATGATAAGGAGGAGGGGGCCCTCTATCTCTCTCTGACTTGAGAATCCTATACTCTTTTTTTGTAAAGACGAAAACTCATTGATGTGAACTCTTGGGCCTAGAGTCATTGTTCCTCCACTCCCAGGGACATTACAAGCTTTAAGACCATTTAGAGAAAATGATTATTTAGGCTCATATTTCAATGTGTCTTCTACATTATCATATATTATTCTCGAAAAGATAAATAGTGGTACCCCTCCCCTCCATCCCTGCCTGAAGAAATCGGGCGGTAAAGAGAAAAGGTGGGTTGGTAGGAGTAGGTCATACCTGGAAATATACATTAAATCCCCCCTATGTTTAGAAGTAGTCTGACCAATGTGTGATGACACGACTCGAGTGAGAATTCATCATCTAATTGCTCTGTTATTGCCTAAGTTAGTATCTTCATTGTGCGTCCTATCTGTCTGCCATCGCTCTCCTTTTTGTGACGGTTTGTAGAGAAGGATCAGTTTCTAGTACACATTATATTCATTCCTCAATTGCATTCTCCCTACTCCTCGGCCTATACTACGGGCATTGGGAGGTGGAATAATGTGAACTTTCGCCATCTAAATAGATTTATAATATGAAGGGATAAAGTAGTCAAGGAAGCCACTCGTGCTATCATTCATTCATTCAATCTTTCTCCATTAAAAAAATAACGTCATAAACCATTAACACAAACATCCATTACAATAAGAACAAACACATCAAGTGTTAGAGAGAATAGTGTCTTTATATTTTCTCCATTAAACATTATAATGCATACATCAACATATCGACATTGCAAAGGGAATCACACTCTGCGCTCTGATCCATTCTACAGTTATTTCACTACAATGCACATTGAACTCTCTATATAGACTCTACACTACTAGACTGACTCCATTACAGACTCCAAACACGACTTTTCCAGACTACAAAATTGTTCCAAAAACTCATAACATGACTCAAACAAAACTCAAACTGTCTCCTTGCATACCTCAGACAAACTCTTCTCCTCTCTCCTCTTCTGGAAGACTTCCTCCATTCTCTTTTCCTTCTCCTCTACTTTTTTCTCGGGTACTATGTCCCTTTCTTTTCTGCTCCACTCACTCTATTGATCTCTATTCCCACATGCTTTTTTTGTCCGCATGCATCTCATGTAACCTCTTTGGAGCATGGCAGTCCTAACAAACGTACCATCTCATACATCATTTGTCCCATGATCTCTCGTGTTGTCTGGGTTCATTATTTGGTAAGATTCTCGAAGATCTTCTTCTGACTCAACATGCATGTGGTATATTTCTGATTTCCGTCTCACAATATAGAATTCACTTGGCGTGTGCACCTTGTTCCATTCTTCACGTAATTGTTGATGTGCGTGCATAAAACTGATGTGCACGCACACAACCTACCCAAATCTTTGGGTGCCAACAATTATTCATGTATTTTATTCCATGGACTTTATGTACTTAAAATAATAGTGTATCATTGTAATAGATATACAAGTCATATCGCATCTGGTGGAAATTATTTAGATGGTGATGCTAGACATAGGAAAAGAGAGGAGGAACATTAAAGAAGAAAATGTAAAAGAATTGCAACCAATGAAGTTAGCAACAAGAAGCCCCTAGTGAGTTGTAATTACATAACATTATGATTAGTATAATATTATAAAATATGTACTTATTTTATGAAATGATGCATTTATAATTATAATTGTCACTTACGATAGTTTTTTGTGTTGTAGTAAACCTTGATCAGAAAACTTGCACCATTATAAAAATATTAAAAAAATAGAGACCATAATAAATAGATATGGATTACTAGCATTCAATGAAGCAAGGAGAAAGTTCCAAGGGTATTAGTCATAGTATATCTAAGCATGTTAATTGTGATATGAGTTATTTTTCATTTTCTTTAGTGAAATTTAAAGCATAATTGAATCCAATATACTACATTTTTCATGGTACTTAGTCATTTTATAACATGCATATTAATATTTGAGAACGAGGTGCATAGATAGGATGAATAAAGATGAAGATATATCTTGGAAAAATGTAGAGAATGTGCACTCCTTTATGACAATGTACAAGTTATTGATAAATGAGAGGTTTTAAAATTTGGTAGTGGCACAATTTTCCATAATGAAAATTTTGACACTGTCATGAGGGAGTGGTAAAACATATTACCATAAACATTGATTTGAAATACATAATGCTAGTAAGAAAATAACATTACAACATCTATGTATAAGGTCCCCAAATGTACAATTTAATGATAAATGGGCTCATTATAGATTTTCCAAGAGTATCAAGAAGAGAAGAAACCATATTAGGTGAAATATGTTAGAATTAGTATTCTATATACTCACACATGTTTCTAGTCCTTCACCCTTTATATTTCATTATGTATCTTCATTGAATTTTATAGGTGACTTCATTTTCTATAGTTTTGAACAAATTCAGTGAGCACATTGCTAAGCTTAATAAAGAAGGCAAAATTGACATAAAACAAAGACCATTCAATATTGAGAAAACCATATTTAAAAAAATATATATATATTAAGGATTTCTTAGAGGCCAAGAGGATTATTGATGACAACAAGGCACAAGGGATATACCCTTAGACACCACATCAAAACAACAAAGGTAATAAATAATATATGTTTGTAGTTATTGATTTTGATATGCTTACATTTATTTGTTTTGATATACTTACATTTATTTGTTTTGATATACTTTTAACTCGATATATTTATCTAATATAATCTTTTAGTACCATTGAACTACTATTGTGGTCATTTTTTGGACATTAATAAACTTAACTAATCGTATCTCATCTTATGTACACGCACAAATAAATGCAACTAAATTATTAATTACACATTCTTCAGATCAAGATGAGAGGTATTTGATTAGAGGGTGCTTTGTAAGTTTATCAATGTATTCTCATTCATTATGCTAATATACTAGCTTAATATATGTCATTATTAAGTATGGTTTTATCTTATTGTATCTAATTAAATGACTATAGTTGTGCACCCACTAATGAAGAATTAAAGTATGCCCTGATGAATGGTTATGAAAGAAAGGTGGAATTATTTATTAATTGATTGAAATATATTATATTCTTCTAGACTTATCATGTCAAGGATGACGTGGAGAAATTGAAGGGTATTGACCACAATTTAACTTATGTGTTTTTTTATTACGTCTTTAAATGTGAGCAATTGTTTTATTTTAGTAAACTTTGTTTTCTTATTATGTTTATAGAGTGATGATAAGGAGGGTTTGAAAGATGAATATGGAACTAACAACAATTCAATCAACTTCTAATATCAAATTCATTTCATTTCATTATATGTGTATATTGAAAGGAAAAAAAATGTCTGCAAGATACATTAATAAACCAACAACAACAAAACACATCAATCATGCACAATATTTATCTTGGAAAACCCAAACTAGGAAAAAACAACTAATAGATCTATTAGTATCTTGACCAAACCTGGCCAAGTTAGACAACCTCTTAGCCTCGACCAAGTGAGCCTTCATTGCTCAACTCTTGACATATTAGAATGGACCATCACCATCCTTTTGAAGGCTTTCATTACATGTAATCCATCGACTCTAAAACCATGGGCTACTAAAACCATGTGCTTGAAACTACCATTGTTGACCTAACAACTTTGACTCTTTCACCAAGTCAATTTTAACCAAACATTCCTCCCTTTAAACTTGACTTGGGGTTTCCCATGACCAAATTCGGGCAAACTGGCCAAGTGAGCCTTCATCGCTCACCTCTAGGACCAACCCCTCTCAATGTATATAACTGGGGTATTCGAGAATCCCAGATGCTCCCTGCTATCAGCTAGGTCTACATCTAGAATTTACCAGTAATTTACCAAGGGTATGCATGCCTAACTAGGTCTTATAGTCGTATGCCCATTTACATGAAATAAACATTTTCAACAACATTATAGTTAAAAAAAATCATTGTTTCTATCCCAACACTTATGCTAACATCCTCTCTCCTTGCCATTGCTTTGACCTCTAGCTCTTGATGCTCTCTTCTTGGTAGACCTAGTCTCCTGCGTAATGTCCATTCACACATCTTGCAGAGCATCAACACCACCTACCACTTTGATCCTTCTATTGGCTCCTTCAACTACTTCCTCCACCCCCATTTATTCAAGGGTTTTCTTCTGAGATGTTAAATGGATCCTTCCAAATGTTATTCCAGCGACTCCAACTACGTCATAAAATTCTCGACACAAAGCCTTGACAAACAACTTTTGTCAAGAAAAATAGTAACAAAATAGATGCCTAAGCATTTTGAAACTTCCATATTTCACACAATCATTCAAAAGAACTATTATTCCCAGTGTAGAGGTTGAGATCATTAAAGTTGCATCCTCACTTCACCAACCTTTTCCTCCACCTTGGAACATTCACCACCAACACATCGTTGTCGAAGTTGCTTTGATGATTTCCATTTCATCTTCAACCAAAAATGTTGGATAAATTTCTTGGTCAATCACTCCACCCAGTGTCATTGTTTGAACTTGTCAGTCTTTTCCATTCGTTGTTCCCCACTCACGGTAAGCACACCACTCTTGTACTCTTCAAGGTCCTCACCGCCCGCTATGATGGACCCTGTGACCTCTATTTCCTTGACAATAATAGGTGATGTAAACGTCTTAATTGTTGCTTTCTTCATCAAATAATGCACTATAAATTCTTGGTCAATTCCCACAGTTTCTCAAAGCATGACCCCAACTCCTCACATGGTTTTCCAGCTACAACTATTAATAGCATCACCTTCAAAGTCCCTGAGGATTTCTTATAAAGATGAAACAATACCTAGTCATCCATTCTAAGGCTTATGCATGTTTTTCTCTTCAGCTCTATGTTGCTACTAGCATCGTCTCTACCATCTATGAGCCAACATTTGCACAATCCAACATGTCATCTTGACCCTTCTTTCAATATTCGGCCAGAATTCATCCTCCAGATTTTCTCCACAACATCCTTCTCCTTGATGGCTTGCTTACTAAGGAACAACGACCTCTTTAGTGGATCAGCGGACCAACATTTCTCTCCTTAGAATTTACTTCATCAAACCAATCTCTCTAAAGAGTCTAGGTTAACCTCGGTTTGATCCCACATGAAAAGAAAAAGAAAAGCATGTGAAATAAAATAACAAACCAACAAAAAAAAAACACATAATTCATGCACGAGATTTATCCTGGAAAACCTAAATCGGGAAAACCCAACTAATTGATCTAATAGTGTTTTTACCAAACCTGGCCAAACTGACCAACCTCCTGGCCTTGGCCAAGTGAGCCTTCACCGCTCAGCTCTTGGTGCATTACAATGGAGTATCACTAACCTTTTAAAGGCTTTCATTACATGTAATCTACGAGCTCTAAAACCATGGTCCATCAAAACCATATGTCTTAAATCACCATTGTTGACCTAACAACTTTGACTCTTTCACCAAGTCAAGTTTAACCTAACATATATATTTTTCATGCAATGTTGTATTAAAAGCCGACATTTCCCTAGGGTGGCAATGTACCACTTGTTTATAGGTAGAAAAAATTACATGGTTATTTTATGATTTAATTTTAAACTTCAACATTACATTCATATATACATGTTTTTTTTCTTCCATGGTGTGAAATTGATTGAATGTTAACATAGTAAAATTTTATAATTGTGTTTACATATACATGGTTTTAGCTCTTGTGATTAGTATACTATAAAATAGACTTATACCAACCATTAATCTCATCAATATTTAAATATTATAAAAATAATAAATAAATTAATCATAATAATAATGAATAATGAATAAATTAAATTAATGATAATAGCTAAATCATTAATAATAATTAAGATGCAACATTGATGCTAAAACAACACAATTTTGAGTCTAATATGACTCAAATTTGATGCAATTTGGTTGAACACGATGTAATTGTGACACAATAGTGATCTATAAATTGTTATGGATATTCCATTAGACATTTCGTCACAACAAATCTGACAAAAATATTGAAATCTTTACTGTAAAGGTAAAATTCCTTTATATCTCAGATTCTTTAAATATTGTTGGTTTTCTACTTAAAATGTATGAAATAACTAAAACTCGAAAAATAGAGAACATAAATAAATACTCAAACATATCCATAAATAAACACAAGATATAACATGGTAAACCCAATACGAGAGAAAACCCAGCTAGAAGGTGAGGCCGCTCTGCTCTATTTTCTACAAATGCAATTACAAAGAAAAAGGCACTCTCTACGAAGATGCCTTTGACATTGTGGCCTATATGTCTACTACATAATATCTCCTTCTCTGTTATGCTCTCAAAATACCACTCCTATCTTCTTTGCTAAACTATGGAACAAATACAGTTCTAAATAATGGGACCCCTTCTCCTCCTATTGGCCCAGTATTTAACATCACTCGATAGCCATTTAGGGGTAGGGTTTTGACTTCCTCAACCCTCAATTGTGATAAGGTTTTGGACCTTCTAGAATCTTCTTGAAAAAAAAATACTTAGCTAGCCCCATATGCATGAGTAATGGGAGTTGACGTGGCATCCACTCGTACCATGGTAGTCAACACGATAGGTCAACTTGCGAGAGGCATAACTTTTGCATACGAGCTCCATTTGACATGATTTTTGCATCATTGGAAAGGTATCGATGTGTATAATAGCGTCAAGGGGTCCTAGCTAAGTCTAGGAAAGTTTTGACCCCAAAAATGTCGTTTGATGCCTCAAAATGGATCCATAAGGTTTCAAACCCCAATTTTCCAAACTAGAACTTGCCATTAAAATGACCCTGCAAGTTGATTCCTCTAATTATTTCCATTCTAAAAGCATCAATATAGATGAAAAATAATACAATGATCCAATTTGTATCAAATAGGGTGCACTTTTGATACACACATGACACTAATTTGATGTAAAACATCTCTATTACGATGTTAATACGACTCCCAAAATGAAATATTGATGCCTATATCAATACATTATGATGCTTATGCAAGGAAACGTACATGGATTCAACACAAACATGATGAAAAATTGTATCTCTAAGGTATTTTTTGCAATAATATGTGACACAAGCCAATGCTCATGTGACATAGACAAACTCTTTGTTTTATCATTTTTGTCACAAAGATGACCCCTTATAGAGTATGTAGTGAAAACGATGACATAGAAAAGGGTTACAAAGATGCAAAATTGATGCAAATCATGATGCCCCCTATAGTGTTGAATTTTCCATCATATGAACTTGCATTTTTTTATCAAAAAAATGTACTAGGCAACAATGTTAATGACAACACCACAACATTGTGTTGTAGTAGTGACCCTCTGAGATCCATTTTAGGAAGTTTAAGCTAGGGAAACCTTTAAGGAATGAAATGTTATATCTAAGTATAGTATTCTATATGAATAGGTTTGTTTGATAAAACTGTACATGTAGATAATGTAGGAAAATATTCAATAAAAAAACATACAATTTACTATTAATCCTTATAAATTTGACAAATATTATTAATCTAAACATATTCTACAATAAATATAGTGAATTTTAAAACAAAAAAATTCCAATTGGTGAACTCATTTTGGAAAAAATTCCCCAAAATGGCTAACTGACAAAAAATAGCCACTGAAAATTACCCTCATCTAAGCTTCTTCTACAATATAGATATTTTGGAACCTTGAACATATTGATAATATTTCCACCAATTATGTATGATTGATTTGAAATTTGGATGAGTGGTCCACATTAATTCAAATCAAAATGGAAACTTCCTAGGTCGAAGTTTGACTAAAGAAGCAACATAATAGACTAATGATATGAACCAACACCATATAAACTATACTTTTCAATAGAAATATTTTGATTGATAATAAATTGTTATTCTATTTAAAAACTATCTAATTTTTTAACATTGCAATGCTCCCCCTCTCCCCCTGCCACACCCCCACTCGTATGTTATTCCATGAAAAATGACAATTTTGTGGGATTATGACCACTAAGTTAAGAAAGGTTATCAATTATGAAATGGTATTTCCTATAGCATGAATTTCCCAAGATTCACTCTTTTTTGAACCAAATGTATGAAAGTATCAAAGTCACCTTCAAAGATCCATGATTCTTCATAAAATCATTGATTGTATATAATGAGAGAAGACCAACAATCCAACTTTCCTTGAATAGTTGTAGGTGCATAAAGATTTATTATTTTTCTTGTAATGCCTGTTGAATTTTCACTATGCTAGGCTCAAGCATGAGGTTTATTTCAATTTTATCATTTACTTGAACCATAGACAAATGCAGCTACACCATTAACAATTGTTGCAATAACCAAGATCACAAGAAGAAATAGCATGAAGAAGAACACAAGAAATATCCTCGGAAACCCTTCTCAACAAGGGGAGAAAACCCAACAATCCTTGTCTATATTCTCAAGAGAAAGACCTCCCACACCATAGACCTAGCACAAAAAAGGGTGCTCTCAAAAACCAAGAAGGCTAGCGCCCAAGAGAGGTGCGCACTTCAGCCCTAGAATATGTAATTGTTGAAATTTCAAAAATCACATGTGTGTTGTGTGTTTCCTCAATGGGGAAATTACCTTTATTTATACTAGACTGGACAAACCAAAAGTGGTGTCTATTGACACAACAAGGTTGACCTCAATAACTCAGAAGATAAATAATAATTACAATATTAATTATCTTTTACAATATTATTTAATTATCTTTCACTTTATGGTGGGGTCGACCTGTACCTTTTACATCACAATTAGGGTTACAGGTAAATATTACTCTTAGACAATATAATAAGGGATCTCACACACCCACTAGTGCTCAGCCACTAGAGGCACGTCCATCTGTGCTCAGCCACAGGGATGTAATACTCAACATATCTCTATCTCACTGAGTCTCACAGAAGAATAATCTGGAGTACCACATCGTCTCAACTCTCTACACAGAGGAGAATGATACACCCATCACATGGGCACCTTCACCCCTCACAGGGGTACAAATCATTTCATCTCAAAAGACACACCCATCTCATGGGAATTCTCACCCCACACAGGGGCACACACATTGAAACACCCATATCATGGGAATCCTTACCCCACACATGGGAACACAATGTTCCATCTCAATCTCAGAGAGGAATGACACACCCATATCATGGGCACACCCAACTCATGGGCTCTCTCACAGGCTGACTCACTTAGTTTGTGTCCTGAAGGATGTCTCACAAAGTTGCAATCATCAACACTCCCTCTTAGCTAGGGAGGCATTCTCCACCAAGCCAAGTCTCTCACGAAAGTACTTTAACTTTGTCTTGGCATGCAGTTTGGTGAAGATATCTACAATCTGCTCATGTGTCGGAAGGTACTGCACGTGTACTTATTTCCTCTACACCATGTCTCTGATATAATGATATTTTATCTCAATGTTTTTTTATCTATCGTGAAACAAAAGGTTCTTAGAGAGATTTACACAACTTTGGTTATCACAATGAATAATGGTAGGATCCATCTCATGATTAAATAAATTTGTCAGGAGCTTGCAAAGCCACACTGCTTCGCGGAATTCCACACTCAATGCTATATACTCTACTTCTGCGGTACTCAAGGCCACAGAGCTTTGTTTCCTGCTGCACTAGAAAACCATGGTAGACCCCAAGGTAAAACAACAACCAGATGTGCTCTTTTGGTCCACTGCACTCCCTGCCCAATTCGCATCGACATATCCCTGTAAACACAAGTCTTCACTGCAGGCATCAGGCCATATCCAACTTTTCCTCATAGATATCTCAATACATGTTTTGTTGTTATCCAGTGAGCATGTCTCGGTTGACTCATGAATTGGATAAGTACATTCACTGCATATCATATATCAGGTCTGGTGTTAACCAGATACATTAATGATCCAATGAGTTGTCGGTACAAATGTGGATCAATCTCACCTGAATCAATAGAAGCATCATTCATTTTCTTCAAATCCATCACCATCGGTGTAGGCATGGATTTTCCCTCTGTCATGCCAAACTTCTTCAATATCTCCACTGTATATTTTCCTTGACTCAAAAAAATCTCATCAGTCCTCTACCATACTTCTAGTCCCAAGAAGTAGTGCATCATACCTAGATCCTTCATCTCGAATTCAGAAGTCAATGCTCACTTGCATTCAACAATAAGTCTTTCTGAACCAATGATGAATAATTCATCCACATACAGGACCAATATTAGGAACTCGTTACCAAAAATATCATAATATAGATTTGGATTAGCAACACTCTTGCTCACGCCCAAACTCATCAAGAATCCATCCATTTTCGCATACCAAGCACGAGGTGATTTATTTAGTCCATACAGGGATTTCTTCAACCTGCACACATGATATTTCTCGTTGTGTATCACAAATCCTTATGGATTCTCGATATAAACTTCTTCCTCAATCTCACCATTGAGAAAGGTTGTATTTGCATCCATCTGATGTAGTTTCCAACTCATGGATGATAGTACAGATGGAAGTGTATCGAGCTACCGGATCAATTGGATCAACTGGATCGACTGGATCAGTGGCTTTCTCCCTATGAACTACTAAACGGGAAGAAGGTATTGTCTCTTCCTTCCTTTTAAATATTTTGATTCCCTCTCAGTCAAGTGACTCCCTCTGAAGTCTGAAGGATAAATATCGTCCTTTTCATGTTTTCTAACCCAGAGATATCTCATGTCCTCTCAGGTGCTCTACTGACTCTTTATTATTTTGATGATCTATGTACTAGGATAATAACCAAGATGGCCTCCCATAGGGATAAAAACCAAAATGGCCTCTTGTACTAGAATAATAATCAATCAAGAAAAGTTGTACTCTTGTACCATGGATAATGGTCCAAGTCATGAGGGCTCCCACAGTAGGGATAATACCCTTCACTATCAAAATGAAATCAACTATAGGTTAATGATTAAATAAAATAAGGAACAACTTACCTTAGTCTACATTCATGCTCAATATTGCATTTGGTTAGAGGAAGTAATACTCATCTCGCATGTCTTCATCCTTTTGAGGTGGGTTTGGATCAATGTCAGCAATGGAAGCATATTGTCTTCCTTTCTTTCTATTAGAACAATTTCTCGCAAAGTGTCCATACTTGTCACATCTGAAGCACTGGATCTTTGACATGTCTTTTCTCTGATCATAACCTGAAGATGATGAAGTCTTCTCATCTTTGAATGTTTTCCTGAAGTTTATTTTAAATCTTCCTCATTTCTTTGTATGAAGTGTAAGAGCATGATTGTCATCATAAGGGGAGTCTTCCACTCCTCTAGCTCTAAGTCTGATTTCTTATTGGGTATAGTCTATCCATAGACGATCAAAAGTAGGTAGTTTTTCTCTTCCATTGATACTTTGAAGAAATGGTTCCCAATGTTTTGGAAGATTATTGAGAGTGGTCAAAACAAGTTCTATGTCAGATATGATTTCTCCAATGGCACCTAGTTGATCTCTGATCTCTAACATATTCATAAAGAAGGCAACAACGGTGTCACCTTTTGTCATATTGATATTTTGAAGTTGGCCCTTCAATGTAAGAGCTCTGAGGGTGTTGTCACTCTCAAACATATTCTTTAATTATTCATAAATTTCATAAGTTGTCTTCAGGTTGGAAATACAAGGCAGGAGATGATCTCTTACTGAGTAGATGATTATTTTCCTTGCCTTGACATCATCTTCCTTTCTTTCTTCCTTCTCTTCATCGGTAGTTATCTCTGGTAAGGCCTTTTGTATTGTCCGCAATAGATATTCCTCTTCAAGAGTGATATGAAGTCTTGAATTCCAGGAGCTGAAGTTTCTTGATCCATCAAGCCTATCTTCCACCAAGGTTTTGTTCTTCATATTTTCATATTCTTCACAAACCCTTGCCAACTGGGCTAGAAAACCTAACGGCTAGGCTAGGCTAGCAAACTTAGATTTTTTTGGGCTTATGATTGCCAACAATAAGCCTTGAAAGTCAAAATAACAATGGTGAGCTGAAAATCTCCTTCAATGAGCTATAGAAACCCTAAATCTGAAATTTCTACAGAAAATTGTGAAACCCTAGAAACCCTAGGGCCAAAAATACAAAATTCTTGAAATTGCAATCTGAAGCTTGATGGAGGCGCGTTGAAGGAGGTCGTACACTCCCATACAATTTTTAGCCCAGAATCCAAGTATGAAGTGTTGAAACACCCAAAATGAGAGGGTCGTACAAATTTTTTGGAAACCCTAGGAGGGTCAAACGATTCTACAAAAGAGGAGGACGACTTGCTTGAAGCTTGTGAAATGGGTTCTTCAAGTCCTAAGATCCAATACCATGTTGAATTTTCATTATGCTAGGATCAAGCATGAGTTTTATTTCAATTTTATCATTTACTTGAACCATAGACAAATGCAGCTACACCATTAGCAATTGTTGCAATAACCAAGATGACAAGAAGAAATACCATGCACAAGAACACAAGAAATATCCTGGGAAACCCTTCTCAACAATTATTTTCTATATTCTCAAGATAAATACCTCCCACACACTAGGGGCATGTCCACTTATGCTCAGCCACAGGGATGTCCTACTCAGCAGATCTCTATTTCGCTGAGTCTCACGGGAGAATCATATGGAGTACCACATTGTCTCAACTCTCTACATAGAGGAGAACGATACACCCATCACATGGGAACCTTCACCCCTCACAGGGGTACACATCATTTCATCTCAAACGACACACCCATATCATGAGAATTCTCACCCCACACAGAGGCACACACCTCGAAACACCCATCTCATGGGCATCCTTGTTAAATTTGGCAACATTGACAATCATTCTCCAATGAGAAGCCATATGGACCACCCTGAGGCTAGTCAGGGAGATTTGGAGAATCAACCAGTCTTGTGAGGTATTGAAAAAATCCAGGGGGAACGTACAACCTCTATGAGTCAAACCAAAAGTTGGGACGAATGAGATGCTATGTGAGTCTAATGAAAAAGTCAGGGGGAAGGTACAACCTCTGTGAGCATAGAAAGTCTAGTGAAAAGGTCAAGGGGAACATACAACCTCTGTGAGCATAGACAAGCTAGCGCAAAATTCAGGGGGAACATACAACCTCTGTGAGCTTGGTCAAACCTTGTGATCCATGAGCAAAAGTCAAGGCATCTATCAAAATTTAGGTTGAATATAAAATTCCTATGAGCTAGAAACAAACGATATTCCTAATATTTCAAATGATATAAATGTATTGATCTAGTGTGTTGGCACATGTAACATTATCCACTGTGAAGAGAATTTCAAATTGCCTTGTCAAGTGTTTAGTTGTAACTGAAGTCTCAAGTCTAGTTCTATTTTCGAACTAAAGTGTAATGCTGAGTTGTAACTGAAGTCTCAAGTCTAGTTCTATTTTCGAACTAAAGTGTAATATTGAGTTGTAACTGAAGTCTCAAGCCTAGTTCTATTTTCAAACTAAAGTGTAATGTTGAGCTGTAACTAAAGTCTCAAGTCTAGTTCTATTTTTGAACTAAAGTATACCATTCTCAAGTCTATTTCTATTTTCGAACTAAAGTATACCAGTCTCAAGTCTAGTTCTATTTTCGAACTAAAGTGTAATGTTGAATTGTAACTGAATTGTCAAGTCTACTTCTATTTTCGAACTAAAGTATATCAGTCTCAAGTCTAGTTCTAAGTTCGAACTAAGGTATGAAGCTGAGTTATGATTAAAGCATGCAAACAAGTTACTATTTTGAGTCTCTCCTCTTCTCCTCTTCAGCCTTTATAAGCAGACGTCGACCCCTCTCTTCAACACAGTTTTGATATGTAGGTTAAGGGTGAAGCAATAGAGGCGCATATTAGTGATAAAGAGGCAACATACCAAAGAAGCATATCATTGTTGTATATCAACAATATAGGCAACATATCAGAGGTGTATTTCAACAAGGTCTCTTATGTCTTTGTCAGGTCAGAGTCATCTTGGCAAGTTCTTTAAGAGAAAAACATTCATGGTGGATATTTGTAAGTGATCTTACATTATTAATGCAATAAAGGAATATTGTTTGTTGGGGTTTTTCTCCCTGTACAGGGTTTCCCCAGAATATATGTGTTGTTGATGTGCATGCTTACTTATCTACATAGTTATTTCTATTCAGTTATGATTTGGTATTGTTGAAGTGTATTAAGCTGGAATCAAAGTGTTGAAGAAAATAAAAGAATTAATCTGCATAAGAAATCAAACTCATAATTTAACAATCCTTACCCCACACATGGGCACACAACATTCCATCTTGGTCTCATAGAGGAATGACACACCCATCTCATGGGAACACGCAACTCATGGGTTCTCTCGCAGGCAGACTCATTCAGTCTGTGTCATGTAGGATGTCTCACAAAGATGTAATCATCAACAATGACATTGTTGTATTAGGAGCAATGATGAACCCTAATATTTGTTTCTATTGGAATTATCTCTAACTTAATATATTTTGGGTGCCAACGTATATCCAAGCCCCTTGAGAATCCAATTGAACTATTCATTAAATATTCATATCCCTTTCATATTGTCTTCACAAAATTCATAATTTTTCCAAGGTTGTAATTCGTCTTATTAATGAGCATTAAAATGATTTTCTAATTGCAATTTTTGGTTTAGGATTTGTCATTTTGTAAAGGTATTGAGGAATTGAATGTTCTAAGATATAATCTTAAGGATGACCAATTGTTATGTTTGGGTTGAAAAAATATCGTTAGAATCATACTTTCTCAAAATCAACTAAACCATGACCTTCTAAATACAACTTGGTTTCCAATGATATGTTATCCCTTAATCCAAGGATAACTACAATTACCATAGGAGGAATCCTCGAAACTGCTAGAAGATTAGCATTTATACCAACATGTTGGTGGATTATCCCTTTTTCCTTGATACCAACTTTCAAGTCTTTTTTCAATTTGAATAAATGTTCATTTGATGGATTGACCTCTAATGCACGTCATGAAATTCTTGATGATAAGAAATCCATGTTTTTTAATTCAAGAAAAACTTCTTCCTCAATTACATCATCCATATCATTCTCAATTCCTAGAATAATTGAGGGAGATTGCTCTTCTCCCCTCTCTTTAGGATTCCACTTGTTCGTTTTCTAATCTTGTTGTTTGCATATGACTATATTTTCAAGGATAGCTTCAATTGAGGAAAATGTACATATTTTCTCGTGGAATTTTCTGTAGAAGGATGTGCTAGTGTGATTTAATCTAGGCCTAGCTTAACATTGGCCATGTGGGTGGGAATAATACTTTATAGAAAATCATTCGTATGATAGTTAAGTTTTTTGAATATGTTACTTCTCTGGTTAAAAAATTGTTCTTTCTTTTTGAGTTTTGGTTTCCTATGGCTTAAGGTGAAACCCTCTAGATTTAGAGATAGAGATTTCATATGTGCCTCATGTGCTAGCCACGGGTTTGACACATTTTCATCTAAATGGAATTTATTGTAATTTATTATTTGACCCCATTTGTGATCATGATATATCATAATAATTGACTTAGGTAGAGGGATTGAAATGTTCATCTGAACACAAATTTGATGATATGTAGTGTAAGTCTAGTTTTGGTGGTATAAAAAATCCCAACGAGACTATTTGTTGAATTATTAAATTTCCTATGGATTGTAGTAATTCCTTTTCGTAGAGTTCAATTGAAAGAGAATACATATATATCTATGATTGAGCATTCCTAAGGTTTTATTTTATTGGATCAAACAACTTAAAGTAGTAATGCATATATAGCCTTACAAATAAGAACTGTGGACCAACTTTAAAATTAAAAAATAAATACAAAAATGATATTTTGATTAATTGAAAATAACAATAAAAAACCCTTTGATACAAAGATATAATCTAAAGTGGCAATGAAAAAAAAAATCATACAAGCATGGAGGTAATTGATATTTCCTTTGGTTTACCATTTCCACAAGACATTATTTCGGCACTACATAGTAATAAATAGACACATTAGAGCATTTTTTAGGACTCTAATTTGGAAATGTCTTTATATTGATTATACTAGGGGGATCATTATAATCCTTAGTTGGACTCCACTTAGTTTATGGAAAATATTCAAAATTATTGTGTTGGGCCTTGCTTTATTTTAGGGGGATCACTAGAATCGTCGAGTTGGACTATGCTTTTTCTTTGGACAAACAACCACACAATTTTAATAATGGATGAATGGTAGGAGAAGTTGTAGAAGTGAAAATCAAGCTAGAATCTGCTTTGGATATGTCACTGGAAATTATATTATGGGGATCATTAGGACACTTTGCATTCAACCTTGCATTGTCTTTATGTGATCATTAGAATCCTCAGGCTAGACTATGATTTTCTTGTGGGAGATCATTATAAAAAGGAAAATTCTTAAACCAAAGAAGAAATTAGAGGTTCTTCTTCCAAATTGAAACTTGGAATGCTTCTAGGGAATGTAACCTTAATGGGTGTCCTTGTGGCCTATTATGTCATTGTCTTTCAGCCACAACCAGACACAACCCCATCACTAGTGGCTTGGCATGCCAGTGTTTTAAAAATGTTGAACCACAACCCCATTTTGGCCTTGACATTCCACTATATTTAAACTGCCACCCATAACCCATTTTGGCCTTGACAACTGTCTGAGCAGAATTATTACAATGAGACCTATAGGATTTTTTAACATTACTCATGAATACAAAAACCTTAAACATCCAAAAACCTAACCCTAAGAGATGAAATGCCAAAAGTTATGTGGGCCCCGATGGGTAAGTTGGTACCTCAAGTTCCCGGGTTTGTAACTTTTGCATACGACCTCTGTTTTAGGCGCGTGATATCCTGTTGGAAAGGTATTTTTGAGAATTGTACATTATGTTGTCAAACTCTGACTCTGTCTACTGTTTGACTATGGAAATCCAAAAAAACATTGTTTGGGGCCCCAAAACAACCCTAGAAGTACAGAAAAATGTACTGGCATGAAAACTTCCAAACTAAGCCAATTGGATTAGGTGGGCGTCCACCAATCTCCACCTGGGTGATGTGTAGGGCCTCAAACAACCTTGTAAGTGTAGAACCCACAATTACAAATAATCACAGAAGAACATGCTGAATTAAAAACTATCAACAAGAGCCAGTTGGAATAGGTGGGTGACCACCAATATCCACATGAATCAGTCTTCCCTCTTAGGAAGAAATGGTCTCCATTGCATTGAGTGACACCATCAGGTGAGGAAATTTCTGTTGAATTTGGCTATGGGTGAGACACTTGCCTTGGTGTAGGATATTCCTTACCTTGACAACCCGATAAAGTTGGATCCTCTGTTGGCGAGTGTCCTTGACTTGTGTGTCCACTATATGATCAGTGGATGCTTGTTCGATGCAGTCATGGTTGAACTTTTTTGGTGACAATTGTTATACTATATCTGAGGTGTAAAATAATGGTGGAAAATATGGTCGGAGGAGGTCTACATTGAACACTGGGTGCAATCCAAGGAAGAGGGGAGTGTTGAGATCAAAATCATTGTCACCCACAACTTTGGTGATAGTGTAAGGCCAATAGCAAAGTGGACGGAGCTTCTGATGGGGCCCTGTAAGGCATTCTTTCTGCAAATTTAACCAGACCTTCTCTCCCACCTAAAACTTGTGCGGTACTCAATGTTGATCATGGCGTTGCTTGTACTTAGCATTGGATTTCTGTAAATTCTCATGGACTTGTTGGTGGATGTGTTGAATCCGCTCAATGAATCTATTGGCTTTGTCGACCTCAGACTGAACATGGGAAAAATGTGTCTATGTGTTTGCAAGAGGTAGTGCAACATCAATGGGACCCAAGGTTTGGAATCCCAACCCCACTTGAAAGGGGCTATGGCCGGTGGAGCTACGGAGATCCTTGTTGTAGTTGTGTTGAACATAGGGAAGACTCTCATCCCATGTACGTGGATTCTTAGAGTTGTACATGTGCAGGATGTGCACAATAATCTGATTGACAACCTCTCTTTGGCCATCGGTTTGAGGTTGGAAGGCAGTGGATTCAGTGGGCTTGGTGTCCAACAATGACCAGATACGCGACCAAAATTAAGCAACCTGTTGTTCTGATTGGAAATGATGATCTATGGTATCCCAAAATGGACACACACTTGTTTGAAGAAGATTTTGGCAGTATCTACCAATGTGACTCTCTTCTTGCGGGATGTGAGAATGGCCATCTTTGAAAACCGATCAACCACCACAAATACACAATCATTGCCTTGCTTGGTGGACGAAAGAATAGACATGTAATCCATCGAGATGGATTCCCAAGGCCTATTGCGAGTACGAAGAGGGGTGTATAAGCCTTGCTTCTTGATGGATGGCTTGGAAATGGCACAGGAAGTGCAATATTTGATATACTTGTTGACGTCATGTTGAAGTTTTGGCCAATAAAAATGTTTATGTAGAATTCCCACAATTTTCTCCATGCCAAAATGTCCTGCCATGCGGTTGTAGTGAACCTCCAAAATCAAATGTGTATGCTCGCTTGCAGGAACACAGAGATGGAACAGATGGCATAACATTCCATCTTGAATGTGAAAATCGGTGACATTCGCACATGTACCCAAGAGATAATAGGTGGTGGTGAAGTCACAATCTCGCTAATAAAGTTGGGGCCACTTATATGCCTCATGCACACAGGAATGGATCACAGTGGTGAGTGAAACCATGGGAGGTCGACTGAGGAAGTCAATGACAGGATTTTTTCTCCTTGTCTTATACTTGATGTTGATATGGAACTGTCGCAGGTATGTGGAGCACTTTTGATGGCGATCGTTCTACAACTTCCCTTGTGTCTGTATGAATTGCAGAGGCTTGTGATCAATGTGGATGATTGTCTCCTTCCCAGAATGTAATGTTTCCATTAACAATAGGATTACACAATGGAATACATTTCCTTGTCATAGATGGGGTGTTTCCAGACGGTATCTGAGAGTGTCTCACTATGGTATTGATCTAGGTGGATATTGGTGGCCACCCACCTATTCCAACTAGCTCATTTTGACAATTTTAGTTCAACACGTTCTTCTATAATTCTTTGTAATTGTGGGTTCTACACTTTTGGGGCTGTCTGAATCCCTACACAGCTTCTAGGTGGATATTGGTGGCTTCCCACCTAATACAATTGGCTTACTTTGGAATTTTTCATGTCAATACATCTTTATGTACTTCCAAGGTCGTTTTGGGGCCCTGAATAGTATTTTTTTCAATTTGCCATAGTCAAATTGTAGACGGAGTCAGAGTTTGACGACATAATGTGTATTTATCAAAAAAACCTTTCCAATAAGCTATCACACACCTAAAACATAGGTCATATGCAAAATGTACAACCCCGGAAAGTTGAGGTACCAACTTACCCATCGGGGCCCACATAACTTTTGGCATTGCATCTCCTAGGGTTAAGTTTTTGGATGTCTAGGGTTTTGGCATTCTTGAATAATGTTAAAAAGGAATCTAGAGCCTCATTGTAATCATTATGTTAAAATGGATGCGTATAGCAACCACATTTCTTCTCAGAGATAGCTACCACCATTCGAGCAAGTTGTTTTCAGTTCTGCAGTTTTACAGTTTCATTCTATTTTATTTATTAAATAGAAGTTATTGTTCATTGGATATATGTTGTTGTTCTTTTTATCTCTATGTTATTGTATTCAGTCTGTTATTCATTTTGTTCCACTCATAAATATGGATCACTGATATAAGAGAAGTTTTCTCTTCATTTATTTTTCTTCGTGCATGTCCTCAACAAGATCTGGGTACAAGAAGTTGGCACTCAAAACAGTTGATCCTTTACAAGATCGATTGCGCAAAGCCCAACAAAAACCCATGGGGGACGAAAAGAAAGATGATGGAGTAGGAGATCCTTTTAAAATGTTTCTCAAGGAAGACCTTACCTGAAAAAGGAACAAAATGATGGACACCTTTCCATATATCCTTCGGCAACTGCCTACAGGTTGAATCTATTCAAAGGGTATTTTTCATTCCACAATTTTTATGATAGGGAAAATATTACCTTTTCATTACTTAAGTTCATCCCCCATGTTAAGGACTGGTGGGATAATTACTCTGAGAAAAGGGCCATAGAGGAATCTGCAATATTTGTGGTCGCCCCCACATGGGATTTCTTCAGGGATTCCATTAAAGAACAACACTACCCTGTTGGAAGCTACGAGGACTAGTACACAAGATGGACCACCCTGTGTCAGGAAACAAACCAAATATTACCAGATTTCACCAATATTTTCCATAACCTGAGCACCAAATTGGGTATCAAAGACTTTGATTGACATCTAGTGCTCAAATACCATGGCTGTCTACATAGATACATTAAAAAAAATGGATTTTTTGGACATCACATCATTAGGTACAACTTATAGATATGTTGTCAAGATCGAGTAGAAATTTAAGCAAAAGAGGTGAGAGTTTGGATCTGCAAACTCCTCATAGTCAAAGTAGAGCAAAGGTGGCCCAAACCCACAAAACAAGGAACAAAGAAAATATGGGCACTCTCAGGACAACCAGTCCAAGCCGCAACACAAGGAGGGTAATGAGAAGTTGAAGAAGGACATGAGAAAATGGTGTGAATACCATAAAATACCTTGGAACAACACCGAAGAATGTCGCTCCAAGAAGTCACTGGTGGCTGAATTGAAAGCTTACGATTCATAGGCAGATTCTGACTTCAAATCAAATCTAGAAGGAGGGAAGCGGATTATCGTTGTTGAACCTAGTGCCACTATCACTACCACCAAATTCCATCCAAGTGAACCAGAAGAACCAGAGGAGGGGGAATACCTATTTCACTCACAAATCTGGTTAAATGGGTCTTTGCTTCATTTCATTGTTGATAATGGTAGTCAGAAGAACTTGATCTCAACAAAGTTCTTCAAGTGGTTGGACCTGAAAATGACACTACACTCGTGGCCCTACACCATCGGTTGGCTTCGCCAAGGAAGAGATCTCCACGTTAGGCAACAGTTTTTTCTGCCTTGACATCAATCCTTTCAAAGACAAGGTGTTATGTGATATTTCTCCCCTTGAAGTTTGTGATGTTCTTTTAGGACAACAATATTTGTGGAAGTGACATATTGTGTATGAGTCTAGATCCCGCAATGTTATTATCACTTTGGGTAGACAATTGTAAAGGATACCAGAGGTAGCGTCGCCTATCCCTATTTATTTAATCTCTCCTAGGCAATGTAGTAAGGTCATTTCATAGACGGGGAAGTTCGTCTTCTTTGTGATGTGTGCTCATAGTAAGCAGAAGGTCACCACCACATCTGTGGCCTCTACACAAAGCCTTTCTTTGTAGTAAAAGCAAGTGGATGGGATCATGAAAGAGTATAGAGACATCTTCTCCTCACCCACCAGGGTACCAACGCACTGCCAATTCAAGAATATAATTGATCTAACCCTCAATGCACCTCTTCCTAATGGACCAGTCTATCATCGCTCGTTGATTGAAAATGACAAAATCAAGTGTCAAATCCAAGATCTTCTTCAAAAGGGGCACATCAGACCCAACTCCTCCCCTTGCAGAAGCTCGATTGTACTAGTGCAGAAAAAAGACGGAACCTGGTGGCTCTGCATTGATTAGAGAGCATTAAAAAAAATCACAGTTAGGAACCGGTACCCAATTCCTAGAATTGATAACCTTCTTGACCAACAAAATGCAACAAAGTTCTTCAACAAGATTGACCTAAAGTATGGCTACCACCAGGTTCCCATCGAACCAACTGATGTATGAAAGACAACTTTCAAATCTAAATAAGGTCTCTTTAAATGGTTGGTCATGCCCTTTGGCTTAACAAATGCACCAACCACTTTCATGAGGTTGATGGATGATGTATTGAGACCATTTACCAACTCTTTTGTGGTCATATATTTGGATGACATCCTCATCTTCAACAGAACTTGGGAGGAGCACGTGCAACATATTCAACATGTTTTGAGCACTTGCGGCAACACAAACTATATGTCAACTTGGAAAAAATCTCCTTTGGCATGAACATGGTCCAATACTTGGGCTACATTGTTGATGAGCATGGGGTACATGTTGATCCAGCTAAGATCCAAGTCATCTGTGACTGGCTAGTATCGACCACAGTCATTGAGCTTCAGAGCTTCTTGGGACATGCCAACTTCTACCGATGGTTCATGTTGGGATTCTCCTATATTGCATGGGCCCTTAAACAAGTGACCAAGGGTGGTGGCAGGGAAAATTTCACATGGGGAAAGGAACAACAACGATCATTTGATGATCTGAAGAATCGCTTGTGCTCAACTCTAGTACTCTTCTTACTTGATCTACAACAATCGTTTGATATTGAGACTGATGCATCCAACTATGATGTAGGCATGGTCATATGGTAACATACCATAGTGAGACACTCTCAGATACTATCCGGAAATACCCCACCTATGACAAGGAAATGTATTCTATTGTAAAATCCTATTGTTAATGGAAACATTACATTATAGGAAAGGAGACAATCATCCACACTGACAACAAACCTTTGTATTTCATACAGACACAAGGGAAGTTGTAGAACGACTGCCATCAAAAGTGGTCCACCTACCTGCAACAGTTTCATATCAACATCAAGTATAAGACAGGGAGAACAAATCATGTCACTGACTACCTCAGCCAACCGCCTATGGCTGCACTCACCATTGTTCTCCATTCCTATGGGAATGAGGCATATGAGTGGCCCCAACTTTATTAGCAAGATTCATACTTCACCACCACTTATCAGCTCTTGGGCACAGGCACGGATGTCACCAATTTTTACATTTAGGATGGATTGCTATGCCATCCAAGCCATCTCTATGTTCCTGCAAGACAGCGTGCAAAGCTAATTTGGGAGGCTCACTATAGTTGGATGGTAGGACATTTTGGCATGGAGAAAACTGTGGTCATTCTACAGAAACATTTTTATTGGCCAAAACTTTGACAGGACGTCAGTAAGTATATAAGATCTTGCACTGCCTGTGCCATTAACAAGCCATCCACCAAGAAATAAGGCTTATACACCCCTCTTCCTAGTCCCGAGAGGCCTTGGGAATCCATCTCGATGGACTACATGTCTGGCCTTTCATCCACCAAACAAGGCAATGATTGTGTATTTGTACTAGTTGATAGGTTTTCGAAGATGGCCATTCTCACCACCTGCAACAAGAGTATCATAGCGACAGATACTGCCAAACTCTTCTTCGAACGAGTGTGGGTCCATTTTGGGCTACCACAGACCATCATCTTTGATCGGGAGAACATGTTCCTCAACACATTTTGGTCGAGTCATTGGTCACTATTGGACACCAGAATCACTAAATCCACTACCTTCCACCCTCAAACCGATGGCCAAACAGAGGTCATCAATCGGATTATTGTGCACATCTTGTGCATGTATAATTATAAGCATCCACATACATGGGATGAGAGTCTTCCCTATGTTCAACAAAGCTACAACAGGGCTCTCCATATCTCCACCGACCATAGCCCCTTTCAAGTGGGGTTGGGATTCCAACCCTTGGGTCCCTTTGATATTGCACTACCTCTTGAAACAACACAGATAGATTCTTTTGATGTTCATTCTAAGGCCGACACAACCACTAGATTCATCGAGCGAATTCAACATAAATCTGGATCAGGAATGCTGCTGGATGACTGTGCTGAGTGAGAATTGTGCCTACAACATAGTCATATGCGTCAGTCTCAATCTCGAACGATTGTTGCAAATCGGGTAAGGAGAGTACTGGAGTTGAGCACAAGGGGTGCTTCAGATCATCAAATGCTCATTTTGTGCCTTATCCCATGCAAAAATTTTCCTGCCACTTCCCTTGGTCACTTAGTTGAGGGCCCATTCAATATGAGAGAATCCCAACACAAACCATCGGTAGAAGTTCGCAAGTCCCAAGAATCTTTGACACTCAGTTAGTGTGGTCGGGGTTGGCCAATCATGGAAGACTTGAGTCTTAGTTGGATCCACATGTACCCCATTATCATCAACAATGTAGCCCAAGTATTGGACCCTGTTCATGCCAAAGGAGAATTTTTTCAAGTTGGCATATAGCTTGTGCTGTCGTAGAGTGTTCAGAACCTGTTGAATATGTTGCATGTGCTCCTCCCAAGTTTTTTTGAAGATGAGGATGTCATCCAGATATACCACCAAAAAAGAGTTGGTGAAGGGTATTAATACATCATCCATCAACCTCATGAAAGTGGATGGTGCATTTGTTAAGACAAAGGGCATGACCAACCATTCAAAGAGACCTTCTTTGAATTTGAAAGTTGTCTTCCATACATGAGTCAGTTCGATGGGAACCTGGTGGTAGCCATACTTTAGGTCAATCTTGCGGAAGAAATTTGCCCCCTTGAATTGTTCAAGAAGTTCATCAATTTGGGGAATTGGGTACCAGTTCCTTACTGTGATTTTTTTTAATTCTCTGTAATCAATGCAGAGCCACCAGGTCCTGTCTTTCTTCTGCACCAGTACAATTGGGCTTCCACAAGGGGAGGAGATGGGTCTGATGTGCCCCTTTTGAAGCAAATCTTGGATCTGATGCTTGATTTTGTCATTTTCCATCAACGAGCGATGATGGAATGGTCCATTAGGTAGAGGTGCACCAGGGGTTAGATCAACTGGATGCTTGACTTGGCAGTGTGTTGGTACCCCGACAGGTGAGGAGAAGATGTCTCTGTACTCTTCCATGATCCCGTACACTTGATTATGCTACAAAGAGAGGCTCTGTGTAGAGGCCACAGATGTGGCAACAACCTTCTTCTTACTATGAGCATGGATCACAAAGAAGATGAACTTCCTGGTCTGTGAAATGACCTTACTTCATTTCTTAGCAGAGATTAAAGAAATAGTGGTAGGTGGCACTACCTCTGGTATCCTGTACAATTGTCTACCCAAAGTAATAATAAAATTGTGGGTTCTAGACTCATACACAACATGTTGCTTCCACAAATATGGTTGTCCTAAAATAACATCACAAACTTCAAGGGGATAAATATCACACAATACCTCGTCTTTGAAGGGATTAATGTCGTAGGGCAGGAGACATTGTTGGTTGACACGAAGATATTTTCCTTGGAAAAGCCAACCAATGGTGTAGGGATGTAGGTGCGGTGTCATCAGCAGGTCCATCCGCTTAATGATCTCTGCTGAGATCATGTTCTTCTGACTTTTTCTATCGACAATGAAATGAAGCAGAGTCCCCTTTACCCACATCTGTGAGTGAAAGAGGCATTCCCCTTCCTCTAGTTCTTCTAGTTAGCTTGTATGGACTTTGGTGGTAGTGAAAGTGGTGTTGGGTTCAACATCGATAATTCGCTTCCCTCCTTCTATATGTGATTCGAAGTCAAAATCTTCCTCTAACTCAGACACTTTCAGCTTAGCCACCATTGACCGCTTGGAGCGACATTCTTCGATGTTGTGCCAAGGGATTTTATGGTATTCACACCATTTTCCCGTGTCATTCTTCGACTTCTCACTACCCTTCTTGTGTTGCAGCTTGGATTGGTTGTCCTAAGAGTGACCATATTTTCTCTGTCCCTTGTTTTGTGGGTTAGGGCCGCCTTTTCCTTGCTTCGACTGTGAGGAGTTTGCAGATCCAAACTCTCGCCTCTTCTGCTTAAATTTCTGCTTGATCTTGACAACATATCTATAAGCTACACCTAATGATGTGATGTCCAGAAACTCCATTTCTATTTGAATGTATCTATGCAGAAAGTAACGATATTTGAGCACCAATTGTCATTCAGATTATTTGATACCTAATTTGGTGTGCAGGGTATCGAAAATATTGGTGAAATATGGTACTATCTAGTCCCTTTCCTGACGCAACATGGTCCATCTTGTGTACTAGTCCTCGTAGCTTATAACATGGTAGTATTGTTCTTTAATGGCATCCCTGAAGGAATCCCATGTAGGGGTGACCACAAATATCGTGGATTCCTCTATGGTCCTTTGCTAAGAGTAAGTATCCCACCAGTCCTTAACATGGGGGACGACCTTGAGGAGTGCAAAAGTAATCTTTTCCCCATCGAAAAAATTATGGACCGAAAAGTATTGTTCGAGTAGATTCAACCATTTATCTACAACATTTGCATCTATTAGTCCTTCAAATAATGGAATATCAAAATTTACTTGTACCTTGAAGGGGGTTACATGGTCACTTGATGAAGATGTGTCTCTTGTGGGAAGCCGTCAAAGGATCTATGAAAAGTTGTCCATCATTTTGTTCCTTTTTCATGCAAGGGCTTCCTCGGGCAACATTTTAAAAGGATCATATCCTACTCCATTATCTTTCTTTTCATCCCCCATGGGTTGTTGTTAGGCTCGGTGCAACCGATCTTACAAAGGTTATCTCTGAGAAGAGATGTGGATTCTACGTACATTCGTCTAAGTAGAATGATTACAATAAGGCTCCAAATACCTTTTTAACATTACTCATGAATTCCAAAACCCTATACATCCAAAAGCCTAACCCTTGGAGATGAAATGCCAAAAGTTATGTGGGCCCTGATGGGTAAGTTGGTACCT
Source organism: Picea engelmannii (assembly GCA_009831015.1). Taxonomy (NCBI): domain Eukaryota; kingdom Viridiplantae; phylum Streptophyta; class Pinopsida; order Pinales; family Pinaceae; genus Picea; species Picea engelmannii. The sequence continues at coordinate 135,606 of ML805126.1, read as the reverse complement.
CAACTTCACGGGGTTGTAACTTTTGCATACGACCTCCGTTTTAGGCACGTGATAGCCCATTGGAAAGGTATTTTCGAGATATACACACTTTCCATTAAAATATGACTCCGTCTAAAATTTGATAGTGGCAAGCAAAAAAAACATTGTTTAGGGCCCCAAAACGACCCTGGAAGTACAACAAGATGTGTTGACATGAAAAATTCCAAAATAAACCAGTTGAATTACATGGGCGGCCACCAATCTCCACCTGGAAGATGTGCAGAGCTTCAAACAGTCCAAAAGTGTAGAATCCACAATTACAAATAATTACAGAAGAATGTGTTGAACTGAAAACTGTCAAGAGGAGCCAGTTGGAATAGGTGGGTGGCCACCAATATCCACATGGATCATCCCCTCACTTTAATGATGATAAAAACACCACAAGGGGGGATCTTTGTGACCCTAGGGGTATTGATATGGAAATTGAGATGATGATGAGTGAGTCCCCTATAGTTCAAGCTTGGAAGTGGAGAAAGGCTTGAATAAGAGTCTTGTAGAAGGGTAAATGGTTGTCAAAGATCATGCACCTGCAAAATAATGTTAGCTCTGCCAGGAACAAGACAAATGATATATATACAAGCCTTAAACCAATGGGGATAAACAAGAAACCTTGTTGTCCTAAAATTGCAACAGTATTGGAATATATATATCAACAATGAACAAGTAATGACAACTGCAAATTATCAGTCAAAATCATGTACAAGATACTTGGAAATAAAGCTAAAAATGAGAAGAGAAACTTCTAATGATTAGAGCAAGATTTTGAGGATGTTAAAGGGTTGTTATATGATGTTATCAGAAAGTATTGTAATATCCAAATGGTTGTAGCAAACAATTTCTACATAAGCAAATTCTAACCACATAAACAAGCAAGTAAACCACTCAAGAATTAGCCAATAACTAGTAGAATACTCATCAAGGCTTATGAGAAAATTTCAGTGGTAGAATAGTGAGTAAGTGAAGATATTTAGATGATTTTTATGCAGCCCTAATGGATGTAGCATTAATTTATAACATAAAGAAGAATTAGTTGTCCAATCAAGATGCCTCAAAGGCACAAGAAAGCCTTAAACATGAGGAATAACTTCCAACTTAGGAAATTACAAAATCTCAACTTTTCACGTATACCAATGCAATGATTTTGTATCTCCAATGCAATTAGATTAGTGCCTTATCAATTGGGTTATGGATTCTCTTGTGTAAGAACTAGGTTTGTTACTTCTCTAGGGGTATAGTCCTTTTTACTCCCTAGATAAAACAAACCTAGCAAGGTAAATCTAGGAGGGTGTAAGGCCTTTTACTCCTCCTAGAAACATTAGCAATAGATTATTCAATGAAAAAATGATAGATATTGGTGGAAGGTGTATGCCTTTATACTCCTCCAAGGGTTTATACAAGAATAATCATGAAACAAGAAGAAATAACAACAATATGCAGAAAATTCCTTACCAATTCCAATAGATAGCAAGTAAAACCCTTCTCTACCTAGAATATTCCACCACAAATCAAGAACAAAGAATCCAAGAGGTAGCGCCAAGCTCTCCTTCCAATATACAAGTATCAAACATGCAAATAGCACAAGGGAGAGAGATATGCAATTTTCCCAAGGAGGGAGAAAATTTCAACCAACAAGTGTGTAATTTTCAAGTGAGTTATGTCCAAATGAAATGAGCAAGACCTTTATTTATACAAGGTCTTGTGAAACCAATTTGTCCACTTAAATAAGGTAAAAAAAAAAAATTGGAGGCCGACCTCATCTATTTTCCCCTTTACAACTTAAAATTCAAATAATACATAAAGTAAATCCCCTTTAGGGGTGACGTCATCCCCTAAAGGATGATGTAGGCCCTCCTAGGAGAGAGGTTTTGCCTCTAAGTAAAGTTTTTGGGCCTCCAAAGGACTCATGTCTTGTCCTCAAGTTATCTAGTGCAGAACATGTGTCCTCTCCATCAAATCATGCCACATTATAATCAAACACCTTGCACCATCAAACCCTAGCCTTCCAAGTGATGACATCATGCCCCAAAAGAGAAGAGTATGGCCTCCAAAAGAAAATGTTGGGGTTGAGAAGGATAGTGAGTCACCTCCAATGGATAATAAAATGCCTCCAAAGGCAACATTCCTCATCCAAAATGTCCCAAAGAGATGAGGCGCATTATCAATCCTCTAGGCGTCATGCCCCAAATGAAGGTCCAGGAACCTTGTTCCTTCACGATCAAGATTTCACCTATTAAGGGCCTGCAAAGACAAACAAGTACACCCTCCAAGGGTCCACAAGTCACAATATCATGCCAAGTAAGGCATATCTAATAAAAGAACCACCCAAAAATGTGCATAAAATCCCTCGTTTTTCAAAATAAACAAATTATCAAAGATGTTATACAACTTGCCAAATTTAGATATGGTAGGGGTGTCATAGTGCCTTATTGGGTGAGCCAATTCCTCAAGTAGGGGATGTTCCCAAGGAGAATAATTTCTAGGCCATGTAGTGAACATGAGGTGGATGGGGTCAGACTTCTAGGTATGGGGTTTCATGACATACAAGGGCTCGTATTGTCTCATTTATGGCTGCCTTTGTTGAGGGCTAGCCACATCTTTTTCCTCTTTTTGTTTTTAAGGCATATTTTTCCAATCCCTTTATTATCCATTTATTTTGCATGTGTCACCAAGTTTAATACAACAAGGGGAATTAAAATGGAAATGCATAGCCCACATACGCTCTACTTTGGTTCACATGCATTTCCAAGTTGAAGACAAAAAGGGGCAAGGGAGTCTAGTCAAGTTGCTTATGTATATTTTACATATATAGAAATATCCAAGGCACAACTACCTATAGCCACAATACTTGTCAATCTAACCCCTAAAACATTTTTGGATCTAACTCCCAGAGTTCCATTTCCTCACATGCAATAGTCTTAGTCTATCTCTTCCATGCACTGGCAACTTACTAAGTTGTCTAATTCCTTATTGTAGAATGCCTAAGACTTGGCCAGTGTCCAAGTCATTCTTTGTGCCAAAACTTGGACTTAGCCTATCAAAAAACTATGTGTCCACTTGATGAATGAATGCTTGATGATGGATAACTTTGCACAATGGTTACATGACATTTATATAGGTGGAAGGTGCCTTGCCATTTCCTTATTCTAAGGTGCTTTACACCATACTCCACACCACAATCCACACCCAAGTGGACTCAAACATGCAATCCACTCCATTCGTCCACCAAGTCTTGGAATGTTCAACCCCTTGGGTCCAGTCCTAACCAAATTGTGTGCTCTTGACCAAGGTGTCTCAAAGTACCATGCACTCGATGGTTGAAATTATCCCACTTGAACAACGTCTAATGCACTCCTTGCTTGTGGACTAAGGTGCTATGCCCACAAGCCAAGGAACTACTTACCAACATGCCAACGACCCAAGGAATGTCATGTCCGAGCCATTTTTCAACATATATAAGCAACCCCAAATGGAAACCATCATCTTGCTTCCATACTTGGCCAAATTGCTTTGCCAAGCTCTCTGGCATTTAGGAACGCCTTGCTATAATGCAAGACTACCCAAGGCCATTGTTTCTTTTTTTAAATCGTATAATTCATAACTTATCAAACTATTTGGTGATCAAATCACATTTATAAAAAAAAAGGTTATCATTTATCTTGGGAGATAACCTATTAATATTTTGTTACTACCTTGAAAAATAAGTGACAACACCAATACACATGTTTCACTTGTGCATCATTCACAAAAAATAGCTAAATCATATATTAGAAAATTTAGAGACAAATCAACCTTTCATATAAACTAGAGAGAACTTACAACAAAAAACAATGCCATTGGAAACTATCTTTAATATAACATTTTCTTCAGATTTTTTAAAAATTCCAAAATGAAAACACTATGTACAACGTGGTATATCATATACATGTTGAAATAAGTGAACATAAAGAGTCAAGTAAAGTATTAAAAAAGGTTGTTTCATACATATACATGTTGAAATAAGTGAACATAAAGAGTCAAGTAAAGTATTAACAAAGGTTGTTTCATACAAATACTTATGATTTCCAATATTATTTCATGGTGTTCCCAAGGCTATCAATAACTACCTCAAACTTCAAATGTAGTGAATATTCCTTAAACTTTAAAATGTGCAATCATGGATTTTGTGAAAATGTTAAGGAATATTATTATATATTCATGGAAAGGTTTTATTTTTAGGAAAAAAGTAAAAATGTATTGAGAATTATTATTATAAATTAGGTTACATTTTTTAAAGGAAAATATGAAAAATATTTACCGTACATTTCTTTAATTTTTTTTAAATTTAGCCTACATTTAGCTTAATTTTTTTTTCCCAAGCCATGCTCGTCCGGGCTTGCAACTTGCCATTGAAACCAACCAAAGCCTATTAATGACCATCTCAATGAATGGGAAAGGATGTCCATTGGTAGCTCCAAGGCAAGGGCCTTACATCCTCCCCCACTTAAAAACATTACTATCCTAAAAAAATTCTCTAGGAATTTTATTGTTCTCCAAATTTTGTTTCTTACACTGTCACATCCATTCACAATTGAATCCTTCAACCACTTCTCAATGTCACTGCCAAAATCACCATGCAACTTCCCATTACTTAAATTGTCTATTAAACATAAGTGTCTCTACCCAATCTGACCACACATTGTTTCTTAGATGTCCATGCCATTGTGACTACCATTGTTGTTTCTGCAACTCAACCTTCACTAAGAAGGTCACTCAACTGTCCAATGTTGTTGTTATTGCAACTCAACCTTCATCAAGAAGGCCACTCAAATATCCAATGCTTTTATTGTTGTTGTAACTCCACCTTAATCAATAAGGCCACTCAAATATCCAATGCTTCTATTGTTGTTGTAACTCAACCTTCACCAAGAAAGTCACTCAACTATCTAACGATGTTATTGTTGTTGCTAAAACTCAACCTTGACCAAGAAGGTCACTCAATTGTACAATGTTGCACTCTCAAACTTACTATTGCTTTAATACTTTGACCAAACTACCATGCCTTTGTTCATTTGATCCTCTCAAGTTCTTAACCTACTGGGTAGCTAATCCAATTGTCTCATCCAGATAATGAGAATGAAATTCTTCATGCCCCAAACAATTAGTTACATCTACATTTTAGTTTGTTGTACAACTCTACTAAACAAAGGAAATGTCTCCATTCCTTCCTCAAAACTATCAAGTCACCTCTTTAAACTCAACAAAATTTTCCAAGGCACTAACTCCATGGCACCTTCATTCCCACTATCCCACTCTTAGGCA
>ML805126.1:103338-130169 GCA_009831015.1 Picea engelmannii | reverse complement strand
TGTGTGGGGTGAGAATTCCCATGAGATGGGTGTGTCTTTTGAGATGAAATGATTTGTACCCCTGTGAGGGGTGAAGGTGCCCATGTGATGGGTGTATCATTCTCCTCTGTGTAGAGAGTTGAGACGATGTGGTACTCCAGATTATTCTTCTGTGAGACTCAGTGAGATAGAGATATGTTGAGTATTACATCCCTGTGGCTGAGCACAGATGGACGTGCCTCTAGTGGCTGAGCACTAGTGGGTGTGTGAGATCCCTTATTATATTGTCTAAGAGTAATATTTACCTGTAACCCTAATTGTGATGTAAAAGGTACAGGTCGACCCCACCATAAAGTGAAAGATAATTAAATAATATTGTAAAAGATAATTAATATTGTAATTATTATTTATCTTCTGAGTTATTGAGGTCAACCTTGTTGTGTCAATAGACACCACTTTTGGTTTGTCCAGTCTAGTATAAATAAAGGTAATTTCCCCATTGAGGAAACACACAACACACATGTGATTTTTGAAATTTCAACAATTACATATTCTAGGGCTGAAGTGCGCACCTCTCTTGGGCGCTAGCCTTCTTGGTTTTTGAGAGCACCCTTTTTTGTGCTAGGTCTATGGTGTGGGAGGTCTTTCTCTTGAGAATATAGACAAGGATTGTTGGGTTTTCTCCCCTTGTTGAGAAGGGTTTCCGAGGATATTTCTTGTGTTCTTCTTCATGCTATTTCTTCTTGTGATCTTGGTTATTGCAACAATTGTTAATGGTGTAGCTGCATTTGTCTATGGTTCAAGTAAATGATAAAATTGAAATAAACCTCATGCTTGAGCCTAGCATAGTGAAAATTCAACAGGCATTACAAGAAAAATAATAAATCTTTATGCACCTACAACTATTCAAGGAAAGTTGGATTGTTGGTCTTCTCTCATTATATACAATCAATGATTTTATGAAGAATCATGGATCTTTGAAGGTGACTTTGATACTTTCATACATTTGGTTCAAAAAAGAGTGAATCTTGGGAAATTCATGCTATAGGAAATACCATTTCATAATTGATAACCTTTCTTAACTTAGTGGTCATAATCCCACAAAATTGTCATTTTTCATGGAATAACATACGAGTGGGGGTGTGGCAGGGGGAGAGGGGGAGCATTGCAATGTTAAAAAATTAGATAGTTTTTAAATAGAATAACAATTTATTATCAATCAAAATATTTCTATTGAAAAGTATAGTTTATATGGTGTTGGTTCATATCATTAGTCTATTATGTTGCTTCTTTAGTCAAACTTCGACCTAGGAAGTTTCCATTTTGATTTGAATTAATGTGGACCACTCATCCAAATTTCAAATCAATCATACATAATTGGTGGAAATATTATCAATATGTTCAAGGTTCCAAAATATCTATATTGTAGAAGAAGCTTAGATGAGGGTAATTTTCAGTGGCTATTTTTTGTCAGTTAGCCATTTTGGGGAATTTTTTCCAAAATGAGTTCACCAATTGGAATTTTTTTGTTTTAAAATTCACTATATTTATTGTAGAATATGTTTAGATTAATAATATTTGTCAAATTTATAAGGATTAATAGTAAATTGTATGTTTTTTTATTGAATATTTTCCTACATTATCTACATGTACAGTTTTATCAAACAAACCTATTCATATAGAATACTATACTTAGATATAACATTTCATTCCTTAAAGGTTTCCCTAGCTTAAACTTCCTAAAATGGATCTCAGAGGGTCACTACTACAACACAATGTTGTGGTGTTGTCATTAACATTGTTGCCTAGTACATTTTTTTGATAAAAAAATGCAAGTTCATATGATGGAAAATTCAACACTATAGGGGGCATCATGATTTGCATCAATTTTGCATCTTTGTAACCCTTTTCTATGTCATCGTTTTCACTACATACTCTATAAGGGGTCATCTTTGTGACAAAAATGATAAAACAAAGAGTTTGTCTATGTCACATGAGCATTGGCTTGTGTCACATATTATTGCAAAAAATACCTTAGAGATACAATTTTTCATCATGTTTGTGTTGAATCCATGTACGTTTCCTTGCATAAGCATCATAATGTATTGATATAGGCATCAATATTTCATTTTGGGAGTCGTATTAACATCGTAATAGAGATGTTTTACATCAAATTAGTGTCATGTGTGTATCAAAAGTGCACCCTATTTGATACAAATTGGATCATTGTATTATTTTTCATCTATATTGATGCTTTTAGAATGGAAATAATTAGAGGAATCAACTTGCAGGGTCATTTTAATGGCAAGTTCTAGTTTGGAAAATTGGGGTTTGAAACCTTATGGATCCATTTTGAGGCATCAAACGACATTTTTGGGGTCAAAACTTTCCTAGACTTAGCTAGGACCCCTTGACGCTATTATACACATCGATACCTTTCCAATGATGCAAAAATCATGTCAAATGGAGCTCGTATGCAAAAGTTATGCCTCTCGCAAGTTGACCTATCGTGTTGACTACCATGGTACGAGTGGATGCCACGTCAACTCCCATTACTCATGCATATGGGGCTAGCTAAGTATTTTTTTTTCAAGAAGATTCTAGAAGGTCCAAAACCTTATCACAATTGAGGGTTGAGGAAGTCAAAACCCTACCCCTAAATGGCTATCGAGTGATGTTAAATACTGGGCCAATAGGAGGAGAAGGGGTCCCATTATTTAGAACTGTATTTGTTCCATAGTTTAGCAAAGAAGATAGGAGTGGTATTTTGAGAGCATAACAGAGAAGGAGATATTATGTAGTAGACATATAGGCCACAATGTCAAAGGCATCTTCGTAGAGAGTGCCTTTTTCTTTGTAATTGCATTTGTAGAAAATAGAGCAGAGCGGCCTCACCTTCTAGCTGGGTTTTCTCTCGTATTGGGTTTACCATGTTATATCTTGTGTTTATTTATGGATATGTTTGAGTATTTATTTATGTTCTCTATTTTTCGAGTTTTAGTTATTTCATACATTTTAAGTAGAAAACCAACAATATTTAAAGAATCTGAGATATAAAGGAATTTTACCTTTACAGTAAAGATTTCAATATTTTTGTCAGATTTGTTGTGACGAAATGTCTAATGGAATATCCATAACAATTTATAGATCACTATTGTGTCACAATTACATCGTGTTCAACCAAATTGCATCAAATTTGAGTCATATTAGACTCAAAATTGTGTTGTTTTAGCATCAATGTTGCATCTTAATTATTATTAATGATTTAGCTATTATCATTAATTTAATTTATTCATTATTCATTATTATTATGATTAATTTATTTATTATTTTTATAATATTTAAATATTGATGAGATTAATGGTTGGTATAAGTCTATTTTATAGTATACTAATCACAAGAGCTAAAACCATGTATATGTAAACACAATTATAAAATTTTACTATGTTAACATTCAATCAATTTCACACCATGGAAGAAAAAAAACATGTATATATGAATGTAATGTTGAAGTTTAAAATTAAATCATAAAATAACCATGTAATTTTTTCTACCTATAAACAAGTGGTACATTGCCACCCTAGGGAAATGTCGGCTTTTAATACAACATTGCATGAAAAATATATATGTTAGGTTAAACTTGACTTGGTGAAAGAGTCAAAGTTGTTAGGTCAACAATGGTGATTTAAGACATATGGTTTTGATGGACCATGGTTTTAGAGCTCGTAGATTACATGTAATGAAAGCCTTTAAAAGGTTAGTGATACTCCATTGTAATGCACCAAGAGCTGAGCGGTGAAGGCTCACTTGGCCAAGGCCAGGAGGTTGGTCAGTTTGGCCAGGTTTGGTAAAAACACTATTAGATCAATTAGTTGGGTTTTCCCGATTTAGGTTTTCCAGGATAAATCTCGTGCATGAATTATGTGTTTTTTTTTTGTTGGTTTGTTATTTTATTTCACATGCTTTTCTTTTTCTTTTCATGTGGGATCAAACCGAGGTTAACCTAGACTCTTTAGAGAGATTGGTTTGATGAAGTAAATTCTAAGGAGAGAAATGTTGGTCCGCTGATCCACTAAAGAGGTCGTTGTTCCTTAGTAAGCAAGCCATCAAGGAGAAGGATGTTGTGGAGAAAATCTGGAGGATGAATTCTGGCCGAATATTGAAAGAAGGGTCAAGATGACATGTTGGATTGTGCAAATGTTGGCTCATAGATGGTAGAGACGATGCTAGTAGCAACATAGAGCTGAAGAGAAAAACATGCATAAGCCTTAGAATGGATGACTAGGTATTGTTTCATCTTTATAAGAAATCCTCAGGGACTTTGAAGGTGATGCTATTAATAGTTGTAGCTGGAAAACCATGTGAGGAGTTGGGGTCATGCTTTGAGAAACTGTGGGAATTGACCAAGAATTTATAGTGCATTATTTGATGAAGAAAGCAACAATTAAGACGTTTACATCACCTATTATTGTCAAGGAAATAGAGGTCACAGGGTCCATCATAGCGGGCGGTGAGGACCTTGAAGAGTACAAGAGTGGTGTGCTTACCGTGAGTGGGGAACAACGAATGGAAAAGACTGACAAGTTCAAACAATGACACTGGGTGGAGTGATTGACCAAGAAATTTATCCAACATTTTTGGTTGAAGATGAAATGGAAATCATCAAAGCAACTTCGACAACGATGTGTTGGTGGTGAATGTTCCAAGGTGGAGGAAAAGGTTGGTGAAGTGAGGATGCAACTTTAATGATCTCAACCTCTACACTGGGAATAATAGTTCTTTTGAATGATTGTGTGAAATATGGAAGTTTCAAAATGCTTAGGCATCTATTTTGTTACTATTTTTCTTGACAAAAGTTGTTTGTCAAGGCTTTGTGTCGAGAATTTTATGACGTAGTTGGAGTCGCTGGAATAACATTTGGAAGGATCCATTTAACATCTCAGAAGAAAACCCTTGAATAAATGGGGGTGGAGGAAGTAGTTGAAGGAGCCAATAGAAGGATCAAAGTGGTAGGTGGTGTTGATGCTCTGCAAGATGTGTGAATGGACATTACGCAGGAGACTAGGTCTACCAAGAAGAGAGCATCAAGAGCTAGAGGTCAAAGCAATGGCAAGGAGAGAGGATGTTAGCATAAGTGTTGGGATAGAAACAATGATTTTTTTTAACTATAATGTTGTTGAAAATGTTTATTTCATGTAAATGGGCATACGACTATAAGACCTAGTTAGGCATGCATACCCTTGGTAAATTACTGGTAAATTCTAGATGTAGACCTAGCTGATAGCAGGGAGCATCTGGGATTCTCGAATACCCCAGTTATATACATTGAGAGGGGTTGGTCCTAGAGGTGAGCGATGAAGGCTCACTTGGCCAGTTTGCCCGAATTTGGTCATGGGAAACCCCAAGTCAAGTTTAAAGGGAGGAATGTTTGGTTAAAATTGACTTGGTGAAAGAGTCAAAGTTGTTAGGTCAACAATGGTAGTTTCAAGCACATGGTTTTAGTAGCCCATGGTTTTAGAGTCGATGGATTACATGTAATGAAAGCCTTCAAAAGGATGGTGATGGTCCATTCTAATATGTCAAGAGTTGAGCAATGAAGGCTCACTTGGTCGAGGCTAAGAGGTTGTCTAACTTGGCCAGGTTTGGTCAAGATACTAATAGATCTATTAGTTGTTTTTTCCTAGTTTGGGTTTTCCAAGATAAATATTGTGCATGATTGATGTGTTTTGTTGTTGTTGGTTTATTAATGTATCTTGCAGACATTTTTTTTCCTTTCAATATACACATATAATGAAATGAAATGAATTTGATATTAGAAGTTGATTGAATTGTTGTTAGTTCCATATTCATCTTTCAAACCCTCCTTATCATCACTCTATAAACATAATAAGAAAACAAAGTTTACTAAAATAAAACAATTGCTCACATTTAAAGACGTAATAAAAAAACACATAAGTTAAATTGTGGTCAATACCCTTCAATTTCTCCACGTCATCCTTGACATGATAAGTCTAGAAGAATATAATATATTTCAATCAATTAATAAATAATTCCACCTTTCTTTCATAACCATTCATCAGGGCATACTTTAATTCTTCATTAGTGGGTGCACAACTATAGTCATTTAATTAGATACAATAAGATAAAACCATACTTAATAATGACATATATTAAGCTAGTATATTAGCATAATGAATGAGAATACATTGATAAACTTACAAAGCACCCTCTAATCAAATACCTCTCATCTTGATCTGAAGAATGTGTAATTAATAATTTAGTTGCATTTATTTGTGCGTGTACATAAGATGAGATACGATTAGTTAAGTTTATTAATGTCCAAAAAATGACCACAATAGTAGTTCAATGGTACTAAAAGATTATATTAGATAAATATATCGAGTTAAAAGTATATCAAAACAAATAAATGTAAGTATATCAAAACAAATAAATGTAAGCATATCAAAATCAATAACTACAAACATATATTATTTATTACCTTTGTTGTTTTGATGTGGTGTCTAAGGGTATATCCCTTGTGCCTTGTTGTCATCAATAATCCTCTTGGCCTCTAAGAAATCCTTAATATATATATATTTTTTTAAATATGGTTTTCTCAATATTGAATGGTCTTTGTTTTATGTCAATTTTGCCTTCTTTATTAAGCTTAGCAATGTGCTCACTGAATTTGTTCAAAACTATAGAAAATGAAGTCACCTATAAAATTCAATGAAGATACATAATGAAATATAAAGGGTGAAGGACTAGAAACATGTGTGAGTATATAGAATACTAATTCTAACATATTTCACCTAATATGGTTTCTTCTCTTCTTGATACTCTTGGAAAATCTATAATGAGCCCATTTATCATTAAATTGTACATTTGGGGACCTTATACATAGATGTTGTAATGTTATTTTCTTACTAGCATTATGTATTTCAAATCAATGTTTATGGTAATATGTTTTACCACTCCCTCATGACAGTGTCAAAATTTTCATTATGGAAAATTGTGCCACTACCAAATTTTAAAACCTCTCATTTATCAATAACTTGTACATTGTCATAAAGGAGTGCACATTCTCTACATTTTTCCAAGATATATCTTCATCTTTATTCATCCTATCTATGCACCTCGTTCTCAAATATTAATATGCATGTTATAAAATGACTAAGTACCATGAAAAATGTAGTATATTGGATTCAATTATGCTTTAAATTTCACTAAAGAAAATGAAAAATAACTCATATCACAATTAACATGCTTAGATATACTATGACTAATACCCTTGGAACTTTCTCCTTGCTTCATTGAATGCTAGTAATCCATATCTATTTATTATGGTCTCTATTTTTTTAATATTTTTATAATGGTGCAAGTTTTCTGATCAAGGTTTACTACAACACAAAAAACTATCGTAAGTGACAATTATAATTATAAATGCATCATTTCATAAAATAAGTACATATTTTATAATATTATACTAATCATAATGTTATGTAATTACAACTCACTAGGGGCTTCTTGTTGCTAACTTCATTGGTTGCAATTCTTTTACATTTTCTTCTTTAATGTTCCTCCTCTCTTTTCCTATGTCTAGCATCACCATCTAAATAATTTCCACCAGATGCGATATGACTTGTATATCTATTACAATGATACACTATTATTTTAAGTACATAAAGTCCATGGAATAAAATACATGAATAATTGTTGGCACCCAAAGATTTGGGTAGGTTGTGTGCGTGCACATCAGTTTTATGCACGCACATCAACAATTACGTGAAGAATGGAACAAGGTGCACACGCCAAGTGAATTCTATATTGTGAGACGGAAATCAGAAATATACCACATGCATGTTGAGTCAGAAGAAGATCTTCGAGAATCTTACCAAATAATGAACCCAGACAACACGAGAGATCATGGGACAAATGATGTATGAGATGGTACGTTTGTTAGGACTGCCATGCTCCAAAGAGGTTACATGAGATGCATGCGGACAAAAAAAGCATGTGGGAATAGAGATCAATAGAGTGAGTGGAGCAGAAAAGAAAGGGACATAGTACCCGAGAAAAAAGTAGAGGAGAAGGAAAAGAGAATGGAGGAAGTCTTCCAGAAGAGGAGAGAGGAGAAGAGTTTGTCTGAGGTATGCAAGGAGACAGTTTGAGTTTTGTTTGAGTCATGTTATGAGTTTTTGGAACAATTTTGTAGTCTGGAAAAGTCGTGTTTGGAGTCTGTAATGGAGTCAGTCTAGTAGTGTAGAGTCTATATAGAGAGTTCAATGTGCATTGTAGTGAAATAACTGTAGAATGGATCAGAGCGCAGAGTGTGATTCCCTTTGCAATGTCGATATGTTGATGTATGCATTATAATGTTTAATGGAGAAAATATAAAGACACTATTCTCTCTAACACTTGATGTGTTTGTTCTTATTGTAATGGATGTTTGTGTTAATGGTTTATGACGTTATTTTTTTAATGGAGAAAGATTGAATGAATGAATGATAGCACGAGTGGCTTCCTTGACTACTTTATCCCTTCATATTATAAATCTATTTAGATGGCGAAAGTTCACATTATTCCACCTCCCAATGCCCGTAGTATAGGCCGAGGAGTAGGGAGAATGCAATTGAGGAATGAATATAATGTGTACTAGAAACTGATCCTTCTCTACAAACCGTCACAAAAAGGAGAGCGATGGCAGACAGATAGGACGCACAATGAAGATACTAACTTAGGCAATAACAGAGCAATTAGATGATGAATTCTCACTCGAGTCGTGTCATCACACATTGGTCAGACTACTTCTAAACATAGGGGGGATTTAATGTATATTTCCAGGTATGACCTACTCCTACCAACCCACCTTTTCTCTTTACCGCCCGATTTCTTCAGGCAGGGATGGAGGGGAGGGGTACCACTATTTATCTTTTCGAGAATAATATATGATAATGTAGAAGACACATTGAAATATGAGCCTAAATAATCATTTTCTCTAAATGGTCTTAAAGCTTGTAATGTCCCTGGGAGTGGAGGAACAATGACTCTAGGCCCAAGAGTTCACATCAATGAGTTTTCGTCTTTACAAAAAAAGAGTATAGGATTCTCAAGTCAGAGAGAGATAGAGGGCCCCCTCCTCCTTATCATATCCACCAGTAGTATATCCACATTGTATACGTGAAGATGACCCACTAGCAAAAGAGTAATGGCCATAGCCACGACACCCCTTCCTATGATTGGATTACCCCCAACAAGGTTCTCTGATGGACCATAATCCAAGCCAAGTTATTCAACAGTGAAACAATACACATGACCAAATGGTCTTTGTAATTATTTTTATCACACAAGTTGTAGGTCGGGGAAATCCTAACCCAACCACCAAAATGGCGATAAATTTGAGAACACCTACCCACTGTCACCTTAGTAAGGTATTCCCGTCACTTTAGAGATGATAGAATCACCTCAAGGGGGGAATATCAGTAACCCTAGGGGAAAATGAGATGGAAAGTGAGATGTATGAATGGAATCCTCTATAGGTCAAGTTACTAGATGGAAGAAGGGTTGAGAATGAGTCTCGAGAGAGCTTTAAGGTTTTTGAGACCTTAGGTACCTACTAAGAGTGTTTGTACCTTCCCGAGACACAAGAAAAACCAACTATATGCAGTATATGTTAGGTAGACAAGCAAGTTAAGCTTGTTTTCACTAATTGCAGTAGTAAATAGAAATATATATTAGAAATGAAATCAAGTAACTATTGTGGATCAAAAAATTTAAATCATAAGAGATTAGTTGAGTTATGAAGCATAAAACATGTGGATAAGTTCTCAATACTTTAGCACAACTTTAGTGGTATTTAGATGGTTGTAAAGATAATTTTTCAAAGTATATTTACGACAACCAAGTGGTTGTAGAAGTGATTTTATATAGCAGAAACTTTTACACCAATAAACTAGCCAAAAGATTTCCCAACAATAGCCAACATCAAGTAGATTAATAATAGAAACTTTCCAACTATTTCCAACGATAAAAAAGTGAGAGACTGAGATTGAAAAAGAGAGTTTGTTGCATCCCTAATAGTTGTAGCATAAATTTATAACAACTTGATGAGAAACACTTATCCAATTGAGATGCCCTAGGGGAAATAGCAAGCCTAGACCATCAAGGAAAGAAAGCAATTTAAACACGTTGATTCCTTCGTGTTTTCACGTATTCCAACACAACAATTTTATTTCTCCAATGCAAAATGAAAATTATTAGTGCCTTACTATTGAATTGTGGAGTCAAAGAATGTGAAGACTAGGCTAAGTCATTGGGGGTGTAAATCCTTTTACTCCCCAAGGAAAGCTAGGTCCACTAGGACATGTTAAGAGGGTGTAATCCATTTTACTTCTCTTAGAAAAACCTTAAGCAACAAAAAGACCTTGGATTTATGGGCTTGATCCACAAAGAACCTCAGGGTGTAAGACCTTTTACTCCCTAGGGTTTGTGAAACAAACAAGGGTGAGCTTGGAGGGTGTACCTCTTTTTAGTTCTCCAAGCAACCTTGAAATTAATGATATTTCACAAGAAAATAAATGAATATTGGGGAGGGTGTATTCCCTTATACTCCTCCAAGGGTTCATCCACTAACAATCATGGAAGAAGCAAGAATTTTTGAAAATAAATGCAGAATTTTCTTACCAATTCCAAATAGAAGCAAGATTCAAACCCTAAGTGACCAAGAAAATTCCATACATAAGCATAATAAAAATCCTACAAGTGTATCACGCCACTTTTATCCACCAATATCAAGAGAAAACTATAAAAATTGCAAGAGAGAGATGAAATGCTCCAAGAATAGTGAAAATTTCAGCTAAGTATCCTTCTCCACAAGGGAGATCATGTTATGAAAAGAGATTCACATGATCTCTTTTTATACAAAATGTATAACACAGTTTGTCCACTTAATTTTAGGGTAAAACACAAGATAGGGGTCAACATCCCTAATCTTTCCCCTTTACACAAAAAAATAATTTAAAATTCACTTTTGCACCCAAACCTTAAAAGTACGATAATGTCACCCCTTTAGGGGACGTTTTGACACTCTTCGAAGTCGTTGGAGAAGAAGAAGGAGGTCATCGGAGCTCCTTGAGCCTCTTCATCATGCACCAAAGTCTCTCCATGCCTCCTTTAGTCAAATCATGCCAAGTGTCAATGAGCAACTCCATCACCACCAAACCCTAGCCCCTCTATGACGTCAAGACTAAAAAAGGTGATATGTTGCCCCTCCTAGGAAAGTCGTTTGGCATGTGAAGGCATGGTGAGGTCATCCAAGGTGTCTTCTAGACCTCCAAATGTAAGTCATTTTGATATAGAATGTGGTCCCATAGCATCCAACCTGTGGGATTCAAGCCCCATGGAAGCCCAAGCTAGGCTTTTTCTCCCAAAATTGGCCACCAAGCAAGGTCCTGCAAAACAGAAGGGTACACCCTCCAAATATCTCAAGTCAAAGATATCATGAAAAGTGTAAACCACATATAATAAGAAAGGAACCTAAACATGTGCATCAAAACTACCTCATCAAATTAAACAAATGCTCTAAGACCCTATACAATTGACCAAGTTTAGGTATGGGATGGGTGTCATAAAAGTACTATTGGGTAGACCAAAATCCTCAAGTAGGGGATGCTCCCAAGGGTGCCCCTTCGAGGTTATGTAGTGGATGATGAGGTGGATAGGGGTTTAGACTTCATAAGTCAATGAGTTTCATGACATACAAGGGTTTTTATTGTCTAATTTATGGGTGCCTTTGTAGGGGGTGTGTTGCACCTTCATTTTTAATGCATCCTTTTTCCAATCCCATTCATTGCCATTAATTGATTAATATTCCAAAACCTTTGGTACTCCCTAGAGTGAAATCGATTAGCTTGGGGGGGAGCACCACAAGTTCCACTTGAAGCTAGAGGTACACAGAGTGCCATGTGCATGGAAATAAAGGGACACCTCATGAGTGTACACACCTCAATAAGTGGGGACATGTATATAATGTTATTTTTCTTTTGCAAGTCTTTGAGTTTTTTAGCCTTGAGCCCCTTCTTCCCATGAAATGAGGTACATGCCCTTCTTGGGTCACTAAATTAAAAGGACATAGAAGAGGCAAATGTGATGGAAATGTGATGAGCGGAAAGTGGTAAGTATGGTCAGGAATGGTATGAAAACCCCTTATGGGATCCCCAGTCACAAACCTTCCCCAAAGGTTGGTCAATTACTAGGAAATCTATGACAGTCACCAAGGTGAAACAAGGTCAAAAGAATAATTTCCAAGTAGGTGTTCTATAATCAAAAGTATCTCCAATACAACATTCTTAAATTCCTCAAATATTAGGGTGATTACCTGCCATAATACCTAACTTGTACCGCATGGAGCAAGACCCATATGCATTCTAGAAGCTAGTTGGTGTAGTGGATGTGTTGACGATGGATCCAAACTGTGTTGATAGAGAAAGATTCCATATGTGCAAGTGGACACTACTAGTCATGTGGTCTCTTGGTACTCCATGTATACAACTTGAGGGCCTTGAGACATCATATCCTTAGTTATCCCACAAAATGGGGATAGAAATTCTCATGGTGTCTCGAGTGAGACCTACTTTTGTCCTTGACTGAAGATTGATATTTCAATGCCTTGGGGTTTTGTTGGTCAAACCTAGATGAACTCTAGGTCATCAACCCCCCAATTTTAGGAAGGATGCACATAAGTGAGCCAATAAATGGTTTTGTTTTCAAGACCTAAATGTTTTGTATTGCATGATGAAGGGAGAGAATGAGGTGGAATCCATTTCAAGAGGAAATACAAGAATGGTTATTTTCTAAGGAAGATGAGTTTGCACGATGAGAAACTCAAGGTTTAATAAACAAGATGGAACGTTTGAAGGAGAGGTACATATACACTGATTTGCATGAGCTTTTCTTTGTTGAGTTTCCATGTTTGTTGTATGAATGGTTGAAGAGGAAAACCACCACTAACATTGCTTTGAGACCCCAAGAATAACTATTTTGGGACCAGACTATAGTCGGTAGGCTAAAGGCGTTGGATAATAAGTGGGATCGAGCAAATTATTTGTTGTTTTCCCAGGTAAAGGAGGTATACAATATTGAATTTGTCATAGAATATGGTGATTCTTTCAACAAGGATACATTTTTTTTGTTGAAGGTCCTTGAAAGAGACTATTGGAAAAAAAACCATTATGGATCAAGATGTTGTTCATTGAGAAAGGATTGATTCACATGGAGCAGAATAGAATGGATGAGTAGATCCCCTAGCATTGGGGGGGAATGAAAAGAAGGTGGGGAAGAGAGAGATGATATGGATCTCGATGAGAGGATCTAGAAGATGTTTGAGATGAGGTGAGGGGAGAATGGACATAGAAAAGCAGAGAAGAGAAAGAGTCGAAAGATACACAATAAGAGTTAAGAAAAGGAGTAAAGAAGAACATAGGAGAGAAAATAAGGTAGCAAGGGGTGAGAGATAAGGGGTCAAACCCAAAATGAAGAGAAAGGAGATCACACCAAGAGGATATGTGGGAGAGAGTGATGTGGTAGAGAGGAGAACAAAATAAGATAGGTCGTCGAAGAGGCACAAAGTTATGATCTGGATTTATGAGTAGAATGAAATGAAACATAGATTTATAACATTAACACATATATATAGAGAACAATAAAAAAGATACAATGGAACTTAACTTATATTCAATAAAAAAAAATCTATTGAAATTGTACAAATGAATAATGAAAACAATATTGCTTGAATGGTGGTAGTTAATCTTTGAGAAGGGATGTGCCGGCTACGTGCATTTTTCTGAGCACATTACAATGAGGCCTATAGGAATTTTTAGCATCCAGAAGTAAATAGAAAACCATAGACATCCAAAAACCTAACCCTAGGAGATGAAGCACCAAAAGTTATGTGGGCCCCGATGGGGTAAGTTGGTACATCAACTTCCTAAAGTCGTAACTTTTTCATATGATCTTTGTTTTAGGCACACGATAGCCCGTTGGAAAGGTATATCTGAGGAATACAGATTGTGTCATCACACTTTGACTTTTTCTACAGTGAGACTGTTGTGGGACCAAAAAAAAAAATTTAGGGCGTCAAAATGGCCCTGGAAGTTTAGGACCCAAAAATCTAGAAAAAATGTCAAGATGAAAACCATAACTGCCAAGATGAAAGATGTCTGTGAACTAGCTGGAAGAGCTGGGTGGATACCAATATCCACTTGGATCAATCCTCCCTCCTTAGGAAGCAATGATCTCTATTGCATTGAGTTCTCCAATCAGATGAGGAAATTTCTGCTAAATTTGGCCCTAGGTGAGCCACTTTCCTTGGTGTAGGAGCTGCCCTGCTTTGACAACCCGATAAAGTGGAAGATTCTATTAGCGAGTGCCCTGGACCTGTTTCTCCAGGATTTTATTAGTGGACGTTTGTTCCATGTAGTCATGGTTGAGCTATGTTGATGTAAATTTTTATGTTATCTCTGAGGTGTCCAATAAGAGTGGGAAGTATGGTTGAAGGAGGTCCACATTAAACACGGGGTGAAAGACAAGGAAGGGGGGAATGTTGATCTTAAAAACATTTTCACCCTCAACCTTGGTGATGGTGTAAGGTCCATAGAGGAGTGGATGAATATTTGGATGGGGTCCTATAAGGTGTTGTTTCTGCAAGTGCAACCAAAATTTATCTCCCACCTGAAACTTGTGTGGCACTCAGTGTTGATCATGGCACTACTTGTACTTGGAATTGGACTTCTGCAAAATATCCTGAACCTATTGGCAAATGTGCTAGATTCATTTAGTGAACCATGTGGCTTTGTCAGATTCAGTTTTCACATGGGATAATTTTACCTATGGGGAGACAAGAGGTAGTGCAACATCCATGGGATCCAATGGTTGAATTTGTAACAACCCTAATTAACTATTTAATTATCATGGTTGATAAATATTAATTTAATTAATTATTAAAATAAATTTATTGAGTATTTATTATAATATTATTAAAAATTGGTAGTTGAAGTAATTAATGGGAGGGATAAGGTGGTTGAGGAATTAATGGGGGAGAAGGCGGTTGGAGAATGGAAGGAGGATAAGGGAGAGGGGAAAGAACTTGGGGAAGGATATTTGATTTTTGGAAGTTAAAATTTGGGAAGAAGGAGGAGGAAGAAAGGCTGAAAGATGGGTTTTAGTGAACTATTTGGCTTGAGGACTCTCACAGGGACACAGTTGTTGCTGGGAATTTTGGGCTCGGGGGCTAGGAAATTGCAAGGATTCCTAGAACTAGGGAGTCAGAGAGGTTGTTCCTAGTTAGATGGGAGGTTAATACTCAGTTTGGGTAGGATCAACATCAACAACTAGGAAAAGGCTAAATCAACTAAGCTTCAGGTTGGTGTAAATACTTTATTCATTTTCTGCTATCATTATATTGCTATTAATTATTATGTTGTTAGTATGTTGTTAATTATTATGTTGTTAGTATGATGTTGTTGCTATGCTACTAATTATTATGTTGTTAGTGTGTTGTTGTTATTAGCGTGTTGTTGATTATCCTGTTGCTATCAATTATTATGCTGGTAGAAGAATATCAAGAAAGAAAATTCTAAACTAAGTAGCAGTAATTAAAGAAGTAGATTAGAAAGTATTTTTTATTTATTTACGAGGCTCTGTAATTTAGGCCTTACAAACAGTATCAGAGATCGGTTTCAAAATTGAAACCTTGGGCTTGAACAACCACTTAGTTGTGTAAACCAATTACTAAGATAGAATGTAACCTACAACCCGAACCTTGGACAGGTTCATGCAACTACCCTTTGTTTACAACCCTTAATTAAACCATAAATAACCCAGAAAGGACCCTAGAACCCTAAGAAAACTACCCAGAAAATTATTGGAAAAGAGGGTGAGTGCACCAGGGAAAAGACCCTACCACACCTCTTCTAGTCTCATATCCATATGTCTCTTGTTCCATTGTTCCAACCTATGTACCTGCAAACATCCTCCTTTTCAAAATAAATAGAGGAAATAATTATAAGACTTACATCCTAGAAAACACACACACACACACACATAAGAAATATATTAAAAATATATAGAATAAAATAAAAAAAATAATGGGTACAAACCCAATCTCTGAGTCTATGTGCTAAGCATCAAACAACGATCCAAGCACTATCAACCAAATTCCACTAGCTATTAGCCAAACCACAAATCCCAAATACCGAGCACCAAGTAAGACGTGAAGCATATACACCGAGCACTAAGTAACACACCCCCATGTAGCGCCAATCAAGGGAGAATGCATGAAGTTTGCTTACAGATTTGACAAAGAGGAATAAGTGGAAAAAAAATCCAAATTTCAAGATCAAACAAAAATGCGAGGTCTGCACAATAACATCCTTAAACATTCTGCATGGATTTTATTGGCCTTCTAATTCCTTGAAAATTCCTTCATAGCCATGAATTTAGTCACATGGTTTCCATTCTCTCCCTCCACACTCCTGCCTCTCATCCCGTGCACCTCATCCCACAAGGCTCGTGCACACCGCGTTCTCCTGGAAAGCCGAATAAGCCACCAAGCGCAAGTCACAAGGATGGAGGAGTGCCAAGTCTTGTCCAAGCACCACAAAGGAGGAGCCCATGATGGGCATTATGTCTCATGCACTACACCTATCCAGCCCTAACAAAAAATGAGTCAAGCACCTGATATATGGACATTCTGAACACAAAGACTAAGCTCCAAATCTCGACTTAGATCAAGCGTTAGGCCTTCGACAACAGAGGAGACATGGCTACATCGGTTTCCTGCTTCATAGTTGTAACTTGTGCCCCCATTTTGGAATGGTATCGCAGATTTACATGGCCTTCAAGGGGGTTTTTAGGAGACTTTTCTATGTTGAAGGGGTGCCATCAAAGGTCGACGGATCGACGGTGCAATTGAAGGTTTTCATGGCTCCCACTTCCAGTGCCAGTGTCGGTTCCTCCAACGTCCAACCAAGCATCAAAACCCCGACCTCTTGCTATGAAAATAACTCACAAGTTCGCGCTCAAACCAAACGCCCAACACCAAGCTCACGAGACCATGCCACACAAACTCTGCGCTTGTCGACATGCCAAGCAGTTGCAGAGGGAAGAGGCATTTGGGAAGAAACATTATGGGATGTGCGAGTGAGAGTTTGTTGGGGGTAGGGTTTAGGTATTGAGAGCGGGGTTTCGGGGCACGTGGGCCTCGTGCGAGGACCCACGATGCCCGACCTTAATTATTTTATTATTATTTGAAAATATTATTCATAGGCCTTTTTATTTTATTATTTGAAAATAATAATATTATTTTATTATTTGAAAATATTAATACTATTTTGAAAATATTTTAATAAGTTTAGAAAATATTATTATAATTTTTAAAGACAATTTATTAAAAAAAAATTATTATCTAGAAAATATTATTAATAAGTTTTAAAGATAATTTATTAGTTAGAAAATATTAATCATAATCTACCTTAAGTTAAGTGATCCAAAATTTAATAATATTAATATTGATATATATAAAGTTCAAATTATTGTTATAAAACATTAAAATCAATTATAAAACATTATTAAATAAGAGAGGGCTTAATTATTTGTAGGGTATATAAAGATATAAGGGTTAGAAGATGGGTTATAATGCATGTTAGGAAAATACCCAAGCGTAAGTGGTGAAGTACCCCGCAGTGCTATCCTAGTTACAGAGGAGAGAGAGTTAGTAGTATACTTAGACGATGATACCAAGCTTAGATGCTTTAACCCTGACCTAAGCCACTTACCTTAAAGAGAGTAACATCTATTTACAGACAAGGAAAAAAAAACTTGTGCCTAACCCTATGTTTACAATTATAAGTTCAACGAATGTGAACTGCCTTAAACTCTTCCCTGACAAGCATTTGGTTTGATGCATATTCAATTATTCAATATGGTTAGGACTTAGGGAAATCGAGGCCGAGGGGCATCGTCGTAAGGATCGCCAATGTCAACATTACCACCACCATCGCCTGAATTAGCTCTCGTTTTGCGCTCTTTGGAGGCTATTAATGAGACATTAAAGGGGTGTCAATCAACAGATGTCGAAGTGGAATCCCCACCATCTGGAGTGGGTAAACCTGAAGCGTCGAGGGACTTAGAGGGAGGGCCTCCACCCGGGGACATCACCAGAGAACTATAGAAGATCAAACTCCCAGAGTTTATCGGGGGTCGTGCAAGTGAACGTGTGGAGGAATGGTTGGAAGGAATGACACGATGTTTCACCTTAAGAGAATATTCTTCGACATCAAAGGCGAAAATATTGATCTTTCAGTTGAGGGACAATGCCTTGAACTAGTGGGGTAACCTCGAGAGGAAGTTTCACCTTACCCCAGACACCATCTCATGGGAAATTTTTGAGGAAAGGTTCCAGAGGAAATATTTTTTAGCTTACTATGAGGAACAACAGGTGGGAGCATTTCATGCTCTAGTTTGGGAAAACATGATCATGGAAGAGTACAAGATCATGTTCATGAAGTTGGTAAAATATGTCTTGTACATGGATACCAATCAACGACAGGAAGAACATTTTGTGTATGGGTTAAACCCTAAGATAAGGACCATGGTACAAATGTGGAAACCGTCATCAGTAACTGAAGCAGCTGAAAATGCACGTTATGTATAGGATCATATGAGCTTAAAAGGAGGTATGGGATCAACCTTTCCATAACATCCTGGATTTGTGGGGAAGGCCCCTAGGACCTTCTCGAGGGGAGGAAGCTCTGGCCACCTCCTTATGGTAATAGAGTCACACCTAGAACAGTTACTATAGGTATTTAAATGGAATTGAGTGCAACATCCCACTCATCACCAACAATGCAGGTAGGTCCACGACCTTCTCAGGGAGCAATAAGTGGGGGTAGGGGATCCAGGGGAAGGAACTCATTTAAGAGAACATCACAGGGCAGTGCGCAGGTTCTATCTCGTGTTACTTGTTGGGGGTGTGGAGGACCCCATTACCAGCGTGACTACCCAGAGTCACAAGTAGGATTTGTGCATAGAGAAGGAAAAGCCCTGATGGGAAGAGCAAGTAGTAGCCACCAGATTTATGCAATGGTTAATAATCTCCAGAAAGAACATCAATCCATGGTGGTGGAGTCGTCAGGTACGCTAAATTATGTCAATGTTAAAATTTTATTTGATTCTGGTGCTACAGATAGTTTCATTTCACCTTCTGGATTAGAAAAGTGTGGGTTGGCAGCCTACGAGCACAATGAATTTAAACAAGTTGAGATGGCTTTGAGGGAAAAATAACCAGTAGGACCTAGCGTGGATAATTGCCTAGTATACCTGGGAGTGTGTACTACTAGGTTGAAGGTATACATCACTACTTTGGGGACGTATGACCTAATCATTGGAATGGATTGGTTAGAAGCCCATCGAGCTATGGTATATTTTTAAATGAAAAGGGTGCTTTGTGTTGACGATGAAGGTCAATAGAGATCCATAGTGTACGAAGGAAGGTGTCTCTATGTTTTATCTCGACCCTAAAGGTTAAATGTTGCATGAGGAAAGGTTGTCGACTATATGTAGTGGAAGAAATCAATGAAAGGAAAGGACCCTCCTTGGATCAATACCCAGTATTGGCGGAGTTGGAAAAAAGAGTTTCCAGGGTTACCTCCTGAGAGAGAGCTTGATTTTACCATTGAGATAAAACCTATTGCGGAGCCAACTTCCAAGACTCCTTATAGGATGAAAGTGCCAAAACTTTTTGAGTTGCAGATACAGTTGAAAGAACTACTCGACTTAGCGCTAATAAGGCCTAGTGTCTCACCTTGGGGTGCACCAGTAATTTTTGTGAAGAAGAAGGATGGTTCCTTACGACTATGTATAGATTACAGGGACTTGAACCATGCTACAGTGTTGGCCCTTAACCAAGTTTTGAGGATCCTTGGTCATGTTTGTCCTAATTTTTGGAATTCGATGGGTTGTTGAAGGCAGAGCACAAGTCGAAGTGGAGATCACGAGATCTCAACCCCTTTTTAGGGATTTTTGGGTTTTGGGCTATGTAATGAGTATGGGAATGTTGGCCCATGGGTTTAACCATGTTTAACTCCATTTTTACAATGTATAAATAGAAGTCTAGGTGAGGTAAGAAAGGAAATCTCATGAGAAAGAACAAACCTACACAGGTCATAGGATTCGTTGTTGACCTCACCGAAAAATGTGTAGAAGGAATCTTGATGAACTAGACGAAGTACTTAGTCAACCAGCTAGAATTGGATTTCCACGAAGCTCAGGATCAAGGATATGAGTTCCACATTAGCTGGCTCCTGATCCTCATAGTGTTTACTTCTTGGGATATGTTGTAAGGTGCGACCTTACCAGACATTGAGCTATTCGAACCACTCGCTGCGAAGTTCACCACACTCTGGTACTCGAGAGATATGGGAAAACAATGGAAATTGAACGCAATATTCCATACATACTACGTGCAGTTGAAGAGGGCCATCAAAGTTGTCCCTCACATGACACCAAACACCCTGCATCGATTCATACCTCTCATGAAGTTCCGTGCAGATCGACACTTCATTTATATCACTGCACAAGAAAATGAGCATAAAGAAGAGATTCAATCATATTATAAGCTCATAGAGGAGGACATCGAGGATATAACCAAGGACTAGTCTGCAGAGCTCCTTATCCCTGCTGACCCTGCAGAAATGTCTGATCCTGGACTAATTGGAAGCTTGTAGGCCACTCACAAAGAACATGACACACCTGGAACCAACAGAAGGAAGAATACCAAAGAAGTACAAAACCTAAGAAACACATCATATGAAACTGCTTTAGTATCACCTGGATGAGGAGGTGATGATGAAGTAGATAGAGAAGAGACCAATGTAAAATAAGATCAGTAGAATCAAGGTGAAGTAACAACATCTAGGGATCCTATTGATGAGGTTGATCCCTCGAAGAAAATAAAGGTTTCCCCCATGAAACCTATCTCACGAAAGAAGTCAAGAGCGAGCAAAACCACGATGCGAACCGTACTCACGGTCGATGACTTAGACTTCATCATCGTTGTTGTAGTAGATGTCTTGTAGGGTGTCTTACCAAAACATGAATCCAAGAAATAAGATATGTACGACAAAATTGAGGTTGAACTCAGAGGGGTACAACAGGCCCTCCAATCCAGTCGCGCAGTATCCACTGCGCCCTCACCATCAAAAGCATTAGAGTTGGGAGATGAGCCTACCCAACTCCGCAAACTAGCTGATGCGACCGAAGCTTGCCTTTGTTATGCATAGGAAGACATGGAACATGCCATAGAGGCCCTAAAGCAAGTGAAAAAAGTAATCATAGAGAAATGTCGAGTTGCACTGCAGAAGAAGGTTTCTCTCCAAACAAATTTTGAAGAGGAGAAAGCACAAATCCAACAAGAAAAAGAGTAGTTGCTTGTAGAAAATCTAGGAGTCAAATAAATAGTTAGCAGAGCACTTCGCTCCATGACAGGCTTAGAGCAAAAAGTGGATGAACCAGTAGAGCATCAACTAGCACAGCTTGCAGAAGCTATCCAATAGCTTCACCAGAGAATCAGAGATCTAGAGCTATGAACAGTGCCCAACACTCTGCAGTATGTATGAGATCAAAGAGAACCAACTGCTTGAAGCACGATTGAGAGAATCAAGGCCCTCACCATGGAATGTAAACATCTAAGTGATCGTAATGCCTAGACTTATGAGTGACTCATTGAGGATCCTGAATTGAAGGCACTGGAGTCATACCTCCAAGAGGCAAAGCAACAAGCATAAACAATACAAGTGTAGTTGAAGCCCCTGTCTGCAGTTGAAAGGATGAAGCGATCCCAGGAACAACACAATGCTCAACAATAGGTCCACACCATTCAAAGAAAAGTCATGGAAGTGACTTATAGGCTCCAACCAATACAGGATGAGGCTTGCCAATTGTTTGCGAAGATTGAAGGCCAAGGAGCAGAACTGGAGCAAGTCGTCACTGCAGCTAAACAACATTTGGAGGGACTTGTCAATGAAGCAGTTATCCAAGAGTTCATCGAGAAGAAGGTCTTGGGGAAACAACAAGTCGACGCAGCTCAAGCCAAGATCGAGGCTTTTGAAGCAGAGCTACCCAGATCAGAGTGACTCAGGACGAGTCACAGGTGAGTGTTGGGGGCCTTTTGGCCCTTGACCAAGTTTTGAGGATCCTTGGTCATGTTTGGCCTACTTCTGGGACTTTGACAGGCTGTCGAAGGCGGAGCGCAAGTTGAAGTGGAGATCGGGGGATATCGACCCCTTTTTAGGTATTTTTGGGTTTTGGGCTAGGTAAAGGGTATGGGAATGTCAGCCCATGGGTTTACCCATGTTTAGGCCCCTTTTTGCAATGTATAAATAGAAATCTAGGCGAGGTAAGAAAGGAGAAGGTATTTTGGTACCTTGCTAAGTGCTAAGTGAAAGTGTGGATTGTAGATGCTTTGTGCATACTGTGTGAGACTTGTAGAGCTAAGTGCAAATGATTGTAAGAGATTGAGTAAAATATTTGTGCTGTAACCTAGCTCGAGGAAGGAGGATATGGCGAGGTGCGTGTAGATCTCTTGTCCTATGCAGAGTAGGATATCGTGGCTCTATGCATGTAGAAGATTGACAGAAGATAATAAAGAAGAAGAAGAGTTGGTGGATGTAGCCCCAGGCTAGGGGTGAACCATGTATATCATGTGTTGTGGTTGCTTTGTGCTTTATGGTTGTTCTCTTGTTTATGTGATTAAATTCTTAGTGCGGTGATATATGCTTGGAAGAATGTAATATGATAGCTTAGTGCTGAATAATGTGAATGAATGTTAGATCTAATCTATGTTGATGTTCTTAGTGCTTGAATATATCGGATCTGTGTGAATGTTGCGATGCTATGTGATTAGGGTTTTTATTGTGGAGTAGATACTGGTTAATACTGATGATCTGTAACTGCTAAGTTCTCTGTAATGGTGTTGTAATCACAGATCTGTGTCCCAAATAAGGTTGCAGACATCTGAGTCCTGCAACCACCCCTGCCTCTACCTCGGGTGGGACTTCATCTGCTTCGCAGGTGTTGTCAAAAGGGTCGATAGTTAGGTTTTTATTGCTGCGCTCTTGAGCGTTGAACCCTGGGTTTGCCCCTATTCCAACATGCAGTGAAAAATAGGTACCCAATACCATGGATAGATGATCTCTTTGATCAAATGAAAGGATCAACGCTGTTCACAAAAAATGATTTTTGATCAGGGTATCACCAGTTAAGGATTAAGGAAGGCGATATTCCTAAAACTTCATTCCGAACTCGGTTTGGGCATTATGAGTTCATTGTAGTACATTTCGGTTTGACCAATGCGCCAACAATATTCATGAGCCTCATGAATGGTGTATTCTGAAAGTACTTTGACCGCTTTGTACAGATATTTCTGGATGATATCCTCATCTATTCCAAGAACGAAAGAGAACATGAGGAACACTTACGAGTGGTGTTGTCATGCCTTAGAGAGAAGAAATTTTATGGAAAGTTGTCAAAGTGTTCTTTGTTCCAGAAATAAATTCACTATTTAGGTCATATCATTTCCGGTGAAGGAATCTCTATGGACCCAGAAAAGGTAAAGGTCATTATGGAATGGTCGTGCCAAAAAATGCTCATGAGGTAAGAAGATTCATGGGGCTAGCAGGTTATTATCGGAGATTTGTGGAAATTTTCTCTAAAATAGTGAAACCCATCACCACTTTGCAGTGAAATGGGGTCAGGTATGAATGGACAGAAGAATGTGATAGTGCATTCATCGAGCTTAAGAGGTTACTAACTAGTGCACCAATTCTATGAGTGTCGAATATGGAAAAGGACTTCATAGTATGCATGGATTCCTTGAAGCAAGGGTTGGGGGTTGTGATAATGTAGGATGGAGGAGTGATAGCGTATGCGTCAAGGAGGTTGAAGCAACATGAGAATATTTACGCTACTCATTGTTTAGAGTTGGAAACTGTAATGCTAGCTCTGAAACTTTGGAGCCACTATCTAGTGGGGCAAAACTTTGATCTCAAAATGGACCATGAAAGTTTAAAACATCTCTTCACTTAAAGGGATCTCAATGTCAAGAAGAGGCGATGGAGTGATTTTATGAGTGAGTACGATTTTGGAATTTCGTACATCAAGGAAAGGGAAAATGTGATCGCGGATGCCTTGAGTAGGAGACCACGTTTCTTCTCCTTGGTACTCTTAAAAGTCAATCTTAGGGAGAATGTGTTGGGGTAAATTCTTGGAGATAGTTGGTATTTAAAGGTTACTTCAACCCTCCAGAGTGGAAGGAAATTAGATCCAAAGTATGAAGGATATAGCCTGGAAGCATATGCACTATTAAGATATCAAGGAAGGATGTACATCCCCGAAGGTGGGGATATTCGAAGCATCATATTGAAGGAAGCCCATAAAGCACTTTATTTTGCACATCCGGATGTGAAGAAAATGTACGTAGACATGAATAAGATTTTCTTCTTGGTATGAATGAAGCGTGATGTAGTCCATTTTGTTTCCAAGTGCCTAGAGTGTCAACAAGTGAAAGATGACCACCACCACCCTGCAGGTCTCCTACAACCACATGATGTCCCTATGTCCAAATGGGAAGTCATTTCTATGGTTTTTGTTGTGGGATTTTCAATCACATCGCATAGACAAAATTCCATTATTGTGATAGTTGATAAGTTGAACAAGAGTGATCATTTTATTCCGGTTAGAGACACTTACGATGTCACTGATGTGGCACACATGTTTGTAAGTGAGTTCATCTGTTTGCACTGGTTACCCAAGAAGATCATTTCAAATAGGGACTCCAAATTCAATTCTAGGTTTTGGACAAGTTTGCAGTTAATGTTGGGGACTCGGTTGAAATTAATAACATCTTATCATCCTAAAACAGAAGGAAAAACTGAGAGAGAAAATCAGGTTATGGAAGACATTCTTAGGATGTATGTTATGGATAATCAAACCCATTGTGAGAAGTACCTAGATTTGGTAGAGTTCGCCTATAATAACAGTTTTCATAGCTCCATTGGAATGCCACCCTATGAAACTTTGTATGGAAGGCCATGCAGAACGTCGTTGAGTTGGGAAAGGTTAGAAGACCAAGTGACAGTTGGGCCAGAATTGATTCAAGAGATGGAGGAACAAGTGATTCAGATTAGGTAGAGACTAAAGGAAGCACATGATATACATAAAATTTATGTTGATGCACATAGGACTGACTGAAGTTATAAAGTGGGAGATCAAGTTTTCATTCGTATCAGGCCAATTAAGAGTACCATTTGGTTCAGGAAGGGGACAAAGTTGTCGCCTTGATTTATAGGACCGTTCAAAATCCAAGAGAGAATTGGACCCGTTGTCTATCGTCTCGTACTGCCACCCCACTTACATAAAGCTCATAATGTTTTTCATGTATCTGTTCTATGTCATTATGTTGCTGACAAATCTCATAAACTTAATTGGAAGGAATTGCAAGTATTGGACGCGGGAACCCTCACGGTAGAACCATTACGCATATTGGACCATAGGGCCTGACAACTCAGGAACTGTATGGTAGACCAAGTTAAGGTCCAGTGGGACAAGTATAGCCCAGGATCTGCTACTTGGGAGGATGTCGAGACCTTACGACAAGATCATCCCTCACTTTTTTGACCACCTCGGGAATATGTTTCTCAAAGGTTGGGTGTATGTAATGCCACCTTTTGACTTAGACAACCAGACCTACCTAAGGCCTAATCACCTTTATTTTATATTCACTGTGAAACTATTAATGATACTCTTGAACTTTTAAGACGTATGAATCTATGTGAATGTCAATTCTATGAATGCTAATGTTATTTGAATGATGATGGATATTATGCAATCTTTTATGTGAATGCCAATTCTATGAATGTTTGACGTTATTTGAATGATGATGGATATTATGCAATCTGTTATGTGAATGACAATTCTATGAATGTTTAACGTTATTTGAATGATGATGGATATTATGCAATCTGTTATGAGAATGTCAATTCTATGAATGTTTAACGTTATTTGAATTATGGGGTTATTATGTGATCTATTTCTAACTTGAAAATTTTGACATTTAAAGTTGTTGGTATGTGGATACCGAATTGAGATTATGGTTGAATGAATTTACATGATGATAATGCATATATATGTATGAGTTTGTGTTATAGACTGATCTGTAGGTCAATGGGCTATGAAATTGCCAAAGGATAATGATAATGAAAATTTGATGTCATGAACACCGACTGAGAAACAATATGGTATGAAACTTTGTATGTGAAATTATGTTGGTTAGAATGATTTTCTATGATATATGGACTAGTGCAGGTTTTCAGGTGGTGAGACTGCCTAAAACTAAATATACGATGACAAAATTCCCAGCAACATAGTGCCATTGTATGTTCCATGGTAGGATGTGGACCCTAGTCCTATTAGGAGGGGTGGAGGCATTTCCCATCGTGTATCCTCTAAAACCCGGAGTCATGGGAGGACGATGTTAGATCATGCTCCCCTAGACGTGTGATGATGATTGTTAGTTTCCTGTTAGGGAAGCTTGGTGAAGAGAGCTGACACTTCTTCTTACGGGTTCTATTTGAAGTTAGGTCCATATAGTTCATGCTCCAAGATAGTCCAACAGAGGAAGGATAGGGATGGAAGACAAGATTAAGTTAGGGAGGAAGGATGAACAGAAATAGTTGAGAGTGTGTGGAGATTTCACCTTATAGTAGAATTTATTGTCTTCCCCCTTTTTGAAAAGAATATAT
>ML805126.1:81186-103292 GCA_009831015.1 Picea engelmannii | reverse complement strand
GTATGTATATTTATAATTGCTTAACTGAACTACAATTATTTAAATGAACGTTGTTGTGCTAAATTATTATAATTGAGGGATTTTGCGAACATTTTAATTGGTTTGCTATATTTTATGAAATGAATGGTCTTGTTGATTGGATAGGACACATACAAGAATTACTATAGGTATGATAATTATTGTCATTAGTACATGCGCGAGTCTTGTATGTGCTAGCTACACATGCATTCCTTGCACATGTACACTAGTATGTATAAGTGTTTTATTTATTTATTTACTGATGATGTTGTTTATTTGAAGTGGATGTATGAACCATGTGTCATGACCCTTGTATTGTAAATTACTCTAACTTCGGGACAAATTTTTTTGAAGGGTGGGTGTATGTAACAACCCTAATTAACTATTTAATTATCATGGTCGATAAATATTAATTTAATTAATTATTAAAATAACTTTATTGAGTCTTTATTACAATATTATTAAAAATTGGTAGTTGAAGTAATTAATGGGAAGGATAAGGTGGTTGAGGAATTAATGGGGGAAAAGGCGGTTGGAGAATGGAAGGAGGATAAGGGAGAGGGGAAAAAACTTGGGGAAGGATATTTGGTTTTTGGAAGGAAAAATTTGGGAAGAAGGAGGAGAAAGAAATGATGAAAGAAGGGTTTTGGTGAACAATTTGGCTTGAGGACTCTCACAGGGACACAATTGTTGCTAGGAATTTTGGGCTCGGGGGCCACGAAACCGCAAGGATTCCTGGAGATAGGGAGTCGAAGAGGTTGTTCCTAGTTAGCTCGGAGGTTAATACTCAGTTTGGGAAGGATCAACATCAACAACCAAGAAAAAAATAAATCAACTAAGCTTCAGGTTGAGGTAAATACTTTATGCATTTTCTGCTATCATTATATTGTTGTTAATTATTATGTTGTTAGTATGTTGATGTTGCTATGTTGTTAATTATTATGATGTTAGTGTGTTGTTGTTATTAGCTTGATGTTTATTATCCTGTTGCTATCAATTATTATGCTGGTAGAAGAATATCAAGAAAGGAAATTCTAAAATAAGTAGCAGTAAATAAAGAAGTAGATTAGAAAGTATTTGTTTTATGAGGTTCTATAATTTAGGCCTTATAGAAATCCCAAACCCACCTGAAAGGGGTTATGGTCGGTTGAGTTATGTATGGCTCTATTGTAACTGTGTTGAACATAGGGAAGACTCTCATCCCATGTACGCAGATGCTTGGAATTGTACATGCACAATATATGTACAATAATCATGTTGACAACCTCGATTTGGTCATCTGTTTGGGGGTGGAAAG
Source organism: Picea engelmannii (assembly GCA_009831015.1). NCBI lineage: Eukaryota > Viridiplantae > Streptophyta > Pinopsida > Pinales > Pinaceae > Picea > Picea engelmannii. The sequence goes on along the minus strand of ML805126.1, from coordinate 101,977 downwards.
TTGTGGATTTAGTGAGTTTGGTGTCCAGCCATGAACAAAGGCTTGACAAGAATGTGTTGTGGAACCGGATGTCTCGATCTAAGATGATGGTTTTAGGTATCCCAAAATGCACCCACACTCATTCAAAGAAGAGCTTGGCAGTGGCCTCTATTGTGATTCTCTTCTTACAGGTGACCAAAATTGCCATCTTGGAAAATCGATCAAAAACCACGAAAAGAAAGTCATTTCCCTACTTTGTTGAAGGAAGGCACTACATGTAATCCATGGAGATGGATTTATAGGGCATATAGGGAGTAGGAAGAGGGGTGTAGATACCTTGTTTCTTAATGGTCGGTTTGGTCATGGCATAGGTGGTGCAGGACCTGATATATTTGCTGACATCCTATCAGAGTTTCAGCCAATAGAAATGTTTTTGCAACATTGCCACTGTCTTTTAGACTTTGAAGTGTCCTGACACTCGATTGTAGTGAGATTCCCAAATCAGCTTCACTCACTTGCTTGATGGAACACAAAGATGGATCAGATGGCACAACAACCTGTCCCATAGATGAAAATAGTGAGAGTTGTTTTTGTTCCCAGCATATGGTAGGTAGTGGAAAAGTCAGGATCTCTATCATAGAGTTGGGGCCATATAGAGGTCTCATGTCCATAAGAGTGTAGCATCATGGTTAGTATGGTAACTGGAGGTCAGCTAAGGCAGTCAGTGACGCATTTGGTGCTCCCTATATTATAATTGATGTTGAGATGGAACTATTTCAAGTACGTGGACCACATCTTATGGCAGTCATTCTACAATTTTTCTTGTGTCTGCATGAACTACAGAGGCTTATGATCATTGTGGATGATTGTCTCCTTCCCGAGAATGTAATGTCTCCACTAGCGGTAGGCTTGTATAATGGAGTACATTTATTTGTCGTAAGTGGGGTACTTATGAACATTATCTAATAGAGTCTCACTATGATAGGCCACAAGATGTCCATGTTGATTGAGAACTGTGCCCACAACATAGTCTCAAGCATCTGTCTCAATTTCAAATGTTTTTTGTAGGTCGGGTAATGAGAGCACCAGGGATGAGCAAAAGTGATACTTTAAATCATCGGATGCTTTTTGTTGCAATTGGCCCCACATGAATTCTTCCTTGCCACCACCCCTGGTCACTTGGCTAAGGGCCCAAGCAATGTGGGAGAATCCCAACACAAACTTGTGATAGAAATTGGAAAGGCTTAAAAATATCCAAAGCTTAGTGAGTGTGGTCAGGGATAGCTATTCATAGATGAACTGTATGTTGGTTGGATCGACATGCACCCCATGTTCATAAAAAATGTAGCCTAGGTAGTGGACCTTGTTCGTGCTGAAGGAACATTTTTTCAAATTTGCAAATAGCTTGCATTGCCATAAAGTGTGCAAAACCTGTTGGATATGTTGCAAGTGTTCCGCCCAATTCTTGTTGAAGATGAGGATGTCATCCAAATACAACACCATAACAAAATTGGTGAAAGGCTGCAAGATATCATCCATCATCCTCATGAAAGTTACTAGGGCATTTTTCAAGAAAAAGGGCATGAACAACCATTCAACAAGACCTTCTTTGGACTTGAAGGTAGTCTTCCATACATCGGTTTGCTCTATTGAGACCCACTGGTAGATGGAATTCAGATAAATATTACTAAAGTATTTGGCCCCCTTGAGTTGGTCAAGGAGATCCTCAATTCGAGGAATTAGGTACCGGTTCCCGCTAGTAATTTTATTTAGGGATCAATAATCAATGCAAAGATGTTAGGTCTCGTCTTTCTTCTACACCAACACGATATGGCGCTTGATTTCCTCATTTTCTAAAATAGAGAAATAATAGACTGGCCCATTGGGTAGCAGTGCATTGCGGGTCAGATTGATTGAGTGCTTGACCTAACAATGCATAGGTACCCCAATGGTGAGGAGAATATGTCTTTGTATTCTTCCACAACCTTATCCACTTTCTTATACTACATGGAGAGACTTGTTGCAGAGGCCATGGGCATGGCTGTAACCTTCCACTCACTTTGAGCATGAATCACGAATAAGACAAACTTCTCGGTCCTAGAGATGACCTTCCAACATTGCTTGGCATAGATCAAGGAAATGGTGGCAGATGGAACTACCTTAGGTATCCTATATAATTTCCTGTTCAAAGTAATAATAAAACTACAAGGCCTAGAATCATATACACCATGACATTTCCATAAATAAGGTTGTCCCAAAAGAAAATCACAAACTTCAAGGGGGTGACATCACACAATACCTCATATTTTAAGGGCTTGATGTTGTAGGCTAGGTGACACATTTGGTTGACGCAAAGATCGCTTTCTTGCCGGAGCCATCCGATGGTTTACGGTTGTGGGTGTGGTGTTGTCGGTAGAGCCAACTACTTGACAACCTCCACTGAGATGAGGTTATTTTGGCTATAGCTATTAATGATTAAGTATAATGAAGTACCCTTCACCCACATCTGTGAATGAAAGAGGCACTCACCTTCCTCTAGTTCATGAAGTTCATTGAGCTGGACCTTGGTGGTGGTAGCAACGATGGTACTGGGTTTTGCATCAATGATTAGTCTCCCTTTTTCTGGTTTGGAATAAGAGTCGGAGCCTGCATCTGATTCATAGGATTTCACTTCGACCATCAATGACTACTTTGAGTAGCATTCAATGATGTTATGCCAGGGGATCTTATGGTACTCACACCATTTCCTAGTGTCTTTATTTGTCTTCCCATTATCCTTATTTTTTTGCGGTTTGGACTGGTTGTCCTAAGGTTGTCCATCCCTGCTATGCCCTTTGTTTTGTGGGTTGGGGATGCATTTTCTTTTCTTCTATTATGAGGGGTTTGTAGACCCAAACTACTGTGTCTTTTTCTTAAGCTTCTACTTGATTTTTAAAACATATCGTTAGGTCACGCCCAAGGATGAGATGTCTAGAAACTCCATTTTTATCCAGATGTATCTATGTATACCTCCATGGTACTTGAGCACCGTATGTCGCTCATATTATTTGATACCCATATTGGTGCGCAAGGTATGGAAGACATTGGTGAACTCTGGCACTGTTTGTTCCCTTTCCTACCGCAGTGTGGTCCATCTTGTATATAAGTCATCATAACTTCCAACAATGTAGTATTATTCCTTAATAGAATCCCTGAAGAAACCCCAAGTGGGTGAAACTATAAATAGTGTAGATCCCTTTGTTCCGTTTTTCTTACAAAAAGTATCCCACCAATATTTGACATGGGGGACGGCCTTAAGGAGCGCAAATGTAATATTTTCTCTATTGGAAAAGTTGTGGACAGAAAAATTCCCTTCTAGAAGGTTTAACCATTTGTCTAAAACATCAACATCTATTTGAACTTCAAATATAGGAATATGAAAATTGATCTTTATCTTGAAGGGGGAATCACCTCCGCTTGAGGAAGATGTGTTGCCTATTGGAAATCGTCGAAGGATTTTCACAAAGGTATCCATCATCTCGTTCCTTTGTCATGACATGACTTCCTCCAAAAGTTTAAAGGAATATCCTAGTGCCCCATCATCTCTCTTTTATTCCCCCATGGGCGGTCGTTGGTTTCGGCAAGGCCGATCTTACAAAGTCTCAACTGGTTTGAGTCCCAACTTCTTATACCTTGACCTCATTGGGAACATGCACAAATAAACAAATGAAGAGTAGACCGCTCCAATACCACTGATCTAGATTTATGAGGAGAACAAAATGAAACAAAAATTTATAGCATTAACATAGATATATAGAGAACAATAATAGAGATACAGTGGAACTTAACTTCTATTCAATAAATAAATCTATTGAAACTGTAAAATGTTGAATGAAAACAATCTTTCTCGAACGGTGGTAGTTAATCTCTGAGAAGAGATTTGGCGGCTACACACATTCATCTAAGAACATTCTTTTTAGCATCCAGAATTAAATAGAAAACCCTAGACATCCAAAAACCTAACCCTAGGAGATGAAGTGCCAAAATTCATGTAGGCCCCGATGGGGTAAGTTGGTACAACAACTTCTCGTGGTTGTAACTTTTGCATACGATCTCTGTTTTATGTGCACTATAGCCCGTTGAAAAGGTTTATACGAGGAATACACATTATTTTGTCACACTCTATTTTTTTCTATAATGTGACTGTGGGCAGGCCAAAAAATGTTTTTTAGGGTCTCAAAACAACCTCAGAAGTTTAGGACCAAAAAAGCTAGAAAAAACTGCCCACATGAAAACTGTAACTTCCAAGATGAAAGTTGTATGTGAGCCAACTGGAAGAGGTGGGTGGACACCGATATCCACCTAGATCACATTAGGAGTAGGGTATCTAGTGAAGATACTAGAATTAGTGGTAATAGGGTCAGAGAAGACAAAGTATAATCCCCTTGGTTGTTGAGATATTATGCATCCTCAGAGTAATATGAGGCGTAGAGTAGAGGTGTTGAAGTAGGTGAGGATGGTGAAGAACCCCTGTAGGAAGGGGGAAATGATTTATATATAGTGAATGGTCTTACACGTCTGTAGGTATGAAACTCTCTGGAATGCCTTGCAAGAAATGATGAGAGAAGATGGAGGTACTGTTGGCAGCCAAATCACATATTTCCAGTGTCTTATAAGCTGCCTAAACCAATGTTTTGCAAACATCTTTTTTTCGTCGCAATTTTTCAAATAGACGACATTTTTATTCTTTGTGTCTTTGCATACTTATTTTTGTTTTGTTTTCATGAATGTAAGCGTGAAAACATTCATCTTTCGAAGTCGCATTGAAGTCATTATTTCTTTTTGAAGATATGCCTATTGCGCTTACCTTTTATGCAGCTGGCAAAACTGTCGAACTATACTCATTGGAAATTTTGGATTGATTATGTGACATTGGTTTCATTAAGTTTGTAATGCATTGACATCTGGACTTGCATTTTATTTGACCTACTTGATCATATGATTCTAGGAAAATACATTGGGTATTATGTTTAAATCTTTCATACATATCTTTTTAATATAATCCCTATGTTAATGTTTTCATAACTATTGGTTGGTTTATTATATGAATACACATTGGCGCATGGTTAATATTTGATTTTGGTTTCAATTGGAATGATTTATGGTTTAAAAAATTTGGCACAACGATCGATTGCGCGTTGGTTTATACACTTGACAGTTGATTCATTGGTCGACTAATTCGCATAATTGTCAAACTATGCTATAATGGGTTGAACTACTATGTAAATCGACGGTTGTACTTTGGCAATTACTATTTTGCATGGCAGAAGATAAGCTCCACCACCATCGCACGATGGAATTTATGCCTATCCCTTTTGCCCGTTCATTTCTGTTAGCTCAGGTAGCTCTGCTCCTGTGTGTGTTGTGATCTAAACCCTCGGCTTACCATGTGCTCGGCTCCATGGAACCAGTCGTGCGAATTGAGCCAAACGACAACCAGGCCCTATTAATGTTTGACAATGCTCGGAAGGACTTGGAAGAGAACTCTTGGCTCGCCTTTATACAACGATTCGAGGGTTTTAACCTCTGTGTAGCACGACAGTTTGCCATGACTTTCGATGGCTGTAGAGCCAAGTTGGGCGACATACAGTTGGAGATCGATGAGAAGTTTATCAACTCTGTTATAGGGTTACCTGCCTCGAGACAGCGTTGGTTTAAGAATTGTAAGGTCGAGGAAGTTCCATGGACACTGCTATTCCTCTCGCGCAAAGTCACTTCTTGTGATAGAGGTATGTCCATATCTATGATCAAACCACGATGGCACGACGTATTAATGCTAGTCAAGCAGTTCATGACCTGTGAAGGTCGATACGGGCTCGTGTTTCTCTACCACTTGCGTTTGCTGATGATTTTTATAGGGTATCCTTTAAACATGCCTTTCTACTTTCAACACAGCTTATATAAGATGTCAAAAAGATTTAAAATGAAGAAGGTTGACAACAACCTGTTCCATCATGGGCTTATTAAGCTTATCGTTGTTTATCATTTGAGTTTGCATGGTGATAGTTGGAGAGCTTTCATCGCTCGTAATGGTTTTGAGGATTTAGACCTTGTCCCGGTTGATAAGCCTATGGTAATTGAAGCCAAGGCCGAGCCGCCTGTACCCTTACATGTCCTACTGCCTAAACCCTCGACCGACCCTAAGGTTGATTTAGCAGACATTGGAACTGACAAGTCCGAGCCTACAAAGAAACCTATGAGCAAAAATCCCAAGGAAAACCCTATTGCTAATGACAAAGGAAAAAGGAATGCCTGTCTCATTTCGAGAATGGCTAGAAACAAGCCTAAACCCTCTGCTGAGCGAGACCCTATTGTCCTTAGTGAGGATTCTGATTCTGATGTAGAACGTTTTTTAGCCAATGAGTATCCTTATTCACAGGGTTTATGCCCCGAACCACCTTACAATTTCATAACAAATATTCCCCCCTGCCTAAGAAACGACCCTAGCTACTCTGGTATTAAATTGCCTAACGAAACCCTAAGCCACATGTCCAAACCCTCGCCTGCTCTTTCAAACCCCACACAGTCTTCCTGTGACCAATGTGATTTATGGTTGGAACGTTATTACATTGATGTTCCCATACTCCAATCGAAAATACAATCACTGGAAAGTCGAATTGAGGTATTAAACAACCAACGATACCAACTCCAAGCAGTTGATAAGAAACAGAAGACAACAGGATCGATCCTTTTCAAAAACATTGAATCGGTCATGGCATTTATCAACTCCAAATTGGCATGATCAAGCTGTCTCGTCGCCATAAAGGTATAATTTTAATATCGTTTTAGCTGTGTGAGTGAATAGATTGATATAATGATTTGAATTCTGTTTTCGAATAGCTCTGTTTACATTTTGAAATGGCTCTGTTATAATGTACATTGTTTCGTTTGCTAAAAATAAAAAGAAATTTCGATTTGGTATATGATTTGATTATTCCTAGTATAACCATCGATAGATTTTGATTGGATTGGAATGGTTTTCGTTTGGATTTGATTGATTGGTTTACCTGATTGAGTTAACGAAATTGTTGGTTTTCGTTCAATTCAATTCGTTTGGTATCCACTCCCAACAGGAAGTTTTTCACGCTCAATTTGGAATGCGATTCGTTTGGATTTGATTTTGTTATGATCTGTATGCTCTGATTGGTGAATGATTTCAGGAGTATAGTTGTTACGATATGTTGTGTCATGTAATCTTCTTAGAACAAGAAAGCAACTCTGTTCGATTTCAATTCAAAAGGAATGACTATGCTTTTATAAAAACAATATGCTCATTTAAGCCTGTGCAAGTGCACCCGAATCGTGGGACAGTTTCGATTCACGATGATTATGTTAGACTCCTCTCTGTTTGATTCGCTTAAATCGAATTCAGTTGATTCGATCACTTTCATGAATTAGATTCACATCCTAAAAACTTCTCTGTTTGTTTTTAATTTGCAAACGAATTGGTCAATATTTGTCGGCTCTATCAAATTCGGTCATAATACGTTTCAAACAAATAATTTTGATCAAAGGAAATCGATCTTGTCTACCCAGTTTACTAAAAACAAACGATCATATAATTCTTGTGAACCCTGTTACCAACTGAATGATTTCATTTCGATTTCGTTTATGGACAGTTAAGCGCCAGTGTGGATTTAATTCGCTTATGGTATAAATTGGTTGGTGTGTCATTATAGCTGTAACGATTGGAAAATGATTTTGTTTGAATTCGGTCGTATCTCCTGCTTAACCATTACCTACGATTTGTTTGATTATATCATTTTCAATTGAAAATCAAACGATTTTACAGCTGTTGGATTCAATTTGTTGTGAAATGATTACATTGTTGTTCCATATGATTTTGTTGACCCAACTTTGTGGTAACAAAAGAAACAGAGTACACCTATCTATGTATTCAGTTGAATGATTGATCCTATTTGATTTTGAATGATATAATAATTTCAAATTAAATGATTCATTTTCAAATAGCTATTGGGTTTTAATTAAATGGAATTCTTTAAAAGATGTTCAATTAATTTCAATGCTGATTCTGTGTCTTATTTAGACTAGCTACAGAATCAGAGGATTCTGTAGCTAGTCTATAGAATTAAATTTTTATTATTTTCTTTAACAAATATCATTCTAACTTGTTCATTTTTGGTCCTTTTCAGGTGAATTCGAATTGAATGGGATTTGATGGATAGTCTAGAGGATATTTGTGTTTCTAGTTTTATTGTAGTTTCCTAGTTTAGTTAAAATTGGGATATCATCCCAGATTTTATGTAAGCAGTTTTATAACTTCCACAGGGAGGTTTTACCCTGTGGAAAAACTTATAAATACTTATTATTTTTTGTAATAAGGATCATCCTCACTCGTGGGAGAACCAGGCCATGGAATTCTAATACAAACTGAGATAGAAATTGATTTTCTGCTACAACTTTCACTTTTCATAATATCAATCTTTTGTTTCATGTTTATGTTTATCAATTTACATTTGATTAGTGACTACTTTAGCTATCATTATCTTTTGCAAAGTGATATGATTTAATTAATATGATCCATGCCTGATTTCTTTCATTAATCGAAAACACAACAATTAATTATTCAGTTCGTGAATGACAGATTTATCTTCTTCATCGATTGAATTGTTTTGTATAAGTCTTTACATACAGGTTTACCTAATTGTTAAGATTTATAAATTATATGATTGTTGTGATTTTTATGTCTTGTTTGTCCTGTAAATAAATTTAAAGAGCATTGCAGCTATCGTTTACGAGAAGCTTTTGGATGATTCGGAGCGGGTTTCCTCCCTCTGATTTGCTTAAACAGTCATCATACACAGGACAAATCTGGAGCGTTTCCATGTCAGTTTGTTGTTTATTTGTTTAGTATATTTATTAGTAGTTAAGTTAGATATATGTTTAGTTAGATTTATAGGTAGAATTAGTATATTAGTGATTTAGTTTAGTTAGTTTTATTTCTTGTTCATAAAATCATAAAATCAATAAAAAATATCTTTCTCTATCTTAGGGCAGAATGCAAATGAGTTTTTTAGGTTTTATTTAAATCTATAAATTGTAGATATTGTACATTTTGTGAATAAGTTATATTTCTGTTAGTAGTTAGATAGTAAATTAGTTAGAGTTAGTATAGTAATAGTTAGTATATTGTATTATAGAATAGTTAGATTAGTTTAGTTTGTTTTATTAAGTTTTAGTTAGATTAGTTAGTTTAGATTAGTTTTCTTTTTTTTTCTTAGGACCTTAGATCGGCTAACGGAGCCGCTAAACCCGTCAGGGTGGTTCATTCCAAACGGCTTGGGTTATTAGACAACCCCAGACCGGTTCCACTCTCTCAGTTGATGGATGATCAATTTCGTCCGTCAACAAATGGCGCTAGAAGGAGGGCCTGAACTTAATTAATGGCGGTTGCAAGACTCCTCCACCCCCTAATCGCTCACCTATAGTGACTAGAAGCCGTTCACACGATAATATTCCCCTTCAAACATCAACGACTTCAACTGACGATCCACAGATCATAGTTGAGCCAACAACCCCTAATCCTACAGGTGGTGACATACAAGAGATTGTACGCCAATCTCTTATCAAAACACATAGTGCCTTAGCCCGTTTGAGGCAACCAAACCGTCCATGGGGCCAACCTTTGGATTTCTCTGATATCAGAGAACAATTAGGAGGCACTGATCCTACTGTGAATCCTTCAGATCCAATCCTAAATCCTACTGCAGGAGGATCTGGGATACCTCCTTCACCACCTCCATCATCTCCTTCCTCTTCTGGAGGAGATTCTTCTGATGAAGGCAATTCACCTTCTCAGCCTTCCACACCCACTACCCCAATGGCAAATCAGAACAATCCTGCTAGACCTTGGCTTGACCAGGATGCTGTAGCTATACCTGGAGCTCAGCACCCTTTACCTAAACACCCGGAGAAATGGCTTCCCAAGTTCGATCCTGACTCCAAACAGATCGCTGAAGATCACATTAAAAAGTTTATGTTAGCCATTAGACTCCGCAATGTCGAACATGAAGACGTTGTCTGTAGGTTGTTCCCTTATACTGTCGAAGGTAATGCATCCACATGGTACTTTTCCCATCAACCCCATACCATCATGTCTTGGGAAAAGTTTGAGTCATGATTTTTGGAAAAGTTTAGAGATGGCAAACCTCCGGAAGTCCTAGTCATGGATATTTCTAGCTTAAGAATGAACCCAAAAGAAAAATTTAAAGACTTTAATCAAATATTATTAACACTTAAAAACCGAATCCCTGTAGATTCTATGCCTGCTGAGAGTCTTATAATAGCTTACTACATTAAAGCTTTGCATCAAAGTATAGTTATTTGGGTTAAACGGTCTAAGAAAGCCACGTTGTTAGAAGCCTTCAAGCAGGCCAGCCAGATTGAAAAAGATATTCTTAGCCTTAAGGACTCTTCCAGCAACAAAACAGAGACTAGTTCTGCTCCCAAAAAGAAGATCGAAATCCTCCCCAGACCCACTCAGAGTAAAACACAACCTGAAAACTCTGATTTAGAAAACCTAACTAAAGTTGTTCAAAAACTGTCAAATCAAGTTATCGACTTAAAAAGGTCAACCGAAGAAGCTTCCTTGAGTAAAGGACCCTACAAACCTTCTTTCCGGAAACCTTTTCCTACCAACCGACCTAACCCAACCACCGAAGGTCTTAATCTAGAAAGTTTGCAATGTGTACTTCAAACAATTCTAGAAGCCCAAGATAACTTGATGCCTCCTGAGATTCCTAAGGAGGTAGTTGAACAAGAGACAGTTCAAGAAGAAGAGTCTTCTCCAAACATTTTTGGACACTTCTCAGATAACATCTTTCAAGCTAACTTCGAGACAGTGCATCCCTATAACACCAGGAGTAAGACAGCCAACAAACCTTCTTCCGAAAACACTACAACTTCATCTCCAAAGCCATCTAAATCAGCTGAGACTAAACAGAGTAATGTGAACCCCAACTTAGATTATGATGTTATTGAAGATCTTAAAAAGTTAAGGGCTAACATTTCTATTTAAGAGTTATTGAATTTTATGTTTTTGTTACAAAAAATGTTGCAAAATATTTCTGAGAATGGCAAAAATGGTAATTCAAGTGGTAACAAGGTTGTGCCAAGCAAAGTTCCCTAGAAGACTTCCACTAAGAATAACCTTGATCCTCAAGATAAAGGAAGCCTTCTTGTAAATAATGTAAATAATGTAGACAAAGTAGCTTTAGAAACTGCGAGTAAAAAGCCACAAGCTACTACTCTTAATACTCGCAAAAATGTACCTCCTTTTCTGTTAACTTTTGAGATTTTTAATAGAAACGTGCACAATTGTATGGTAGACTTAGGGGCGTCATCCAATGTGATGCCTTGGTCTGTTTTCCAAAAGATTAACGCTGAAGTTGAACCCTCTACTTTAAAAATCATACAACTTGATCAAACCAATGTTAAAGTTATAGGTGAACTAAAAAATGTGATTATCAGATTATCATCTAACCCCAAGGTTCATCAAATTATTGATATAATTGTTGTGGATATCCCAGAAGTGTATGGTTTGTTTTTGAGCAGGGACTGGTCGAAGCAGCTACACGGTTACTTCGCGACAGATTGGTCCCACCTATGGCTTCCAGAGAACGACAAGCCCAACAAGATCAAAGTAAATCGTGAGCGCTAACTTAAGTTCACAGTCACAGATTTAAATGATCCCAACGAACCATATACACCTCCTGCGGATACACCTGAAGTACAAGGGATGGACACCTTCTTCGACAACTTCATGGCTGAGGTTTCACCTATCACCAATCCAGAACAACAGTCCAAGATTGCAGTGTACGCACAGCCAACAGCTTCCACGCAACGATCTCATGTATCTGATGAAAATAAAATTTGGTCTTTGTATATCGACAGGTCAAAGTCCAAAGAAGGAGCCGGAGCAGGCTGCATCATTATCGATCCGACAGGTAACAAAATATTGATAGCATGTAGGTTGGAATTTGATTGTACTAATAACACTGCAGAATATGAGGCTTTACTGCAAGGTCTCAGAAAATCTTTGGATATGAACATTCAAAATCTAACCGTCTTTGGCGACTCTGAAATAGTGGTTAGGCAGGTAAGAAATTCTATCCACTGTCTTTCTTCGCATCTCAAGAGCTACTAGTCTGAGGTATGGAATTTAATGAAGAAATTTTATGCTTTCAATATAAATTCCATTCCTAGATTAAATAATGCTGAAGCAGATTTATTAGCTAATGTAGCTTCTAAACTTCTTCCTGCAGAAGGTTTATCCCCAGATGCATTCTCCGTTGAGCTGTTGTTTCGACCATCCATTCCCGACAACATCACGAATTGGAGAGTATTTGACGACGATCATCAGATCATCGACTTTCTGCACATGGAAGAAACCTTTCAAGGTGTTGTGATAGACGAACGCACGCACGACGACAATTTGCACGATTTTACGATAATACCTGATCCGAAAACTCCTGAAGATCTATCGGATATGGTAAATTCGATCCCAAAATCTATAGTCAGATTATAAAAGTTTTATGATTTTGAAGATAAATTTAAAAAGACAGTCAATTGTAAAACCAATAGTTCCTCGTTATCTTATGAAAAAGTAAACCTAGGAACTAATGAAAATCCTCAATGCATTAATCTAGGCTTGGGATGTTCTCGACAAGAAAAAGTTGCTTTTATTAAATTATTCAAAGAATTTAAAAATGTCTTCGCATGGATGTATGATGACCTTAAAACTTTCGACCCTAACATCATACGACATGTCATCCCGATGAAGCCCCAAACCTTACCCTTTCAACAGAAACTGAGGAAGATGCACCCCAAACTCGAACCGAATGTCCAAAAAGAATTGACTAAGCTCCTAAATGCTAAAATATTTTTTCCTGTTAGACACACTCAATGGGTTTCTAACCTTGTCCCAGTTCGGAATAAAAATGGGGAAATCTGACTTTGCGTCGATTTCCGAAACCTCAATCGAGCATCTGATAAAGACAACTATCCTGTCCCGCCCATGGAACAGATCCTTCAATAGGTATCTGGTTCCGAGAGGCTATCCCTACTAGGTGGTTTCTCTGGATACAACCAAGTCCTGATGTCTCCACCAGACCAACTAAAAACTACCTTCCGTACCCCTTGGGGCACTTATGCTTATCGAAAAATGCCTTTTGGATTGATTAACGCCGGTGCCACCTTTAAGAGAGCAATGGACATTGCTTTCTGATGCTTAATCAATCAGTCCATCGTAGTTTACTTAGATGATGTGACTGTTTTTTCTAAAAACAAAAATGATCATCTAACTCACTTACGAGCCGTCCTACTGCGATGTCATAAATACAGCATCTCCTTGAACCCCAAAAAGTCCATCTTTGCAGTAGAACAGGGTAAACTCCTAGGATTCATTGTGTCTAGTGAAGGGATGATTATTGACCCCGAAAGGACTCAAGTCATCGCAAAACTTCCCCCTCCTACATCCAAAAAATCCATGCAGTCTTTCTTAGGCCAAATTAACTTCGTGAGAAGATTTGTCCCCAGCTTCTCTGAAATGGTCAGACCCTTGAAGAATTTGATTAAGAAAGACACCCAGTATCACTGGGGATCCCTGGAAAACCAAGATTTCAATGCAATAAATAAGGCCATAATAGACGCTCCATCTTTCATGAGCCCAGATTTTTCCCAAGACTTTACACTCTACACTTTTGCTTCTGACCGTTCCTATGTTGCCGTCCTAACCCAAAAGAATCCCAAGAACAACGAAGTACCCATTGCTTTTATGAGCTCCGCTTTCAAAGGCGCTAAACTTAATTACCCAGCGGTGGATCGGTAAGCCTACGCTGTTTTCAAAGCAGTTAAGCACTTTGAGTCCTATCTTTTGAAGTCAAGGATGAAAGTCATTGTCCCCTACCCAACCGTCAGGAACCTATTAGTGCAAAAGGAACTAGGAGAAAAGAGAGCCAACTGGGTCACCTCCTTGCAGGAGTATGACTTAGAAATCACCCCAGCTCAGATAGTGAGAAGCCAAGGGTTATGCAAGTTAGTTGTTGATTCAACAACAGGATAGCAAGAAGAAAGTGATACGTCAATCCTAGGACAAAGCGATCAAAGTCTAATCTGTTGCACACAAAACCTTGTTAGTCCTTGGTAAGACGATATAAGATTATGTCTTGAACATGGATAAGCTCCCCGTCACCTTGACCCCACTAAAAGAAGAGCGTTGAGACTAAAGTCTGCCTCCTTTCATCTGGTTAATGGTATCCTGTTTCATTAGAGTTTTGACGGCGTACTGATGCACTGTCTTGAAAAACATGAAGCAGAAAAAGTCTTGCTCGAGTTGCATGCAGGAGAAGCTGGTGGCCATTTTGGTGGTGACACCACTGCTCATAAAGTTCTAAGAGCCGGTTATTACTGGCCCACGCTTTTTAGAGACGCCCATGCCTTGTGTCGTAAATGTATCATCTGTCAGAAAGCATCAAGGCGGTTACAAAAACCGGCCTTTCCCTTGCAGCCCGTTACAGTAGATTCTCCTTTTCAGCAGTGGGGCCTTGATATCATAGGTCCAATTAACCCTCCGTCCTCACAACATCACAAATTTATTGTAACAACCACGAATTACTTTACTCGATGGTCTGAAGTTGCTGCGCTAAGAACTGTCAACACCAGTCAGGTAATTGCCTTTCTAAATTCAAATATTATCACTCGTTACGGTATCCCTGACTGTTTAGTTTTCGATAATGCTTCTTACTTTTCCTCTCTTGAGATGAGCGAGTTCGCTTTGGAAAAGGGAATTAAGCTGAAGTATTCTGCCAGTTATTACCCCAGGGCAATGGATTGTCCGAATCAACAAACAATAATTTAATCAAAACAATCAAGAGAACAGTGGCTGAGAATCACAAAAATTGGCATAATGCATTGCTAAATGCGCTGTGGGCTGATAGAGTAATGCCAAAAGATGATGTAGGTAAATCCCCCTTTTTTCTCGTTTATGGCAGAGAAGCAATTCTGCCCCCCCACATTCTTCTTCCTTCACTCCAGTTGTCACAGAAAGTCCAAGAAGAAGATTGTCCCCCTTTGGAAAACTGAATTAACGCTTTGACGAAACTGGAAGAGGTAAGAGCCCAAGCTAAGCGTAAGTTAGATCAACATCAACAATTGGTTAAGAGATGGTTTGATTCTAACTCTGCTTCTGATAGAAACTTTGAAGTAGGTGATCTCATCTTGAAGTGGGACAAACCGCATGAGGGAAAGGGTGAACACACTAAATTTCAAAATTTATGGCTTGGACCATTTTTAATTGCTGAAAAGTTGGGTCCTAGTTCTTTTCGATTGCAGAATCTTGAAGGGAAGCTTGACACCTACCTGGTGAATATCCAAGCCCTGAAAAAATACTTTGCTTGATAACTACCCTTGTATATTATGTAAATATTTTTCTTTTGTTTTCCTTTTTCGTTTGCTTTCTATTTTTTATTTTGATTTGAATTTATCAGTTTGTGTTTTTGAAAAATACACATACCTGTACACTGAGCTATTCATACAAAGACGATAGAAAATTCCTTCGCTGAAATAACTTCTAAAAAATTTGTACAAACATCAATGATATATTGCTGAAATTTATATCTGTGTTGGAAAAGTCTGTTGTTTGAAAGAAGTTTATTGATTTTGATCTCTAAGCAAAGTTTGTCATGATCATCCATTATCTTTTTACGTTGTCCTGATTCCGTAAAGTAATGACTCGGAAGATGTCTCCCTATCTTAGGAAGTTGTTTTTAAATAAAACATCTATGGATCTAAATAAGGGACGGTTCTAAAAAATTCCGATGAGGTCTAAAAAAATATGTTGAAATATCATGATTTTCAGCGTCACCCCACTCAGCTATATATCTATGAAAAACAAAATAAAAAATTACTAAGAAGAGCTGTGGGAATTGTAAACCCATTGGGATACTGAACAGGTCTGCTGGCAACGGGTAAATGCATGCATGGCGCCAAGAAAACTTTGCCGGGGTACTGAACAGGCCCGCTGGCAGCGAAGCAATGTCGGGTATATGAAAATTTGTGAAAAATAAACCTCTTTTAAGTCCTTTATTCTGATCCAGAACTTATTAACAGGATACAAATGTCAGACTGGGTTAAATGGCAACCCTGTCGAGGCTATGGATGCTTGCTGGTAGCAGTGGCTATGCCAACAATATTGGAGATTTTATTTTTAATATCATGACTTGCTGGTCTTAAGATTGTTATCAGTATTCATCTTTTGAAACACTGCTGGAATGATTGGTTAATGATGATGTTTATACGATTTTCTGGTTGTTATTTTTGAGTTGAAATTTTCTTTGTTGTCCTAATCTGAATTTGTTTCTTTTGACAAAGATAACTGCTTCTACTAGTGTGTTGCCATTGTTGGCAGCCAAATCACATCTTTCCAGTGTCTTATAAGCTGCCTACACCAATGTTTTGCAAACATCTTTTTTTTCGTCGCAATTTTTCAAATAGACGACATTTTTATTCTTTGCGTCTTTGCATACTTATTTTTGTTTTGTTTTCACGACTGTAAGCGTGAAAACATTCGTATTTCGAAGTCGCATTGAAGTCATTATTTGAACTGTCATTATTTCTTTTTGACGATATGCCTATTGCGCTTACCTTTTATGCAACTGGCAAAACTGTCGAACTATACTCATTGGAAATTTTGGATTGATTATGTGACATTGGTTTCATTAAGTTTGTAATGCATTGACATATGGACTTGCATTTTATTTGACCTACTTGATCATATGATTCCAGGAAAATACATTGGGTATTATGTTTAAATCTTTCATACATATATTTTTAATATAATCCCTATGTTAATGTTTTCATAACTATTGGTTGGTTGATTATATGAATACACATTGGCGCATGGTTAATATTTGATTTTGGTTTCAATTGGAATGATTTATGGTTTAAAAAATTTGGCACAACGATCGATTGCGCGTTGGTTTATACACTTGGCAGTTGATTCATTGGTCGGCTAATTTGCATAATTGTCAAACTATGCTATAATGGGTTGAACTACTATGTAAATCAGCGGTTGTACTTTGGCAATTACTATTTTGCATGGGAGAAGATAAGCTCCACCACCTTCGCACGATGGCATTTATGCCTATTCCTTTTGCCCGTTCATTTCTGTTAGCTCGGGTAGCTCTGCTCCTGTGTGTGTTGTGATCTAAACCCTCGGCTTACCATGTGCTCGGCTCCATGGCACCAGTCGTGTGAATTGAGCCAAACGGAAACCAGGCCCTGTTAATGTTTGACAATGCTCGGAAGGACTTGGAAGAGAACTCTTGGCTCGCCTTTATACAACGATTCGAGGGTTTTAACCTCTATGTAGCACGATAGTTTTCCATGACTTTCGATGGCTGTAGAGCTAAGGTGGGCGACATACAGTTGGAGATCGATGATAAGTTTATCAGCTCTGTTGTAGGGTTACCTGCCTCGGGACAGCGTTGGTTTAAGAATTGTAAGGTCGAGGAAGTGCCATGGACACTGTTGTTCCTCTCGCGCAAAGTCACTTCTTGTGACAGAGGTATGCCCATATCTATTCTCAAACCACGATGGCGCGACCTATTAATGCTAGTCAAGTAGTTCGTGAACTGTGAAGGTCGATACGGGCTCATGTTTTTCTACCACCTGCGTTTGCTAATGATTTTTATAGGGTATCCTTTAAACATGCCTTTCTACTTTCAACACAGCTTATATAAGATGTCAAAAAGATTTAAAAGGTAGAAGGCTGACAACAGCCTGTTCCATCATGGGCTTATTAAGCTTATCATTGTTTATCATTTGATTTTGCATGGTGATAGCTGGAGAGCTTTCATCGCTCATAATGGTTTTGAGGATTTAGACCTTGTCCCGGTTGATAAGCTTGTGTTAATTGAAGCCAAGGCCGAGCCGCCTGTACCCTTACATGTTCTACTGCCTAAACCCTCGACCGAACCTAAGGTTGACTTACCAGACATTGGAACTGACAAGTCCGAGACTACAAAGAAACCTATGAGCAAAAAGCCCAAGGCAAACCCTACTGCTAATGCCAAAGGAAAAAGGAATGCCCATCTCATTTCGAGAATGGATAGAAACAATCCTAAACCCTCTGCTGAGCGAGACCCTATTGTCCTTAGTGAGGATTATGATTCTGATGTAGAACGTTTTTTAGCCGATGAATATCCTTATTCACAGGGTTTATGCCCTGAACCACCTTACGATTTCGTAACAAATCTTCCCCCTTGCCTAAGAAACGACCCTAGCTACTCTAGTATTAAATTGCCTAACGAAACCCTAAGCCACATGTCCAAACCCTCACCTGCTCTTTCAAACCCCACACAGTCTTCCAGTGACCAATGCGATTTATGGTTGGAACATTATTACATTGATGTTCCCATACTCCAATCGAAAATCCAATCACTGGAAAGTCGAATTGAGGTATTGACCAGCCAACGAGACCAACTCCAAGAAGTTGATAAGAAACAGAAGACAACAGGCTCGATCCTTTTCAAAAACGTTGAATCGGTCACGACAGTTATCAACTCCAAATTGGCATGATCAAGCCGTCTCGTCGCCATACAGGTATGGATTTTAATATCGTTTTAGCTGTGTGAGTGAATAGATTGATATAATGATTTGAATTCTATTTTTGAATAGCTCTGTTTACATTTTGAAATGGCTCTGTTATAATGTACATTGTTTCGTTTGCTAAAAATAAAAAGAAGTTTCGATTTGGTATATGATTTGATTATTCCCAGTATAACCATCGACAGATTTTGATTGGATTGGAATGGTTTTCGTTTCGATTTGATTGATTGGTTTGCCTGATTGAATTAACGAAATTGTTGGTTTTCATTCAATTCAATTCATTTGGTATCCACTCCCAACAGGAAGTTTTTCATGCTCAATTTGGAATGCGATTCGTTTGGATTTGATTTCGTTATGATCTGTATGCTCTTATTGGTGAATGATTTCGGGAGTATAGTTGTTACGATATGTTGTGTCATGTAATCTTCTTAGAACAAGAACGCAACTCTGTTCGGTTTCAATTCAAAAGGAACGACTCTGCTTTTATAAAAACAATATGCTCATTTAAGCCCGTGCAAGTGCGCCCGAATCGTGGGACAGTTTCGATTCACGATGATTATGTTATACTCCTCGCTCTGTTTTTTTTTAATTTGCAAACGAATTGGTCAATATTTGTCGGCTCTATCAAATTCGGTCATAATGCGTTTCAAACAAATAATTTTGATCAAAGGAAATCGATCTTGTCTACCCAGTTTACTAAAAACAAACGATCATATAATTCTTGTGAACCTTGTTACCAACTGAATGATTTCATTTCGATTTTGTTTATGGACAGTTAAGCACCAGTGTGGATTTAATTCGCTTATGGTATAAATCGGTTGCTGTGTCATTACAGCTGTAACGATTGGAAAATGATTTTGTTTGAATTCAGTCGTATCTCCTGCTTAACCATTACCTACAATTTGTTTGATTATATCGTTTTCAATTGAAAATCAAACGATTTTACAGCTATTGGATTCGATTTGTTGTGAAACGATTACATTGTTGTTCCATATGATTTTGTTG
Organism: Picea engelmannii; assembly: GCA_009831015.1. NCBI lineage: Eukaryota > Viridiplantae > Streptophyta > Pinopsida > Pinales > Pinaceae > Picea > Picea engelmannii. Next base: position 82,327 of record ML805126.1, on the reverse strand, counting down.
ACCCAACTTTGTGGTAACAAAAGAAACAGAGTACACCTATCTCTGTATTCGGTTGAATGATTGATCCTGTTTGATTTCGAATGATATAATAATTTCAAATTAAATGATTCATTTTCAAATAGCTATTGGGTTTTAATTAAATGGAATTCTTTAAAAGATTTTCAATTAATTTCAATGCTGATTCTGTGTCTTATTTAGACTAGCTACAGAATCAGAGGATTCTGTAGCTAGTCTATAGAATTAAATTTTTATTATTTTCTTTAACAAATATCATTCTAACTTGTTCATTTCTGGTCCTTTTCAGGTGAATTCGAATTGCATGGGATTTGATGGATAGTCAAGAGGATATTTGTGTTTCTAGTTTTATTGTAGTTTCCTAGTTTAGTTAAAATTGGGATATCATCCCAGATTTTATGTAAGCAGTTTTATAACTTCCACAAGTTGGTTTTACCCTGTGGAAAAACTTATAAAAACTTATTATTTTTTATAATAAGGATCATCCTCACTTGTGGGAGAACCAGACCATGGAATTCTAATACAAACTGAGACATAAATTGATGTTCTGCTACAACTTTCTCTTTTCATAATATCAATCTTTTGTTTCATGTTTATGTTTATCCATTTGCATTTGATTAGTGACTACTTTAGCTATCATTATCTTTTGAAAAGTGATATGATTTAATTAATATGATCCATGTCTGATTTCTTTCATTAATCGAAAACACAACAATTAATTATTCAGTTCATGAATGACAGATTTCTCTTCTTCATCGATTGAATTGTTTTGTATAAGTCTTTACATACAGGTTTACCTAATTGTTAAGATTTATAAATTATATGATTGTTGTGATTTTTATGTCTTGTTTGTCCTGTAAATAAACTTAAAGAGCATTGCAGCTATCGTTTACGAGAATCTTTTGGATGATTCGGAGCGGGTTTCCTCCCTCTGATCTGCTTAAACAGTCATCATACACAGGACAAATCTGGAGCATTTCCAGGTCAGTTTGTTGTTTATTTGTTTAGTATATTTATTAGTAGTTAAGTTAGATATATGTTTAGTTAGATTTATAGGTAGAATTAGTATATTAGTGATTTAGTTTAGTTAGTTTTATTTCTTGTTCATAAAATCATAAAATCAATA
>ML805126.1:64064-74208 GCA_009831015.1 Picea engelmannii | reverse complement strand
ATGTATAGACTACAAACTAGATCTGAAGGATGGTCGATGCATATATGTTATTCTTGTTAATATTGTTAGTGCCCATTTTGTCTTTGTATCTACCTTTTATGACACCATAGAAGCTCTAGGGAGTGCTTATAAAGAACCCTCTCTTAAGTCTTTTTGTGATTCTCTGATTCAAAATCAAGATAAGATTATTCAACTTGGATTGATCAACATTATAGGTACATCCAACAAATCCTTATTGGCCCAGTAGAACGATAAATCCAATATTCCCAAGAAGCAACGTCCTCTCCACAACAACAAGCAAAACAAGGGTCCAAAACCCTCTCCGCCAACTTCTAGTCCTAATGGTGACAAAGGAGCAAAGTCAAAAAATAAGAAGACTAAAGGGTATTGCAACTTTTGTGGGTGATATGGTCATGTGGAGTCTAAATGTTTTAAAAATATGGAATCCATAGAAGCAGAGATGAATAAGCATAACATCAGTATTGATTCTTCTTCTTCTACCTCTTACTCTCATGGACATGATATTTCTGTTTTTGGTTTCTCCTTCAATGCAACTTCTACTTCTTCTTTTGATGAGTGGATTATTGATTCTAGATCATATTATCATATGGATAAGGATACAACCATTCTTTATACTCTAAATGAATGTAACACAAAATAAATATTTGTTGGTGTTGATATATCTCTTAGTGTTGTAGGGTTTGGAATAGTTCAGGTAGACAATAGTCATTTCAATAATGTATTATGTGTTCCAAGTATTTCCTCCAACCTTCTATCAGTGTATTATATCACTCATTTATGAGAAGGTAAAACCATAGAGTTTTCACCTCGCCAATTTGTAATCAAGGACTTAAAATATCCTAAGCATGTCCTAGCAACTAGAATTGTTGATGATATTACCAGGTTGTACAAGTTTGAAAATTTTGGGTCATCATCTTTTGCATTGGTTTTTGTTGCTCATGGAAATGACTTGAGCAAACTTTAGCATGAGCGGTTTGGTCATCTAAATTATCTCTCATTATAACAACTATGTAATCAACACATGGTGATTGGTCTTCCTCTTACTTCTTGCAAAGTTGGTGTTTGTGCCAGTTGTGTTCTTGGAAAACATCATCGAGACAATTTTGAAAAGTGTTCCTTTTGGCATGCCTAGACCCCTTTACAACTTGTTCACACTGATTTGTGTGGTCCTTTTTCTTCTCCTTCTTTGTCTAGGTACAAGTATTTCTTAACTTTCATTGATGACTTCTCCAGATTCACTTGGGTTTACTTCTTAAAACTTAAGAGCGAAGTTTTTGTCCTACAAGGCCCTTGTAGAAAAACAATATAGACATCAACTTCAAAGATTAAGAACATATAATGGAGGTGAATATGTGAGAAATAAATTTACAAGTTACTACACTGCATAGGGAATTCAAATACAACATATTGTTCCATATACACCACAAAAAAATGGTGTTGCTTAAAAAATAATCACACATTAAATGAAATGGATAATTGTATGATCCAATCTAAAGGATTAAGTCTTCATTATTGGCTGGAAGCCATCAATTGTGAAAATTACATAGTAAATCGCACTCCCACAAAGGCTTTAAAAAATATAACACCAGAAGAAGCATGGAATAAAATTAAGCCGGATGTAAGTCACTTTCATGTATTTGGTAGTGTGGCATGGGCTCACATTCTTGATGAGAAAAGGAAAGCATTGCAAGCTAAAAGTGATAAGTGAATTTTTGTTGTATATTTTGAAGATGTCAAAGGCTACTAACTTCTTCAATCTCATTCTAATGAAATTATTAGTATAAGAGATGTTAAATTTGACGAAAATATCTTGGCCTACGAGCCTAATTTGGAATGTATGCCATATTTATCCTGTGAGATATCTTCGGCGTTTGTTCCATCTTGTGTTCCTATTCTAGTTTCCTCTTCCTTAGATGATGATAGTGAGGATAAACATTCACCTTTGCATGCTCACCTTCCTCTATATGAGTCGATTGAACATGAACATGAACCAACACCATCGCTTTCGAGATGGGTCTGTTCAACACAAGAAGCAACTGGTGATCTTTTCAATGATCCTTCATATCAATGTCATACATGTGCATAGTTCCAATGATCCTCTTCTCTTTTGGATCAAGTTTTAGAGACTCGTGATCCAAAAAAAATTGCAGAAGATTCAAGCCATCCATAGTGGGACACAACAATGAATGAAGAGTCTCTCTCTTTAATGGAAAAATGTACTTGAGATCTTGCACCTCGTTCGAAAAGAAGAAAACTTGTTAGATGTAAATGGGTGTATAGAAATAAGTATGCATTAGATGGAAATGTTGAAAGACACAAGGCTTGGTTAGTTTCCAAACGGTTCTCTCAAGTTGAAGGAATTGACTATAATGAAACAATTTCCCACATAACCAAAATGAATTCTATGTTCCTTGTTCTAGCCCCTGATGCCTCACATAAATGGGAGGTCCATTGAATGGATGTTAAATCTGTCAGGAAATGAAAGACACTTCCACACTAATCCTAGTAGAAGAGAAGAAGAATGTAATCAGGAAAGAAAATGACACAAGCAATCACACAGTACACCGAGATTTTACCCTGGAAGCCCTTAACCAGGAAAACCAACATTCCTTTGCATGTTTTTCTCTCTTGTTGTCTTATTCATTCAGAATAAAAGGTTACATGTATAACCTTGGGCCACACCTAAGACACAATTGACATCATATCCTATTGCACAGGAAAGAACAACCCTGTAGCCAATTCTACTTACATATGCATGACCAACAACCTACGATTTACACATGCATTAACATATTTTGAATTAGCATTTACGGCCTAAAAACACACCTCTTTATAGGCTTTACAACATTAAAAACCCTAAAAATTGGCACTCAAAAATGATTACAGATCCAGGCATATCATTGGCTACAAATCTCGCAAATAACAAGATTTTGTTACAGTTGAATCCAAGTTGGGTTTACCAGTCAGCCTTCATTAGGTCTCTAGTCTGTTGTCTCACACCTACACTTCGACCTCTTGTTGGTTGACTTCCCATAGATATATTCAACTTCGACTTTACCCAGTCGACTCCCTTGACCTTCAACTTGTTGTCGATCTACCTCAACTTCAACCTGTTGTCTATCCACATCGACTTCGACTTGTTCTTGATCCACCTCAACTTTGACTTATTGTCCATCCACCTCGACTTAGATTGTCATTCGATTCACCTCGACTAGACTTTCACTGCAAATAATATAAAAACCCAAAATTTTCCCACTTGGTGTCTTCTTTGTTGAAACAAGATATTCCTGAACTTTTGTTCACAGACTCAGGGCAACAATACCCATTTCCTCTCTGTACCAAGAGAAATTCACAACACTCATAGACTTGGTCAACGAGTCTACTATGTTTTCCAATGTGTCTACTTTCTCCAGTAGTGCCTTGTTACTTTCCACCATGTCTCTTAAGAAATGGTATTGTACATCAATGTGCTTTGTCTTTGAATGATAAGAAGGGTTCTTTGTCAAAAATATTGCGCTTTTATTGTCACAACTTACCTTTATATCTCTCTACTCAAAATCGATTCCAGAACACAACCTTTGAATCCATACCGATTATTTTATTTCATGAGTGGCCACCATGTATTAATCTGATATTTTTGAAAAGGCTATGACTGTCTATCGCTTACTCATCCAACATAATTCTCCACTGAACATCTTGAAGACATATATGTTGGTCGACCTCCGTCAATCCAGATCTCTAGCCCAGTCAACGTCAACAAAGCCATGTACATCTAATTTACCACTATCACCTCCAGGTTTTTCTTGGTAGCATATAACATAGTCCTATGTGCCACACAAATACCTGAATACTCTCTTGACAATTGTCTAGTGCTCCTTTCCAGGTGTCGACATGTACCTTCTCAACACTCCCACTGCATGGGTAATGTTTGGTTGAGTGCATACCATCCCATACATTAGAATACCAACCACACTTTTATAGGCAACATGTTCCATGTCCTATATTTCTTCTTGTGTCTTTGGACACTGTTCAACAGTAATCCTTGCTCCCACAGGTATTGGAACCTTCATCGGTTTGCAATCTTGCATGTTGAATCACTTCAAAACTGTTTCAATATACTTTGTCTGATTTAACCAGAGATTTATAGTGGCTCGATATCTCTTAATCTCCATTCGCATAATGAAGTTAGTTGCACCGAGATCCTTCATGTCGAACTTGGAGGATAGTTGCTTCTTTACCTCCTTTATTGCATCCATGTTGTTTCCAATCAACAACATGCCATCGACATACAAAGATACATATATGAAACACCCACCTTCTTCCTTGGAATATACACAGTGATCAACTTTGCTTCTCACAAATACCAAACTAAGGATGTATGTGTCAAACTTCTGGTACCACATCCTTGGCAATTTCTTTAGACCATAAAGGGATCTTTTAAGTTTTCACGACAACTCTTGCTTTACCTTTAATACAAATCCTTCATGTTGTTTCATGTAGATTTCTTCTTCTAGGTCCCCATGTAGGAACTTTGTCTTCACATACATTTGTTCTATCTCCATATTGAATGTTGCACCCATAGACGTTAGTACTCTAATGGAAGTTAGTTTTGTAACAGGGGAAAAAATCTCACCGAAGTCGAATTTCTCGACTTGGGAATATCTTTTCGCTACCAATCGAGCTTTGAAATTCTCGACTTGTCTTGCGACATTCATCTTATTCTTGAACACCCACTTGCTACCAACATGATCTATTCCACTAGGTAACTTGACTAAATCCCATGTCTCATTCTTGTACAAGGATTCCATCTCTTTGACCATGGTGTCCTTCCATATTTTACCCTCTATCGATTCGACTACCTCATCAACTGACTTGGGCTCATCATTGATGGAAGTTAACATGAATGTGGAATGAAATTCGGGAAGACTATACCTTTCGACAAGTTTTCTTACTCTTTCTGACCTCCTTATCACCGAATTCAATTGTTCCACCTCTTCCTCAGATTCAGTTGACTCATCTGAATCATCTTCTACGTTCCTCAATTCAAACCACATCATATCAGGATTATTCTTGGTCTGAACAACTTCCTTAGGCTCTAAATTACCCCTGACTTCTCTAAAGACCACATATTGATTGGACATTATTCTCCTTTATGCAGGATCCCATAGCTTATATCCTTTCATCCCTTCTTTGTATCCGATGAAAATACATTCGACTACATTCTTGTCCAACTTGTTCCTCTTTTCCTTGGTAACATGCACAAATGCATCACAACCAAACAATTTTATATGTGCGACCGAAGACTTCTTACAAGACCATACCTCATTTGGAGTGTTTTCAACTAGTGCCAAAAAAAGAGACATATTCACTAGATAAATTGTAGTCTCGACTACCTCCACCCGAAACTCTTGTGTGAGCCCAACACCATTGAGCATGCTCCTTGCCTTATCCATCAATGTTATATTCATTCTCTTGACAACTCCATTTTTATGTGGGGTATATGGTGTGGTATTTTGGCATGTTGTACCACATTGCTTACAAAACTGATCAAATTCCTTTCCATAGAATTCACCGCCATTTTTATTTCTTATCACTTTAATCCTCTTCTCTGTCTTGTTTTCCACAATATATTTAAAGTCCTTAAATCTCTCAAAAACCTATTATTTCTTCCTCAGGAAATATATCCATGTATTCCTAGAAAATAATCTATGAATGATACATAATACATGGATTGACCAAGTGAAGGCATTGTAATTGGGCCAAACACATCACTATGTGTTAAATTGTGAGCTTGATTTATTATGTGGATTAATTCTTTTGTTTTCTTCAACACTTTGATTTCATCTTAATACACTTCAACAATACCAAATCATAATCGAATAGAAATAACTATGTAGATGAGTAAGCATGCACATCAACAACACATGTACCCTGGGGAAACCCTGTACAGGGAGAAAAACCCCAACAAATGATATTCCTTTATTCCATTAATAATATAAGATCTCTTACAAATATCCACCATGAATGTTCTACTCTTAAAGAGCTTGCCAATATGAATATGACTTGACAAAGACCTAAAATACCTTGCTGAAATACACCTCTAATATGCTACCTCTATTGTTGATATACAACACTGATATGTTTCTTTGGTATGTTGCCTCTTTATCATTGATATGTGCCTCTATTGCTTCACCCTTAACCTGCATATCAAAACTTTATTGAAGAGAGGGGTCAACCTCTGCTTATATAGGCTGAAGAGGAGAAGAGGAGACATTGGAAATAGTAACCTGTTTGCATGAGTTAATCATAACTCAGGTTCATACTTTAGTTCAAATTTAGAACTAGACTTGAGACTAGTATGCTTTAGTTCGAAAATAGAATTGGACTTGAGACCTCAGTTACAATTCAACATTACACTTTAGTTTGAAAATAGAACTAGACTTGAGACTGGTATGCTTTAGTTCGAAAATAGAACTAGACTTGAGACCTCAGTTACAACTCAACATTACACTTTAGTTCGAAAATAGAACTAGAGTTGCGACTGGTATGCTTTAGTTCGAAAATAGAACTAGACTTGAGACCTCAGTTACAACTTAGCATTACACTTTAGTTCAAAAATAGAACTATACTTTAGACTTTAGTTACAACTCAACATTACACTTTAGTTTGAAAACAAAACTAGACTTGATACTTCAGTTGCAGCTCAACATTACACTTTAGTTCAAAAATAGAACTAGACTTAAGACTTCAGTTACAACTCAACTCTTTACAAGGCAATTCAAAATTCTCTTCATGGTGGATAATGTTACACGTGCCAACGCACTAGATCAATGAATTTATATCATTTGCAATATTAGGAATATCGTTTGTTTATAGCTCATAGGAACTTTATATTCAACCTAACTTTTGCTAGATGCCTTGAATTTTTCTCATGGGTCACAAGGTTTGACTAGGCTCACAGAGGTTGTATGTTCTCCCTTACTTTTGCACTAGTCTGTCTATGCTCACAGAGGTTGTACGTTTCCCCTGAATTTTGCACTAGACTGTCTATGCTCGCAGAGGTTGTACCTTCTCCCTGAATTTTGCATTAGATTCACATAACATCTCGTTCATCCTGACTTTTGGTTTGACTCATAGAAGTTGTACGTTCCCCCTAGATTTTGTCAATACCCCACAAGACTAGTTGATTCTCCAAATCTCTCTGGCTAGCCTCAGGGCGGCCCATATGACCTATCATTGGATAATGACTATCGATGCTGCCAAATTTAACACTCCCTCTCAACGAGGGAGTCATTCTCAGCCACACCAAGCTTGCCTCTCAGTTGCACAAACTGTCTCGAGGTTAAAGGCTTGGTCAGGATATCAGCTACCTTCTTGCTTGTGGCTATGTACTGTAACTTTACAGTTTTTCTCTATACCAAGTCTCGGATGTAGTGGTACCTCATGTCAATATGTTTTGATCTGTCATGAAATACCGATTTCTCGGTCAATTTTATGCAACTTTTATTATCACAGTGAACCATCGTCGTCTTGATCTTTTCACCAAACAACCCATAAACCAATTTTCTGAGCCATACTACTTCCTTGATAGAATCACTTGTTGCAATGTACTTAGCCTGTGGTTTACTCTGTGCAATGGATCCCTGCTTCCGACTTGACCAAGAGATCATAGTGGATCCTAAAATTAAGCAGTATCTCGAAGTAATCTTCCGATCCATTGGGCTTCCTTCCCAGTCAGCATTTGCATACCTATGCATAAATAAACCACCACTGGATGTATATCTCAGACCATAAGTAATGGTCCCTATGAGATATCTCAAGATGTGCTTTTCTGCCACCCAGTGTCTATGTCTCGGTTCATTCATGAAATGACTCATTGTAATCACTGCATAACATATATCTGGCCTAGTGTGATCATGTACATCAATGATCCAATCGGCTACCTATACATGGTGGGATCCACCAAATTTGAACATGTATCAGAATCATGCAGCTTCCTCAGGTTGGTAACCATCAGAGTAGACATGGATTTGAAATCCATCATACCAAACCTCTTTAGTACATCCACTGTGTATTTTCCTTGTGCCAGAAATATCTCTCCCTGTCTTTGCCACACTTCCAATGCTAGGAAGTAATGCATCAAGCCTAAGTCTTTCATCTCGAATTATGAGGTTAGGTCTCTCTTACACCAGGATATTAGCCCTTCATATCCTATTAGAAATAGATCATCAACATACAAGATTAGTATAATAGGTTGGTTACCTCTTACCTTAAGTACAGATTTGCATCAACATCACTTTTTTGATATCCCAAGCTTTTAAGAAAGCCATCAATCATGTCATACCAAACTCTGGGAGCCTGCTTAATACCATACAAGGCCTTCCTTATCTTTCATACATGAGTGCCTTCGTTATGCAGTGAAAAACCATCTGGTTTTTCCACAAAGACCTCATGTTCAATCTTTACATTCAAGAATGTTGTTTTTACATCCATCTGATGTAGCTTCCAACCAAGAACGAGAGCTAAAGCAATAATAGTTCGAATGGAGTTATACCTATCTACATGAGTAAAAGTCTCTTCGTAGTCAATTCCTTCTTTCTGAGTGAAGCCTCTGGCTACAAATATTGCTTTGAACTTTTCCACACTTCCATCAACTACATGTTTGATCTTATAGATCCAGTTGGAAGAAACCATTGATTTCTCTTTTGGCCTCGACACAATGTCCCAAACATTGTTCTTTATAATAGACCTGTATTCCTCAAGCATGGCATCCTTTCATACTTGTAATTTATTTTCTTCTTCAAATGAAGAACGTTCGACATAACTAATGTTGCTCATCAGTTACTTGGCCCTTAACAAGTTTCCTCCCTCTGATCATCTGACTCTTCATTTTCAGAAGAAGGTGAAGCTGGTTGAACTACTTCTGATTCCTGCTGAAGCTCTCTGGATTTCTTAAATGTGGCTTCCTCATGGAAAGTCACATCTCTGCTTACCTTTATTTTCCTTTGACCTGGTACATAAATGCTATAAGCCTTGGATTTCTCACTGTACCCCACAAAAACCACTTTCTTTCCTGAGGGTTCCATCTTTGTCCTCTTTTCCTTAGGGACATGAATATACACAAGACACCCAAATATCCTTAGATGCCCTACTTCAGGTTTGATCCCTGAGAAGACCTCTTCAGGAGTCTTGTCCTTCAAGATATCATGTGGACACCTATTCGGAATATACACAGTAGTGGAGGTAGCTTCTGCCCATAAAGAATTTGGCAGATCCTAGTCAAACATCATTGCTTTCGTTGCCTCACAAATAGTCTTGTTTTCCTCTCAGCAACACCATTTTTCCGAGGGTTATATGGAATGGTCAACTGTCTCTTGATTCTTGTTGACTTGCAGAAATCCTCAAAATGGAGAGATTCAAACTCTCCTCCATTGTCTATTATAAGGATTCTTATGTGTTTCCATGTCTGCTTTTCAATAAAGGCTTTATACTCTTTTAATTTATCAAATGTGTCACTTTTAGCTTTAAGAAAATATTTCCAACATTTTCTTGAGTAATCATCAATAAAAATGACATAATACAAGCAACCACTAAGTGAGGGAGATGACATGGGACCACATATATCAGAATGAACCAGATCTAAGATGCCCTGAGCTCTGTTGTCACTAATAGGAAATGATTTCTTTATATTTTTACATAGCATGCATCCCTTACAAATTTCATTTTTACTAAGAGAAATAGAGGGAATGCCACATACCATGTTCTATAGATCTAGAAGAGATTTGTAATAAAGATGTCCAAGTCTTTTGTGCCACAACTCGTTGGAGCTAGTCACATCATGAGCCAATGCCTGAACTGACTGTCCTGACACGATGTACATTCCTCCACTGTGAGTTCCAATGGGTTATGTTGTACTTAAGTGGCTACCTTTAGCCCATAGTAATGCCTTCTTGTCCTTGAATATCACCCAATATCCCTTGTCCTCAAGGGTTGCAACTGATAGTAGATTATTCTTGAGCCATGGAACATATAATACTTCATTAATATGAATTCCAGCCCCAGATTCCAATCTAAAGGAGATAGAGCCTACTCCCTCTATCTTGTAACATTTGTCATCCCCAAG
>ML805126.1:0-27901 GCA_009831015.1 Picea engelmannii | reverse complement strand
ATGTATAGACTACAAACTAGATCTGAAGGATGGTCGATGCATATATGTTATTCTTGTTAATATTGTTAGTGCCCATTTTGTCTTTGTATCTACCTTTTATGACACCATAGAAGCTCTAGGGAGTGCTTATAAAGAACCCTCTCTTAAGTCTTTTTGTGATTCTCTGATTCAAAATCAAGATAAGATTATTCAACTTGGATTGATCAACATTATAGGTACATCCAACAAATCCTTATTGGCCCAGTAGAACGATAAATCCAATATTCCCAAGAAGCAACGTCCTCTCCACAACAACAAGCAAAACAAGGGTCCAAAACCCTCTCCGCCAACTTCTAGTCCTAATGGTGACAAAGGAGCAAAGTCAAAAAATAAGAAGACTAAAGGGTATTGCAACTTTTGTGGGTGATATGGTCATGTGGAGTCTAAATGTTTTAAAAATATGGAATCCATAGAAGCAGAGATGAATAAGCATAACATCAGTATTGATTCTTCTTCTTCTACCTCTTACTCTCATGGACATGATATTTCTGTTTTTGGTTTCTCCTTCAATGCAACTTCTACTTCTTCTTTTGATGAGTGGATTATTGATTCTAGATCATATTATCATATGGATAAGGATACAACCATTCTTTATACTCTAAATGAATGTAACACAAAATAAATATTTGTTGGTGTTGATATATCTCTTAGTGTTGTAGGGTTTGGAATAGTTCAGGTAGACAATAGTCATTTCAATAATGTATTATGTGTTCCAAGTATTTCCTCCAACCTTCTATCAGTGTATTATATCACTCATTTATGAGAAGGTAAAACCATAGAGTTTTCACCTCGCCAATTTGTAATCAAGGACTTAAAATATCCTAAGCATGTCCTAGCAACTAGAATTGTTGATGATATTACCAGGTTGTACAAGTTTGAAAATTTTGGGTCATCATCTTTTGCATTGGTTTTTGTTGCTCATGGAAATGACTTGAGCAAACTTTAGCATGAGCGGTTTGGTCATCTAAATTATCTCTCATTATAACAACTATGTAATCAACACATGGTGATTGGTCTTCCTCTTACTTCTTGCAAAGTTGGTGTTTGTGCCAGTTGTGTTCTTGGAAAACATCATCGAGACAATTTTGAAAAGTGTTCCTTTTGGCATGCCTAGACCCCTTTACAACTTGTTCACACTGATTTGTGTGGTCCTTTTTCTTCTCCTTCTTTGTCTAGGTACAAGTATTTCTTAACTTTCATTGATGACTTCTCCAGATTCACTTGGGTTTACTTCTTAAAACTTAAGAGCGAAGTTTTTGTCCTACAAGGCCCTTGTAGAAAAACAATATAGACATCAACTTCAAAGATTAAGAACATATAATGGAGGTGAATATGTGAGAAATAAATTTACAAGTTACTACACTGCATAGGGAATTCAAATACAACATATTGTTCCATATACACCACAAAAAAATGGTGTTGCTTAAAAAATAATCACACATTAAATGAAATGGATAATTGTATGATCCAATCTAAAGGATTAAGTCTTCATTATTGGCTGGAAGCCATCAATTGTGAAAATTACATAGTAAATCGCACTCCCACAAAGGCTTTAAAAAATATAACACCAGAAGAAGCATGGAATAAAATTAAGCCGGATGTAAGTCACTTTCATGTATTTGGTAGTGTGGCATGGGCTCACATTCTTGATGAGAAAAGGAAAGCATTGCAAGCTAAAAGTGATAAGTGAATTTTTGTTGTATATTTTGAAGATGTCAAAGGCTACTAACTTCTTCAATCTCATTCTAATGAAATTATTAGTATAAGAGATGTTAAATTTGACGAAAATATCTTGGCCTACGAGCCTAATTTGGAATGTATGCCATATTTATCCTGTGAGATATCTTCGGCGTTTGTTCCATCTTGTGTTCCTATTCTAGTTTCCTCTTCCTTAGATGATGATAGTGAGGATAAACATTCACCTTTGCATGCTCACCTTCCTCTATATGAGTCGATTGAACATGAACATGAACCAACACCATCGCTTTCGAGATGGGTCTGTTCAACACAAGAAGCAACTGGTGATCTTTTCAATGATCCTTCATATCAATGTCATACATGTGCATAGTTCCAATGATCCTCTTCTCTTTTGGATCAAGTTTTAGAGACTCGTGATCCAAAAAAAATTGCAGAAGATTCAAGCCATCCATAGTGGGACACAACAATGAATGAAGAGTCTCTCTCTTTAATGGAAAAATGTACTTGAGATCTTGCACCTCGTTCGAAAAGAAGAAAACTTGTTAGATGTAAATGGGTGTATAGAAATAAGTATGCATTAGATGGAAATGTTGAAAGACACAAGGCTTGGTTAGTTTCCAAACGGTTCTCTCAAGTTGAAGGAATTGACTATAATGAAACAATTTCCCACATAACCAAAATGAATTCTATGTTCCTTGTTCTAGCCCCTGATGCCTCACATAAATGGGAGGTCCATTGAATGGATGTTAAATCTGTCAGGAAATGAAAGACACTTCCACACTAATCCTAGTAGAAGAGAAGAAGAATGTAATCAGGAAAGAAAATGACACAAGCAATCACACAGTACACCGAGATTTTACCCTGGAAGCCCTTAACCAGGAAAACCAACATTCCTTTGCATGTTTTTCTCTCTTGTTGTCTTATTCATTCAGAATAAAAGGTTACATGTATAACCTTGGGCCACACCTAAGACACAATTGACATCATATCCTATTGCACAGGAAAGAACAACCCTGTAGCCAATTCTACTTACATATGCATGACCAACAACCTACGATTTACACATGCATTAACATATTTTGAATTAGCATTTACGGCCTAAAAACACACCTCTTTATAGGCTTTACAACATTAAAAACCCTAAAAATTGGCACTCAAAAATGATTACAGATCCAGGCATATCATTGGCTACAAATCTCGCAAATAACAAGATTTTGTTACAGTTGAATCCAAGTTGGGTTTACCAGTCAGCCTTCATTAGGTCTCTAGTCTGTTGTCTCACACCTACACTTCGACCTCTTGTTGGTTGACTTCCCATAGATATATTCAACTTCGACTTTACCCAGTCGACTCCCTTGACCTTCAACTTGTTGTCGATCTACCTCAACTTCAACCTGTTGTCTATCCACATCGACTTCGACTTGTTCTTGATCCACCTCAACTTTGACTTATTGTCCATCCACCTCGACTTAGATTGTCATTCGATTCACCTCGACTAGACTTTCACTGCAAATAATATAAAAACCCAAAATTTTCCCACTTGGTGTCTTCTTTGTTGAAACAAGATATTCCTGAACTTTTGTTCACAGACTCAGGGCAACAATACCCATTTCCTCTCTGTACCAAGAGAAATTCACAACACTCATAGACTTGGTCAACGAGTCTACTATGTTTTCCAATGTGTCTACTTTCTCCAGTAGTGCCTTGTTACTTTCCACCATGTCTCTTAAGAAATGGTATTGTACATCAATGTGCTTTGTCTTTGAATGATAAGAAGGGTTCTTTGTCAAAAATATTGCGCTTTTATTGTCACAACTTACCTTTATATCTCTCTACTCAAAATCGATTCCAGAACACAACCTTTGAATCCATACCGATTATTTTATTTCATGAGTGGCCACCATGTATTAATCTGATATTTTTGAAAAGGCTATGACTGTCTATCGCTTACTCATCCAACATAATTCTCCACTGAACATCTTGAAGACATATATGTTGGTCGACCTCCGTCAATCCAGATCTCTAGCCCAGTCAACGTCAACAAAGCCATGTACATCTAATTTACCACTATCACCTCCAGGTTTTTCTTGGTAGCATATAACATAGTCCTATGTGCCACACAAATACCTGAATACTCTCTTGACAATTGTCTAGTGCTCCTTTCCAGGTGTCGACATGTACCTTCTCAACACTCCCACTGCATGGGTAATGTTTGGTTGAGTGCATACCATCCCATACATTAGAATACCAACCACACTTTTATAGGCAACATGTTCCATGTCCTATATTTCTTCTTGTGTCTTTGGACACTGTTCAACAGTAATCCTTGCTCCCACAGGTATTGGAACCTTCATCGGTTTGCAATCTTGCATGTTGAATCACTTCAAAACTGTTTCAATATACTTTGTCTGATTTAACCAGAGATTTATAGTGGCTCGATATCTCTTAATCTCCATTCGCATAATGAAGTTAGTTGCACCGAGATCCTTCATGTCGAACTTGGAGGATAGTTGCTTCTTTACCTCCTTTATTGCATCCATGTTGTTTCCAATCAACAACATGCCATCGACATACAAAGATACATATATGAAACACCCACCTTCTTCCTTGGAATATACACAGTGATCAACTTTGCTTCTCACAAATACCAAACTAAGGATGTATGTGTCAAACTTCTGGTACCACATCCTTGGCAATTTCTTTAGACCATAAAGGGATCTTTTAAGTTTTCACGACAACTCTTGCTTTACCTTTAATACAAATCCTTCATGTTGTTTCATGTAGATTTCTTCTTCTAGGTCCCCATGTAGGAACTTTGTCTTCACATACATTTGTTCTATCTCCATATTGAATGTTGCACCCATAGACGTTAGTACTCTAATGGAAGTTAGTTTTGTAACAGGGGAAAAAATCTCACCGAAGTCGAATTTCTCGACTTGGGAATATCTTTTCGCTACCAATCGAGCTTTGAAATTCTCGACTTGTCTTGCGACATTCATCTTATTCTTGAACACCCACTTGCTACCAACATGATCTATTCCACTAGGTAACTTGACTAAATCCCATGTCTCATTCTTGTACAAGGATTCCATCTCTTTGACCATGGTGTCCTTCCATATTTTACCCTCTATCGATTCGACTACCTCATCAACTGACTTGGGCTCATCATTGATGGAAGTTAACATGAATGTGGAATGAAATTCGGGAAGACTATACCTTTCGACAAGTTTTCTTACTCTTTCTGACCTCCTTATCACCGAATTCAATTGTTCCACCTCTTCCTCAGATTCAGTTGACTCATCTGAATCATCTTCTACGTTCCTCAATTCAAACCACATCATATCAGGATTATTCTTGGTCTGAACAACTTCCTTAGGCTCTAAATTACCCCTGACTTCTCTAAAGACCACATATTGATTGGACATTATTCTCCTTTATGCAGGATCCCATAGCTTATATCCTTTCATCCCTTCTTTGTATCCGATGAAAATACATTCGACTACATTCTTGTCCAACTTGTTCCTCTTTTCCTTGGTAACATGCACAAATGCATCACAACCAAACAATTTTATATGTGCGACCGAAGACTTCTTACAAGACCATACCTCATTTGGAGTGTTTTCAACTAGTGCCAAAAAAAGAGACATATTCACTAGATAAATTGTAGTCTCGACTACCTCCACCCGAAACTCTTGTGTGAGCCCAACACCATTGAGCATGCTCCTTGCCTTATCCATCAATGTTATATTCATTCTCTTGACAACTCCATTTTTATGTGGGGTATATGGTGTGGTATTTTGGCATGTTGTACCACATTGCTTACAAAACTGATCAAATTCCTTTCCATAGAATTCACCGCCATTTTTATTTCTTATCACTTTAATCCTCTTCTCTGTCTTGTTTTCCACAATATATTTAAAGTCCTTAAATCTCTCAAAAACCTATTATTTCTTCCTCAGGAAATATATCCATGTATTCCTAGAAAATAATCTATGAATGATACATAATACATGGATTGACCAAGTGAAGGCATTGTAATTGGGCCAAACACATCACTATGTGTTAAATTGTGAGCTTGATTTATTATGTGGATTAATTCTTTTGTTTTCTTCAACACTTTGATTTCATCTTAATACACTTCAACAATACCAAATCATAATCGAATAGAAATAACTATGTAGATGAGTAAGCATGCACATCAACAACACATGTACCCTGGGGAAACCCTGTACAGGGAGAAAAACCCCAACAAATGATATTCCTTTATTCCATTAATAATGTAAGATCACTTACAAATATCCACCATGAATTTTCTACTCTTAAAGGGCTTTCCAATATGAATATGACTTGACAAAGACCTAAAAGACCTTGCTGAAATACACCTCTAATATGCTACCTCTATTGTTGATATACAACACTGATATGTTTCTTTGGTAGGTTTCCTCTTTATCATTGATATGTGCCTCTGTTGCTTCACCCTTAACCTGCATATCAAAACTTTATTGAAGAGAGGGGTCAACCTCTGCTTATATAGGTTGAAGAGGAGAAGAGGAGACACTGGAAATAGTAACCCATTTGCATGAGTTAATCATAACTCAGGTTCTTACTTTAGTTCAAACTTAGAACTAGACTTGAGACTGGTATGCTTTAGTTCGAAAATAGAATTGGACTTGATACCTCAGTTACAATTCAGCATTACACTTTAGTTCGAAAATAGAACTAGACTTGAGACCTCAGTTACAACTCAACATTACACTTTAGTTCAAAAATAGAACTATACTTAAGACTTTAGTTACAACTCAACATTACACTTTAGTTTGAAAACAAAACTAGACTTGATACTTCAGTTCCAGCTCAACATTACACTTTAGTTCAAAAATGGAACTACACTTAAGACTTCAGTTACAACTCAACTCTTTACAAGGCAATTCAAAATTCTCTTCATGGTGGATAATTTTACACGTGCCAACGCACTAGATCAATAAATTTATATCATTTGCAATATTAGGAATATCATTTGTTTCTAGCTCATAGGAACTTTATATTCAACCTAACTTTTGCTAGATGCCTTGACTTTTTCTCATGGCTCACAAGGTTTGACTAGGCTCACAGAGGTTGTATGTTCTCCCTTACTTTTGCACTAGTCTGTCTATTCTCACAGAGGTTGTATGTTCCCCCTGAATTTGTCACTAGATTGTCTATGCTCACAGAGGTTGTACCTTCTCCCTGAATTTTGCATTAGATTCACATAACATCTCGTTCATCCTGACTTTTGGTTTGACTCATAGAGGTTGTACGTTCCCCCTAGATTTTGTCAATACCTCACAAGACTAGCTGATTCTCCAAATCTCCCTGGCTAGCCTCAGGGTGGCCCAGATGACCTATCATTGGATAATGATTATCGATGCTACAAAATTTAACACTCCCTCTCAGCGAGGGAGTCATTCTAAGCCACACCAAGCTTGCCTCTCAGTTGCACAAACTGTCTCGAGGTCAGAGGCTTGGTCAGGATATCAACTACCTTCTTGCTCGTGGCTATGTACTGTAACTTTACAGTTTTTCTCTGTACCAAGTCTCGGATGTAGTGGTACCTCATGTCAATATGTTTTGATATGTCGTGAAATACCGAGTTCTCGGTCAATTTTATGGAACTTTTATTATCACAGTGAACCATCGTCGTCTTGATCTTATCACCAAACAACCCATAAACCAATTTTCTGAGCCATACTACTTCCTTGATAGAATCACTTGTTGCAATGTACTTAGCCTGTGTTGTACTCTGTGCAATGGATCCCTGCTTCCGGCTTGACCAAGAGATCATAGTGGATCCTAAAATTAAGCAGTATTTGGAAGTAATCTTCTGATCCATTGGGCTTCCCGCCCAGTCATCATTTGCATACCTATGCATAAATAAACCACCACTGGATGTATATCTCAGACCATAAGTAATGGTCCCTATGAGATATCTCAAGATGTGCTTTGCTGCCACCCAGTGTCTATGTCTCGGTTCATTCATGAAATGACTCATTGTAATCACTGCATAACATATATCTGACCTAGTGTGATCATGTACATCAATGATCCAATCGACTACCTATACATGGTGGGATCCACCAAATCTGAACCTGTATCAGAATCATGCAGCTTCCTCAGGTTGGTAACCATCGGAGTAGACATGGATTTGCAATCCATCATACCAAAACTCTTTAGTACATCCACTGTGTATTTTCCTTGTGCCAGAAATATCTCTCCCTGTCTTTGCCACACTTCCAATCCTAGGAAGTAATGCATCAAGCCTAAGTCTTTCATCTCAAATTATGAGGTTAGGTCTCTCTTACACCAGGATATTAGCCCTTCATATCCTATTAGAAAGAGATCATCAACATACAAGATTAGTATAATAGGTTGGTTACCTCTTACCTTAAGTACAGATTTGCATCAACATCACTTTTTTGAAATCCCAGGCTTTTAAGAAAGCCATCAATCATGTCATACCAAACTCTGGGAGCCTGCTTAATACCATACAAGGCCTTCCTTATCTTTCATACATGAGTGCCTTCATTATGCAGTGAAAAACCATCTGGTTTTTCCACAAAGACCTCCCGTTCAATCTTTCCATTCAAGAATGTTGTTTTTACATCCATCTGATGTATCTTCCAACCAAGAACAAGAGCTAAAGCAATAATAGTTCTAATGGAGGTATACCTATCTACAGGAGTAAAAGTCTCTTCGTAGTCAATTCCTTCTTTCTAAGTGAAGCCTCTGGCTACAAATATTGCTTTGAAATTTTCCACACTTCCATCAGCTACATGTTTTATCTTATAGATCCAATTGGAAGAACCCATTGATTTCTCTTTTGGCCTCGACACAATGTCCCAAACATTGTTCTTTATAATAGACCTGTATTCCTCAAGCATGGCATCCTTTCATACTTGTAATTTATTTTCTTCTTCAAATGAAGAAGGTTCGACATAACTAATGTTGCTCATCAGTGCAACATAGCCTCCAAACCTATGAGGCCTCTTCCTTTCCTTGAAAGTTCCTTTGGGAGAAGTTATCCTTTCTACTTCATGCACTATTTCTTTAATCCACCCTGGCATCCTTTTGGCTAGAGGTTCTTCAATATTTCTTTCTAACACCTCAACAGGTTCTAGGGGATCATTACTTGGCCCTTCACGAGTTTCCTCCCTCTGATCATCTGACTCTTCATTTTTAAAAGAAGGTGAAGCTGGTTGAACTGCTTCTGATTCCTGCTAAAGCTCTCTGGATTTCTTAAATGCGGCTTCCTCATGGAAAGTCACATCTCTGCTTACCTTTATTTTCCTCTGACCTGGTACATATATGCTATAAGCCTTGGAGTTCTCACTGTACCCCACAAAAACCCTTTTCTTTCCTGAGGGTTCCATCTTTGTCCTCTTTTCCTTAGGGACATGAATATACACAAGACACCCAAATATCCTTAGATTCCCTACTTCAGGTTTGATCCCTGAGAAGACCTCTTCAGGAGTATTGTCCTTCAAGATATCATGTGGAAACCTATTCGGAATATACATAGCAGTGGAGGTAGCTTCTTCCCATAAAGAATTTGGCAGATCCTAGTCAAACATCATTGCTTTCGTTGCCTCACAAATAGTCTTGTTTTCCTCTCAGCAACACAATTTTGCCGAGGGTTATATGGAATGGTCAACTGTCTCTTGATTCCCGTTGACTTGCAGAAATCCTCAAAATGGAGAGATTCAAACTCTCCTCCATTGTCTATTATAAGGATTCTTATGTGTTTCTATGTCTGCTTTTCAATAAAGTCTTTATACTCTTTTAATTTATCAAATGTGTCACTTTTATCTTTAAGAAAATATTTCCAACATTTTCTTGAGTAATCATCAATAAAAATGACATAATACAAGCAACCACTAAGTGAGGGAGATGACATGGGACCACATATATCAGAATGAACCAGATCTAAGATGTCCTGAGCTCTGTTGTCACTAATAGGAAATGATTTCTTTATATTTTTACATAGCATGCATCCCTTACAAATTTAATTTTTACTAAGAGAAATAGAGGGAATTCCACATACCATGTTCTATAGATCTAGAAGAGATTTGTAATAAAGATGTCCAAGTCTTTTGTGCCACAACTCGCTGGAGCTAGTCACATCATGAGCCAATGCCTGAACTGACTGTCCTGACACGATGTACATTCCTCTACTGTGAGTTCCAATGGGTTATGTTGTACTTAAGTGGCTACCTTTAGCCCATAGTAATGCCTTCCTGTCCTTGAAGATCACCCAATATCCCTTATCCTCAAGGGTTGCAACTGATAGTAGATTATTCTTGAGCCATGGAACATATAATACTTCATTAATATGAATTCCAGCCCCAGATTCCAATCTAAAGGAGATAGAGCCTACTCCCTCTATCTTGTAACATTTGTCATCCCCAAGCTCAACCTGCTCTACAAAATATTTTGTCTCGAAATCAGAGAGGATCTCCTTGTACCCTGTCATGTGCTTTGATGCACCACTGTCTACTAACCAAGTTTTTGGCCTCGTGAAAAATGTATTGGATAAGGCAGAAACCAAGTAATATTCTTTTCTATTTTCTGTTTTCCAGTATGTTTTAGTTCGAAAATAGAACTAGACTTGAGACCTCAGTTAAAACTCAGCATTACACTTTAGTTCGAAAATAGAACTAGACTTGAGACTTGTATGCTTTAGTTCGAAAATAGAACTAGACTTGAGACCTTAGTTACAACTCAGCTTTACACTTTAGTTCGAAAATAGAACTAGACTTGATACTAGTATGCTTTAGTTTGAAAATAGAACTAGACTTGAGACCTCAATTACAACTCAGCATTACACTTTAGTTCAAAAATAGAAATAGACTTAAGACTTTAGTTACAACTCAACATTACAATTTAGTTCGAAAATAGAACTAGACTCGATACTTCAGTTGCAACTCAGCATTACACTTTAGTTCAAAATAGAACTAGACTTAAGACTTAAGTTACAACTCAACTCTTTACAAGGCAATTCAAAATTCTCTTCATGGTGAATAATGTTACACGTGACAATGCACTAGATCAATACATTTATATCATTTGCAATATTAGGAATATTGTTTGTTTCTAACTCATAGGAATTTTATATTCAACCTAACTTTTGCTAGATGCCTTGACTTTTTCTCATGTCTCACAAGGTTTGTCTAGTCTCACAGAGGTTGTATGTACCCCTTGACTTTTTCACTAGTCTGTTTATGCTCATAGAGGTTGTACGTTCCCTCTGAATTTTTCACTAAACTATCTATGCTCATAAAGGTTGTACGTTCCCCCTGGATTTTTCATTAGACTCACATAACATCTCGTTCATCTTGAATTTTGGTTTGACTCATAGAGGTTGTACGTTCCCCCTGGATTTTTCAATGCCTCACAACATTGGTTGATTCTCCAAATCTCCCTCGCTAGCCTCAAGGTGGCCCATATGGCCTCTCATTGGAGAATGACTGTTGATGCTGCCAAATTTAACACTATGCACCGGTTCTAGAATCCCCTTTTCCCTTGTTGCTCCAAATGAAAACCTCACCCCACTTTGTTTCCCATATATAC
This sequence comes from Picea engelmannii, assembly GCA_009831015.1. Taxonomy (NCBI): domain Eukaryota; kingdom Viridiplantae; phylum Streptophyta; class Pinopsida; order Pinales; family Pinaceae; genus Picea; species Picea engelmannii. The sequence continues at coordinate 16,561 of ML805126.1, read as the reverse complement.
AATGTTCACAAAAGTTTACTTCTAAACCACATTCAGGAAAACCTTCGACCATACCTTTTCTTTGCATAGCTCGAAGTCATTTTTCTCCAATGTGTCCCATCCTCTCGTGCCATAGCCTGGTCAGGTCGATTTTATCATGTCTTGTCGAGTCAATTTGAACCAACTTAGCTCGAGTCGAGTCAAGTTGTGTCGACATCGAGTCAAATCGAGTCACAATCGAGTCAATTTTAGGAGCAATGATGTTGTTGCATCTAGTCGAGTCGACATTCCCTAACAACTTGTATAGGGTACCAATCCGAACTCCTTTCATTAAGACCATCGCACATCTAACCATTTTGCATGAATCCTTCTGACATAGAGTATGCACACCTACATCAATCATCTTGCTGGAATATATCAGGCTTCTTACCAAACGTGGAATTTGTAGCACACCTAGAAGAGTTCTTTTCCTCCCATCATGCAATCTGAGTCAGACTCTTCCCCGTCTGAAAATTTTGGTTGTCAAGTCATCCCCCAAGAACACATCACCCCCATAATATCACTCATATTCACAGAACCATTCTTTATGTGGTTTCATATGATAGGATGCTCCTGATTCGATCAACCAAACATATTTATCTGAATGTGAATTGGTCGACGTCAAGTACACATCACCTCCCTTTTCTAAGGTCGTCTTTCTCTTAGTCGACTACTTCTCATCAAATCTGACACTGACTTTTGTTGCCTTTGAGTTACAACCCTTTTTAAAATTCCCATATTTACCGCATTCCCAACATCTTTAGTTCAATTGAACCAGGGAGTTAGATCTACCCTTCGAATTAAACTTTCTACCAGAGGATCTGCCTTTATCTCTATCTATCGGTCGACCTCTCACTACCAGAGCATATTTGGTCGATCCTTCCATGTTCTTTCTTCTCACTTCTTCTAACAATAGAGAAGCAACCACGTCCTCTAGTGCTAGTGTGGTTGTATTACTCCCAATAGCCATGACTAAGCTATCCCAGGAGTCTGGCAAAGAACATAATAGGATAATACACTTCTCCTCATCAATGATATTTATATCCACATATGATAACTAGATTAACATAGTATTAAACACATTTAAATGATCAGTCACCGAACTGGCATCATTCATCCTCATAAGATACAATTTATTTTTGAGAAACAACTTATTCACCAAAGATTTTGATTGGTATAAGCTTCCCAACTTGTCCCATATTTTCTTGGTTGAATATTCACCTAAGACATTCAACAACATTGAATCTGCAAGACAAAGCCGAATCGTACTTCTTGATCTTGTTTTGATTTTCTCCCATTCTTCCTTCGACATGCCTATCGACTGTGTACCTAGACAGGCCGTTGCCCATTGTTCTCGATCTACACGAAGATATTCCATTTTAATCTTCCAAAGATCAAAATTTTGGCCATTGAATCTTTCTAACTCTATTCTGGAACTTCTTTCCATTCTTTACCACGATCTTTAACGCAATTTACGACTTATGACTCTTATTATACCTAGGGTTTAGTTATCAGATTCAATATTTGCAAATCAAGATCTGATATACTCGCCAAAGCATAACAACGCTATGATAACTCACTTGTAAGGGAATACCTAAGATCCGATACCACATGTCAGGAAATGAAAGACACTTCCACACTAATGCTAGTAGAAGAGAAGAATAATTTAATCAAGAAATAAAATTACACAAGAAATCACACAGTACACCAAGATTTTACCCTGGAAACCCTTAACCAGGAAAATCGACATTCCTTTGAGCGTTTTTCTCTCTTGTTGTATTATTCATTCAAAATAAAAGATTACATGTCTAACCTTGGTCCACACCTAAGACATAATCGAAACCATACCCTCTTGCACAGGAAAGAGCAACCCTATAGCCAATTCGACTTGCATATGCATGACCGAAAACCTACGATTTACACATACATTATCATATTTTGTATTATCCTTTACGGCCTTACAACATGCCTCTTTATAGGCTTTACAACAGGCAAAACCCTAAATATTGGTGCCCAAAAACTATTACAGATCCATGCATATCATTGGCTACAAATATTGCAAATCACTGGATTCTTTTACAGTCGAATCCAAGTTGGATTTACCAGTTGGCCTTCATTTGGTCTCAAGTCAGTTGTCTCATGCCCACACTTCTACCTCTTGTCGATTGACTTACCATCAATATCTTTGAATTCGACATTACCCGGTCAACTCCCTCGACCTTCGAATTGTTGTCGATCTACATCAAATTCAACCTACTGTTGATCCACCTTGACTTCGACCTATTGTCGATCCACCTCAAATTTAACTTGTCGTCGATCCTCCTCGAATTCAACCATTAATCAATTCACCTCGACTAGAATTTCACCACAAATAATATAACAACCCAACAAAATCCTCCATCTTGCATGGGGATTTCCAAGAAAAAATATACATGGAACAACCTCATGCCTATGTCCATAATGACTCCAACCTTGTTTTTCACCTTAAAAAATCTCTTTATGTTCTTAATCAAGCTCCTCGAGCTTGGTATGCCAAAATGGATAGCTTTCTTCTTGACATTGACTTTTCTAGATGTCATTCTGACCCTAATGTCTATACCAAGAAAGTAAGAATCCATCTCATAATTCTTTTTCTTTATGTTGATGACCTTATCCTCATTGGTAGTGACTCTAAACTTTTAACCCATGTGAAAAATAACCTTGATTTTTTTTTTGAAATGACAAACTTAGGCTATTTGCATTATTTCCCTGGCCTCCAAGTATTGCAAACCAAGAAAGAAAATTTTCTTTCCCATTTTAATTATTCTTGTGACCTTCTTCATCACTTTCACATGGATGATTCTAAACCAACACCTTCTCCGTTGAATTATTGAGAGGGGGGGTTGAATTAGTAATGAGCAATTGTAATACTTTTAACCACATTTTATTCTTCAAAAATATTCAATAGTTTATCATTAGCATTCAAAATATCATCAGCAGTATAATCATAAACAACATTACATCACAATAGTTACACAATACATCAGAATTTATGTTGAAACCCAAACGTCAGAAAACCATGGAATGTTTTTCTTATATATCAAAATAATACATTCATTGGAAGCACCAAGTTTCGATTCTCTAGATACAACTGGAAGGAAGCTCCAGCCCCCTGTTCTTAGGCTCCAACCTAAAGGAAGCTACAACTCCCTGGATTCTCTAGCTCCAACCAAAAGGAGGCTACAACCCTCTGATTATCTAGATCCAAATGGAAGGTGGCTACAACCACCTATCCTTGCCCAGTCCAACTGCCCTATAATATAAATGTAGACGATCTGCCACAGTCATTTCCACCAAATATGTTACTGTCACAACTCTATAACTTTCAAAAATCTGTCATTGTCTCATCAACATGTATCTAATCATCAACCAACTAAACATGTACCATATCATGCATCAAGTGTATACCAATATACATACTATCTCATGCATCAATCATGAGCCAAAATATACATCAACAATGAATAATGAATCATGAACTAGAGCATAAACCATGTACCACCTATGCCATCTACCATATCATCAACCATATGCAGATCTGTACCATTTCATCAATGAATCATATCAAAGAACCTATGCATGCCCCTCATGCATACAACACCATACAACATGAATATCCCTCAACCATGTACAGAAAACTCAAATATGTGAGATATAAGAATCATATCAATGTTGTACCATACATATGAGTGCTCCTCATGCAACCAACCATATACCATATCCAAGTACAAGACCATCAATATCAAGAATTTCTAAAGCATTCACCACATCATATGCAAAAGTAACCATCAAAGAAAACATATAACCATACCAGAACTTTTGTAGTTGACTTGAACCTATAAGATGTTGACCTGTGTGCTTGCTTCAAACTTTAGGGACCTGGTACTAACATTTACCCTAATTTTCAAGTGCCTCGCTAGACATACATAGGGAAACCTGTGAGTGCCTCCCTAAACAGGTATAATGCAACAAGCAATGGCCTCGCTAGACAAGTATAGTGCAACCTGGGAGGATCTCAGTAATTAGGGTTTTTCAAAAACCCTTGTCTTCTACACCTTCAAAACTTTTTCACTTTTCCCACACCTTCTTCATTGCCTAATACTTGTCATCACATTCACCAAGATACCAAAATAGACCATAACAAAATCACTAGACCATAACAATTCACTAGAAGAGTATTCAATATAAGTGTGTGAGTGTGCTTCTTAATGACTCCTTGAGGTGTTTGTATACTTGTGCTAGGTAACTCCTCCCCTTACTTTGGGGCTTCTAGATTTTTCTTTTTACAACAATTTTACCGCTTTGACTAGTTGACTTGTAACCAACTAGGGCTCCTTAAACACACTTCAAGGCTTGCAAATTTACAAGACCATAACTCCCTAACCGTGAAGAACTACGTGGTGTTCCACATATCACCCAAAATAAAATGACAAGTACTATCCATTTATGAGGGCCATCCTTGCATTTACACTGTCCTTCATGTCCATATTCCTTATTCAACTTTGGGTACCAAGACCACATCGCAGGGATACCATAATTCTTCAAGGATTGACATTGATCTCTAAGGGTTGACATCATTCTCCAAGATTACTCTCCAAGGGTTGACATCAATGACAACCAATAAACCATTGCCCAACAATCTCCCCCTTTGGCATTGATGGCAACACTTAGGCATGGAAATCCTTATCCTCATGCTCCACCTGTGACCATCTCTCCCCATGTCTACATGCTCCTCTTTCTTTGTCTCTGTGCCTTACTTTATATCTCCCACTTTGAAATCAATGGGAAAAGGTAATCCACCTCTTGGGGCTACTCCCCTTGTCTATAGGTCTCTACTAATCTTTTTCTTCATGGTGCTTCCTTGTGTAACTTTTTGATGTATATGAAAAGCATTCAAAAATGTTATTTACTTGAACTCTTCAATATTTATGTTTCTCTCCCCCTGTCCTATTGGTCTTGATGTTGTGTGGATCATTGTGGGTCAGAAACTACTCCAAGATTATATCGCAAATACTCAAATGTTTCTCTTGCAAGTAGTTTGGTGAAGATATATGCAATCTATTCTTTTGTCTTGACATACTTTAGTTTGATATTCTTCTTGGTATCCTGTTCACATAGAAGGTGATACTTGATTGGAATGTGCTTTGTCTTAGAGTGCATCATAGGATTCTTAGATATACTGACGGTGTTGGTGTTGTCACACAATATTGAAATGGGATCATCATATTCAACCTGTATATCCTTCAAAGTTTGTTTCATCCATAGAACCTGAGTACAACATGGTGTTGTTGCAATGTATTATGCTTCTATTGTAGACAAAGATACTTATGAGTGTTTTTTTCTTAACCATGATACCAAACACTCGCCCAAGTAGAAAGTTTCTCCACTTGTACTTCTTCTATCATCAATGAAACCTACCCAATCTACATCTATGTAGGAAACAAGAGATAGATATTTCCCTTTTGGATACCATATTGCAAACTCTTTTGTACCTTTGAGATATCTAAATATCTATTTTACTGCTACAACATATAATTCCTTTGGTGATGCTTGAAACCTTTCAACTTGTCCAACTACCTGTATCACGTCCAGTCTGGAAGATGTCATATAGATTAATATGCCAATCATCGATCTGCATTGTCTTTGACATGCATCCTTAGAATCATCATCCCTACTCAGCTTGCAACTTGTCTACATAGGAGTATTGATTGGTTTGCAATTTGTCATTCCAAACTTCTTTAAAATTTCTATGATATACTTTGTTTGAGAGATGAAGATACATTTGTTCTACTAACATATTTGGAGTCCAAAAAAGAAAGTTAATTCCTCAAGCAATGACATATCAAACTCATATTGCATGTCTTTGGAAAAATTCTGACTTAACCTGTAATCGTCACTTACAAAGAGAATGGTATCTACATATATTTCAATGATCAATATACTTTCTCGATTCACCTTTATGTAGATATTATTGTCGGCATTTCCCTTCTTGAATCCTTGTTGTTGTAGATACTTTTTGAGTCTTGAATACCATGCTCTAGGAGCCTGCTTGATCCCAAATAATGCTTTCTTTAACTTGCAAACATAATCTTCTTCTTTAGATAACATAAACCCTTCAGGTTGTTCAATGTAGACTTCTTCTTATATCTCTCCATTTAGAAAGGTGGGCTTCATATCCATCTAATATACCTTGATATTTTTTGAACATGCATAAGCTAATATCAGTCTGATTGCTTCCATCCTCGCAACTAGGGAAAATGTCTCTTCAAAATATATACCTTCAACTTGAGAGTATCCTTTGCATACCAATCTTGCTTTGTTTATGGTAAACTGTCCATCCTCATTCAACTTGTTTCTGAAGACCCACTTTGTACCAATGACATTCTTGTTCTTTGGCCTTGGAACTAGTTCCCATGTATCATTCTTCTCTATCTGATCTAATTCTTCATCCATAGCTTTGATCCAGAATTTATCCTTGTTGGCTTCTTCAAAGCTGCTTGGCTCAATAGTAGATAGCAGTGCTAGATTTTGTTGTTCTAGTGAATGGATTCTTCTTCTGGATTCAAATCCTTCATATTTATCTTCAATGATATGCTTTGGTGGGTGATTTTTCTACACTCGTCTACAAGGTGTCTTTGGAGGTACATGAATATTTCTATTGTTCTTGCTCTTCTTTCGGTTTCTCTTCTTCTTCATCTGATTCTTCATCTACTTCTTCTTCTTTCAATTCTTCTTCATGATCTGGTTCCACTAAATATTTTCTACTTTCTTTTATCTTTCATCTATTTGGCTCATCAATTGTCACATTGATGCTTTCTACTATTTTGTTGAGTCCTAGATTGAAGCATTTGCATTCTTTCCTTTTTCTTGAGTACCAGACCAGTATCCATTTTTCAACTCAAGAATCAAACTTTCCAATTCTGTCATCTTCTCTTTTGATGTAGTATTTTCTTCTGAATACTCTGAAGTGTTTCACATTTGTTGGTCTTCCTTTCCATAACTTGTATGGAGTCTTATCACTATTATTTATGAGAGTCCCTTTGTCCTGGATGTGAATTGTTGTATGTATTACTTGTACCTAGAAGACATTTGTTAACTTGGAGTCCATTAACACGGTTCTGGCCATTTCCTCTATTGTTTAGTTCTTTTTTTTTTACAACTCCATTTTGTTGAGGTGTCCTAGTTGTGGAAAAATTCCTTTTTATGTCATGCTCACTACAGAAGTCCATAAATTCCTTTGATGTAAAATCTCCTCCATTGTCTGATCTCAAGCACTTGATTTTCGAATCTATTTCATTTTCAACCATCTCTTTATATGTTTTGAAATTTTCAAATGCCTATGACATCTTATTTAGAAATAAAATTGTAGTCATTCTTCTATAGTCATCAACTAATCGCATGAAATATTTTTTACATTTAAATCCCTTAATTATTTTCAGTCCAACTAAATCAGTCTGTACAATCTCCAATGGTTTTCTGGTCAAATACTCCTTTGACTTGAACTTTGTCTTGGTCTTTTTTCCTTGTAGACAATGCTTCCATAAAACTTTTGTTGGCTTTGAGATCTCGGGAATTTCTCTTACTGCTTCCATTTTGTTTCCTTTGACAAGATTATTAAAATTTATGTGACCCATTCTTTTGTGCCAGAGCCAACTTTCATCTTCCTTCCCTAAGAAAATTTTTTATTTTCCAATTTCATTTAGTACATATATGTTGCTTAGAGTTCTTACAATTGTAGCCACCAATTTTTCTAACCTTTCTCTTTTTATTTCACATTTCTATGAATCAAACACAAGTTTGTGTCCTTGATCACACATTTGAATTACACTTAGTATATTGTGTTCCATGACTTCAATTAGTAGAACATTTTATGTCGTGGCATCCTTTCTTCCAAGCTTAAGTGTCCCTTTTCCAATAATTCTGGATGAGTTGTCATTCCTGAATGAAATTGATCCATCTCTTTCCTTCTTCAATGTTAGAAACTTGTCTTTGTCACCTGTCATATGCTTTGAACATCCACTGTCAACATACCATCCACGTTTCTTGTGCTGATCTTGTAGATCTAAGTTACATTATTCAGTGTTGAATTGACCTTGCTTCTTTATCCATATCCTTTGTGGTTACTTCTTATGACTGTTGATATTTTTCTTTGGTTCCCTTGGAGAAATAGTGATTCTACAATCTTTAGCCATGTGTCCAAATTTGTTGCACTTGTAACATTCTATCTCATCACTTAAAGATCCAAATCTGTCGTAGTTTCTATTATGTTCTTCATGAGATCTTCTTAGATAACTATTTCTTGTATATCCTTCAATGTTGCTTCTGTTCTTGGTATTATTTTTACAATTCACAACTTTGTGCACAAAATTATTGCATGAATAACATGAACCAAGAAAAACAGTTTGATACCTAGGAGTGGAAGATCTTGTGAATGATGTGGATCTTCTTAATCCTTCTTCTTCTTGAGGTATTTATATAGTTGTTTGCTATTGATACCAACTTCTAGATAAAATAGTGTCTCTGTAATCCTCTTCTTGAGTATTCCTGAGTCCTCTGACGACTTCTACATAGCTTCTTGTTTTTGTTTCTTTTTTTGTCATTCTGGAGCTTGAACCTTTCTATGTCTGTGTCCTATTATATCCCAATCCATATCTGCCATAGTAAGGTCTTCGAATATTAATAATATTATCCAATATCATGTTTTCGTTTTGTTGCATTTCCTTCTTCTAAAGATTTTTTCTTAGAGTGATTGTCTCTACTTCTAACCCTTCAATGATCTTATCCTTTTCATCTAACTTCCCTCTGAGTGCTTCTTCGATCTTCTTTCCTTCTTCTACCTGGATCTTTAGCTTCATGGTCATCTGCTTAAGTTCTTTGGAGTTCATAGATTCTTCTTTCTTCTTTAGTTTTGTCTGGAGTGACTTGTTCTTCTTATTTCCTTCTTTAGGGATTATATGACACATATCAATTCTTGTTTGTAATCAACTTCTACCTCTTCACATTCTTTTTAGGATTATTATTCATCAGAGTCTTCTATTTCCATGAATAGTACAATTTTTGTATCACTTTCACTGACTTCATCTTTATGTGATGAGGAATTATCTTCCTTGGTGCAAAGGATTTTCTTGAAGAACTTCTTTTTGTTTCTTCTACCCTTTTGAATTTGATTTTTACTTTTAGGGTCATCTTCTTCTTCATTTATTTTCTTTTCTTTTTATTATAAGGACATTTATTAGAAAAATGACCAACACCATCATAATTAAAAGAAATCAATGGAATCTTACATTTGTATTTATCGGTTCCTTTTTTCATCTTTCTTACAAAGTTGGCCATTTCTTCATCTTCCTATGAATCATCGTTGCAACTACAATTTGACTTCGCCTTTTGTTTTTATTTCTTATTCATGTTCTTGGATGCTTGAATGTTGCTTCCTTTGTAACTGAGTCTTCATGTTATGTTCTCATTTCATAAGCAGTGAGTATCCCATTTAGCTCATCCATGCTCAAGGTTTCTAGATCTTCTCTTTCTTCTAGGGCTAAAATATCTGAATCATATCTCATAGGTAGAGACCTCAACACCTTTTGAACAATGGAAATTTCTTTCATCTCTTATCCCAAACCTTTAATGGCACTGGTTGTCTCATCAAATCGAAGAAAGTAGGAGGAAATGTTTTCATCTTCCTTTATCATCAATTTCTCGAACTTGGCTCTAAATGTTTGAAGTTTGGCTCCTTTGAATTTGACATCTCCTTCGTAGATATTCTTCAGTTTGTACCATATTTCCGTTGCGGATTCAAAGTGTACAATATTGGTGTATATTGATTTAGTCAAACCATTCAAAATAACATTTTTATCTCTAGAATCATTATCTTCAAGTTTCCTACCATCCTTATATGTTAGGGGAGTGGTTGGCACTTTGTATCCATCTATTATAGCTCACCAAACATCAAATCCTTGTGATTGTATATAAATTTTCATTTGTTTGTTCTAGAAGTCATAGTTTTGGCCGTCAAACTATGGTACTCTAATCCTAGCATAGTCCATGATATCCTTCAAGTGGTTAGAATTATTTTTCAAGGACCTGCTTTGATACCAATTGTTGGATTACTGAGAGGGGGGGTGAATCAGTAATGAGCAATTGTAATATTTTTAACCACAATTTATTCTTCAACAATATTCAACAATTTATCATTAGCATTCAATATATCATCAACAGTATAATAATAAACAACATCACATCACAATAGATACACAGTACACCAGAATTTACGTGGAAACCCAAACAGGAGAGAACCAAATAATGTTGTTTATATATATCAAAATAATACATTCATTGGAAACACCAACTTATGATACTCCAACTACAACTAGAAGGAATATCCAACCCCCTGTTATCAGGCTCCAACCTGAAGGAAGCTACAACTCTCTAAATTATATGGCTCCAACCAAAAGGAGGCTACAAACCCCTTATTTCTCTGTATCCAATCGGAAGTTTGCTACAACCACCTATCCTTGCCCCATCCAACTGCCTTGTAATATAAATGTAGACCAACTTCCATTGTCACTTCCACCAACTATGTTATTGTCACAACTCTGTCACTGTCACAACTTTGTCATTGTCTCATCAACATGTATATAATCACCAACCAACTAAACATGTACCATACCATGCATCAAGTGGATACCAATATACATATTATCTCATGCATCAATCATGAACCAAAATATACATCAACAATGAATAGTGAATTATGAACTAGAGCATCAACCATATACCACTTGTGCCATAAACCATATCGTCAACCATATGCAGATCTGTACCATGTCATCAATGAAGAAACTCAAAGAACCTATGCATTCCCCTCATGCATACATCACCATACAACATGAATATCCCTCAACCATGTACAAGAAACTCAAAGATGTGAGCTATAAGAATCATATCAATGTTGTACCATACATATGAGTGCTCCTCACTTAGCCAACCAAATACGATATCCAAGTACAAGACCATCAATATCAAGAAATACCTCAAGCATTCACCACATCATATGGAAAATTAACCATCAAAACAAACATATAACCATACCAGAACTTTTGTAGTTGACTTGAACCTATAGGAAGATGACCTATGTGCTTGCTTTAGACTGTAAGGAATTGGTAATAACATTTACCCTAATTTTCAAGTGCCTTGCTAGACAGACATAGGGAAACCCATGACTGCCTCACTAGATAGGTATATTTCAACAAGTGAGGGCCTTGCTTGACAAGTATAATGAAACCCACAAGGATCTCAGTAATTAGGTTTTTTCAAAAACCCTTTCCTTCTGTAGCTTTGAAAATTTCATACTGTTCTCACAACTTCTTCATCGCCTCATACTTGTCTTTGCATTCACCAAGATACCAAAATAGACCATAACAAAATCACTAGACCATAACAATTCACTAGAAATATATTCAATGTAAGTGTGTGAGTGTGCTTTTGAATGACTCCTTGAGGTTTTTATATACTTGTGCTTTGTATCTCGTCTCCTTACTTTGGGGTTTCTATGGTTTTCTTGTTATAACAACTTTACCCCTTTGACTGGTTGACTTGTAATCAACTAGGGCTTCTTAACCATACTTTAGGGCTTCTATGGTTTTCTTCTTACAACAACTTTACCCCTTTGACTAGTTGACTTGTAATCAACTAGGGCTTTTTAACCATACTTCGGGGATTTCAACTTTACAAGACCCTAACTCCCTAACCATGAGGAACTATGTGGTGTTCCACATATAAGTAGAAACAACACGATAATTATTATCCATTAATGAGGGTCATTCCTACATTTACACTGTCCTTCATGTCCATATTTCTTATTCAACTTCGGATACCAAGACCACATCGCAGGGCTACGAGAATATGAAAATGAAATTATTCAAGGATTGACATCAATCTCTAAGGGTTGAAATCATTATCCAAGATCACTCTCCAAGGGTTGACATCAATGACAACCAACAAACCATTGTCCAACAATCTCCCCCTTTTGCATTGATGGAAACACTTAGGCATTGAAATCCTTATGCTCATTCTCCTCCCGTGACCATCTCTCCCCTGTCTACATGCTCCTCTTTATTTATCTCCATGACTTGCTTTATCTCTCCCCCTTTGACATGTATGGAAAAAGGTAATCCTCCTCTTAGGGATGCTCCCTAGTCTATAGACCTCTGCTAACCTTTCTCTTCATGGTTCTTCCTCGTGTAACTTTTTGATGTATATGAAAAGCATTCAAAAAGGTTCTCTACTTGAACTCTTCAAGAATTATTTTCTCTCCCCTATCCTACTGGTCTTGATTTTGTGTGGATCACTGTGGGGCAAAAACTACTCCAAGCTTCTATCGCAAATACTCAAACATTTCTCTTGAAATAAATTTGGTGAAGATATCTAAAATCTATTATTTTGTCCCGACATACTCTCGCTTGATATTCTTCTCTATAGTTTGTTCACGTAGAAAGTGATACTTGATTGTAATGTTCTTTGTCTTAGAGTGCATCACATTATTCATAGATATATTAATGGTGTTGGTGTTGTCACAAAGTATTGAAATGGGCTCATCATATTCAATATGTATATCCTTCAAAGTTTCTTTCATCCATAGAACCCGAGCACAACATGTTGTTGTTGCAATGTATTATGATTATGTTGTAGACAAAGATACTGATGATTGCTTTTTGCTTAATCATGATACCAGACACTCACCCAATTAGAAATTTTCTCCACTTGTACTTCTTCTATCATCAATGCAATCTGCCCAATCCGCATCTGTGTAGAAAACAAGAGATAGATCCTTCCCTTTTGGATACCATAATCCAAACTCTTATTTACCTTTGAGATATCTAAATATCACTTTTACTGCCACAACATGTAATTCCTTTGGTGCTGCTTGAAACCTTGCAACTTGTCCAACTGCCTGCATCAGTCCGGTTTGGAAGCTATCATATAGAGTAAGCTTCCAATCATCGATCTGTATTGTCTCTTATCTGCATCCTTAGAATCACCATCCTTACTCATGTTGCAACTTGTCTACATAGGAGTATTGACTGGTTTGCAATTTGTCATTCCAAACTTCTTCATTTGTTGGCCTTCCTTTCCATAGCTCATATGGAGTCTTATCACTATTAGTTCTAAGCGTCCCTCTATTTTGGATGTCAATTATTGTATGAACTTCTTGTACCCATAAGACATCTCTTAACTTAAAGTCCATTAACATGGTTTTGGACATTTCCTGTACGATTTTGTTCTTTCTTTCGACAACTTTGTATTGTTGAGGTGTCCTAGCTGTGGAAAACTACCTTTTTATGCCATGCTCACTGTAGAATTCCATAAATTATTTTGATGTAATATCTCCTCCATTGTCTAATAGCAGGCACTTGATTTTCAAATCTATTTCATTTTCAAAAATCTCTTTCTATGTTTTGAAATTTTTGAATTCCTCTGACTTCTTATTTAGAAAACCAATTGTAGTCATTCTTATGTAGTCATCAACTAGTAACATCAAATATTGTTCACATTTCAATCCCTTTGTTCTTGTCAGTCCAACTTAATCAGTATGTACAATCTCTAATTGTTTTGTTGTGAAATACTCCTTTGACTTGAACTTTGTCTTGGTATGTTTTCATTGTAGACAATGCTTCCATAGAATGTTTGTTGGCTTTAAGATCTTGGGCATTTCTCTTACTGCTTCCCTTTTTCTAACTTTGAAAATATTATCAAAATTTTCGTGACCCATTCTTGTGTGTGAGAGGTAACTTTCATCTTCTTTCCCTAAGCAACATTTTTCTTTTCCAATTTCATTTAGTACATATATGTTGCTTAGATTTCTTACAATTATAGCCACCAATTTTTCTAACCTTGCTCTTTTTACTTCACATTTCTGCGAATCAAACACAAGTCTGTGTCCTTGATATCTCATTTGACTTACACTTAGTAAATTGTGTTTCATGTCTTTAATTAGTAGAACATTTTTTGTCGTGGCATCCTTGCTTCCAAGCTAAAGTGTCCCTTTTCCAATAATTCTGGATGAGTTTCCACTCCCGAATGAAATTGATCCATCTCTTTCCTTCTTCAATGTTAGAAACCTATATTTATTATCTTTCATATGCTTTGAGCATCCACTGTCAACATACCACCCATGTTTCTTGTGATGAGATTGTAGAGCTAAGTTGCATTCTTTAGTGTTGAATTGGTCTTGCTTCTTTATCCATATCCTTTGTGGTTCTTTCTTATGACTATTGATATTTTTCTTTGTTTCCCTTGGAGAAATAATGAGTCTGCAATCTTTATCCATATGTCCAAATTTGTTGCACTTGTAACATTCTATCTCATCACTTAAAGATCCAAATCTGTTGTAGTTTCTATTTTATGCTTCATGAGATCTTCTTGGATAACTATTTCTTGTATAGCCTTCAACGTTGCTTATGTTCTTGGTATTTTCTTTACAATTCACAGCTTTGTGCCCAAAATTATTGCATGAATAATATGAACCAAGAAAAATAGTTTGATACCTAGGAGTGGAAGATCTTGTGAATGGTGAAACTCTTCTAAATCCTTCTTCTTATTGAGGTATTTATATAAAGAGTTGTTGTTGATACTGACTTGTAGGTGGAGTTGTGTCTCTATAATCCTCTTCTTGATTCTTCCTGGGTCCTCTGATGACTTCTGCATAGCTTCTTGTTTATGCTTCTTGTTATGTCGTTCTGGAACTTGAACCTCTCTCTATTTGCATCTTATTGTATCCTAATCCAGATCTATCATAGTAAGGTCTTTCACTATTAATAATATAATCCAATATCCTGGTGTTGTTTTGCTACATGTCCTTCTTCTGGAGATCTTTTCTTAGAGTACCTATCTCTGCTTCTAACTCTTCAATGATCATGTCCATTTCATCTAACTTCCCTCTGAGTGCTTCTTCAATATTCTTGCCTTTTTCTTCCTGGATATTTATCTTCATGATCATCTGCTCGGCTTCTTTGGAGTTCATAGATTCTTCTTTCATCTTTAGTTTTTCTCGTAGTGACTTGTTCTTCTTCTTTCATTCTTTAGGGATTCTATGGCACATATCAATTATTCTATGTAATCGACTCTGCCTCTTCTCATTTTTTTTCAGATTCTTCATCAGAGTCTTCTATTTCCATGAATAGTACCCTTTGTGTATCACTATCGCTGACTTCCTCTTCGTCTGATGAGGAAATATCTTCCTTGGTGTAAAGGATTTTCTTGAAGAACTTATTTTTGTTTCTTCTACCCTTCTGAATTTTCTTTTTCCTTTTAGGGTCATCTTCTTCTTCATTTATTTTATTTTTCTTATAAGGACATTTATTAGCGACATGACCAACACCATCACAATTAAAAAAAATCAATGGAAGCTTACTTTTGTATTTGTCGGGTTTTTTTTTCATCTTTCTTACAAAGTTGTCCATTCCTTCATCTTCCTCTGAATCATCACTGCAACTACAATCTGACTTCTCCTTTTGTTTGTATTTCTTCTTCATGTTCTTGGATTCCTTGAATGTTTCTTCCTTCGTGACTGGGTCTTCCTATTCTGTTCTCATTCCATAAGCAATGAGTATCCCATGTAGCTCATCCATGCTCAAGGTGTCTAGGTTTTCTCTTTCTTCCAGGTCTAAAATCTTCGAGTCATATCTCATAGGTAGAGACCTCAACACCTTTTGAACAATGATTGTTTCCTTCATCTCTTCTCTCAAACTTTTAATGGCATCAACTGTCTCATCAACTCGCAAAACATAGGAGGCAATGTTTTCATCTTCCTTCATATTCAATTGTTCAAAATTGGCTCTAAATGTTTGAATTTTGAATCCTTTGAATTTGGAATCTCCTTCGTAGATATTCTTTAGTTTGTACCATATTTATTTTTTGGATTCACAATGCACAATATTGGTGTATGTTGATTCAATCAAACCATTCAAAATAACATTTTTATCTCTAGAATCATTATCTTCAAGTTTCTTACCATCCTTATCTATTGGGGGAGTGGTTGGTGATTTGTATCCATCTACTACAACTCGCCAAACATAGAATCACTGTGCTTGTATATAATTTTTCATTCATCTATTCCAGAAGTCATAGTTCTAACCATCAAACTGTGGTACTCCAATCCTAGAATAGTCCATGATCTCCTTCCAGTGGTTAGACTTCTTTCTGAAGGACCTTCTGTTAAGGTCCTAACCCGCACATAGGTAGATCAATGTATTTGGATGTAATAAATGTCAATATTAATAAGACCTTTCAATAAAATAGAATAAGGCGGATGTAAGAAGACCTAATAGAAGCTTCCACTTCTAGAAGGATCTTCCTCTAGATGCTTCTTTTTAGTATAAATAGGAGTCAAGGGTATGAGAACCCTAGCTTNCTTCTAGAAGGATCTTCCTCTAGATGCTTCTTTTTAGTATAAATAGGAGTCAAGGGTATGAGAACCCTAGCTTGGATATTATTGTAATAGAGCGCT
>ML805125.1:134109-148301 GCA_009831015.1 Picea engelmannii | reverse complement strand
TAAAAATGAAAGGCATAGGATAATGAATGTGCAGATAAATAAGTGTTCATGTGATTCATGTTCAATCAATTTGTAAAAGGAGACAACAATAGATTTTCCAGATTTTATTTTTTTACCTCCTTTGTTGTGATGTTCTATGGTGAGGAAGGACTGAGACCTATTTTCTTTTGTGAATAGACTATTCTAGACATCAATAAATACACTTCCAATAGGTTTAAAGACGACACACTCTTGCAAAAAATTTTGTTGGAAGATTCTATAGTTTCTTGCTTTATCAAATAACAGTCAAGGTTCTCTTTGGTGAAGGATTACACCGACACTCATGAAGATTTGAAGGACATGTGGTAGATGACCCTTGAAGACATGGTTAAATAGTCCATGACCTAGGAACGTACAAGAATTAAAATGTCAACCTTCCACTAGGAAGCACTAAGTAGAAATTGATTGGTATAGTTAACAAAAAAAATCATCAAAACAACATTATATTTATGTGACTATGACATATGCACTTACAAGTGAATTGTGTTATGTGCATTTATATTTTAAATAAGTTAAATATAAACCCATTTACAATTACCATTAAAATTTTCAAAAGTGTTATTCTAATATGCAAATATTTGGATAGTTAGGTAGTGGTCTTGCAAAGATTTAAAAACATTGGAATAATTCTTGTGCATCCACCAAAATTGATAGTTGACCCAATCACTATAGTCAATAGATCCTGTTATCCCCATTTTGTGGGATAACTAAGGATATGATGTCCCAAGGCCCTCAGGTTGTAGACGTGGAGTACCAAGAGATAGCCTGACCAACAGTGTCCACTTGCATAGACAGAGACCCACCTGACCACCACATCTCCAGGATTGTCACAACAATATCCACTGCATGATTTGGCCTTCATAAGACATTAGGTCTTGATACATGAGGTACAAATTAGGTATTAGGGTGAGTGTCATTTCAATATTTGAGTCACTTTATTTTAATTCATCTATTATTTCTTTTGATTATGCGGCATTTGCTTGGAGATTATGCGCTTTGCCCCGTTTCACCTTGGTGGTTGACATTGTGCCCTAGTAAGTGGGTCACCCTTAGGGATAAGCATGCTACTGGGAGGTCCTTTTGAAAAGTAATCATTCCATTCCCAACCATACTTTTCAATTTCCACACTTCATCCCCTCATCTCCTCACCTTTTGGGTTTTTCAAGTGTATTGACCCAAGAAAGGGTTGTCTCTCACTTCATGGGAAGAAGGGGCTAAAGGCCCAGAGGCTAGTAGTTGGAAAAATATAAAAGCATTATTATATTGAAACTTCTATATGCTTGCCCAAAGAGGTATTGAGAGCAATGAAAATATTCTCCTAAAAAAATCAAAGACCTACAAAAGCAATCACATAACATAAATGTCCCACTTGATTAAGGAATTTACACAAAGTGCGTTACAAGCTAGACTATACCCCCATGGAATTATGTGTACTTCTCCCTTCAAGCGACACTTTGGTGCTCCCCCCCAAGATAATTGATTCACCCTAGGGAGTACCCATGTTTGGACCTTAATTAATTAATGACAATGAATGGGCTTGGAAAGAGGATGCATTAAAAACGAAGGTGCAACACACCCTCTACAAAGGCACCCATAAGTGAGACACTACAACCCCTTGTATATCATGGACCCCATGCCAAAAAAATTTCCCCTAATCCATGACACCTCATACACATGACTTAGAAGGAGGTCCGCTCGGGAAACACCCCTAAACATGAGGAACAATTCACCCTATAGGTCATTTTTTCAACCCTCCCATACCTAAACTTGGAAAACTACATATGGTATTTGAGCATTAGTTTATTTTGATGAGGTGGTTTGGATGTACTTTCTTAGATGGCTCTTTTATTGATTTTATTTACTCATCATGATGCTTTGACTTGAGATCCTTGGAGGGCGTATCCATTTGTCTTTGTAGGACCCAACTAGTGGACAATTTTGTAGGAACAAGCCTAGCTTGGGCTTCCATGGGGCTTGAAGCCCATGGGTTGGATACCATGGACCACATACTGGATCATGAGGACATGCCTTTGGAGGCTTAGATGACATCATGGAGGTTCTTTCCCATCCCCTACATGCCAAACAATTTTCTTATAGGGGGGAAACATCAACTTCTTACATCTTGACGTCACACATGGGCTAGGATGTGGTGGTGATGTGACACTTGGTACCTTGATGAGGAGTGGCACCCTGATTTAGTGGAGAGAGGTCCTATCACCTTGGAAGATGGTTTTTGGAAGCCCAACATCCCTTCTCCAACCTCAATGACTTGCCAAAAAGTGCCAAAATGTCACCTTAGGAGGGTGACATCATGTTTTAGGGTTTCTTTCATGTGTAAACGTAAGAATTAAATAATATTATTTTTGTAAAGGGGATAAATAATGATTGTTGTGCTATTATTTTCTATTTACCCTAACTTAAGTGGGAAAACTATTTTTAGAACATTTTATAAATAAAGATCATTTGTATCTCATTTGGATCATAGCTCTCCCATTGTGAGAAGCCTCTCTAGTTGAAATTTGCGCCCTCTTTGGGAAACCTCTTCTCTCTTGTGATATTTTTATAGTTTCTTCATGATATTGGTGGAAGAAGTAGTGTGCTACCTCTCTTGGATATTTTCTATTGCATTTGTGGTGGATTTATCTTGGTAAGAGGAGATTTATCTTGTCATTTATTGGACTAGGTATGGATTTATCTTGTTGATGCTTCATTACTTGGTTACAAGTTTTATTTTCTATATTTCTTGGGGAGTATAAGCATTTACAACCCCACCATTATCTATCATTTTTTTCTAGAATTAATTTGTTGCACAAGGTTTTATTAGGAGAAGTAAAAGGGTTTACACCCTCTTAGTATCTCCTAGTTAGCGTTTTCTTTCCTTTGGGAGTAAAAGAGTTTACTCCCCCGAGGAGATATCAATTTTTATCTCTAAATTTGTTTGAATCCATAACCAAATAGCTAAAGGCACTAAATCTGATTGCATTGGAGAAATACAATCTTGCATTGGTTAACCTGAAAACTCGGGATTTGAGGTTGTCTAAATTGGAATCAATTCTATGCTTTATATGCTTGGTTGATCCACTAGGGAATCATCTTTTGATAAGTGATTCTTTATGATGCAATACAATTTTATCTACATCCATTAGGGATAAATAAACCCTAATACAATTTTCTAATTAACTCACAAACCAACCGTCAAAAGTTGATAAACGTTTGCCCCTATAATCTACTAACCCTAACACTCTTTCTGGGTGGAATATTGGAAAGTTTTGATAGTTGATATATTGGCTGTAAAAAATTTAATTATACATCCATAAGGCTGAAAATTACATATATGGAATACTGCTTCTTACAATCTTATTTCAAGCTAAAGTCTTTCTCTTTTATCCTTGAGCTAAACTAGTATTTACTAGCTTGTCTATTGCTTATTTTACTAGAATTTTAGCATCTTCATTTGTAGATCTTACTATATTTTTGTTGCTGATATATATTATTGTTTACTACTGCAATTAGGGACAACAAGCTTAACTTTCTGATCCACCTAACATATTACATGCATACTTGGATTTTCTTGTGTCTCAGGCAGGTACAATGTAAATGTTCCTGACTTGGCTAGTCTAGGAAACACTGCTAATGTGTGTGTAGGATCAAATGTTTACAACATATAAATGATCATACAAATAATAAACGTGACAAAGGACTGCAAGTTTGTATTATGATATCTCTTTGGATTACAAAAATGGCCGAATGCGGTTGAATAAACTGACAATTCTCTACTAGATCAACAAACAAAGGATCTTAGCCAGAATACAAATAAGCAACTGTGGCTGAATAAAATAACAACACTCGGCTAGATCAAAAGACAAAATGATCTTAGCCGAAATAGAAATAAGAAACTAAAAGATAATACCTAAAATATGGGAGCACTGTGGAATCAATTAAGAATGATGGAAGACCTGGATGATCTTCTCGGTGACTAGGGTGTGTCTTTCAACACCAAAACCACCCAACTGGTGTCTTCCTCTTGGAATACATTGAAATATCTCTCCTGATATGCACCTATTCTCCTCAATGACAAGTCATAATCTGCATAATGATGAATTAGATCGATGACCCTTCCTTTATAGCTTTCCAAAACCCTAAATCATGTTGAAACCCTAATTCACTGTTGACCTCCAAAACCCTAAATCACTACTAAAACCCTAAATCACTGTTGACTTCCAAAACCCTAAATCACTACTGAAACCCTAATTCATTGTTGACTTCTATTTTTAGCTCATAATGACTTAAAATCACTTTTAACCCTTTTTAGATTAATGCCACTTTCTGAATATAACACCTGTGACTGGAGTGATCTCTAGTAACCCTGTTTAGCCCTCTTTGTCCCTGGATATAGTCTAACGGGGCGATTTAGACTATCAAGCCTCCTCTCTGGAGGTCCTATTTGGAAAGGGACATTACAGTTCTCCTTTCCCGAAATTGCTTGTCCTCAAGCAATACCATTCTAGGGTGTTGCAACACTTGCTCGCTCTCCCAAGTAGTGTCCTCTATTGGAAGCCCTCTCCATCTGATCAAACACTCTATGATGACCCTGCTCCTCAGTTTCCACTCCCAGAACTCTAAAACCTACTCCGAAACTAACTCCAAATATCCCTCCTCATCCAACGAAGGAATCTCCTCTGATGTGCTAATGAATTGTCCCACTACCGTTTTTAGGCAAGACATGTGGAACACGTTATGAATATTTCTCCCCTCTGGAAGCTCTAGCTCGTAAGCAACCTCGCCTACTCAGCGCATGATCCTGTAAGGACCATAAAATATGGGCTTGAGCTTCTCGGCCCCACTCTTCTTCATAAGTGATTGTTTGTAGGGTTGGAGTCTCAAGAAAACCAAATCTCCAACCTCAAAGATGCGCTCTATCCTATGCATGTCTGTACTTATCTTCTGTCAGTTTTGCGTTGTCTGTAGGTTCTCTTTCAATAAATTGAGAATCTCTTAATTCTCTAAGATCCAATCCTTGGCTTTGGGAGCTCTTCTCTCCCCGAAGACCAAGTCTACCAAAGTGGGTGCATCATATCTATACAATGCTCGGAAGGGTGTCATACCAATGGACATGTGGAAGGTGGTGTTGTAGCAATGTTCTCCTAAATGTAACCACTTTACCCATGTTCTATGCTATCCTCCTACATAGTTCCTCAAATACCCTTCAACCCACTTGTTGAAAATCTTAGTCTTCCCATCTGTCTGAGGGTGATAGCTAGTGCTAGGTGTCAACTATGTCCCCACCAACCGAAACAACTCTCTCCAAAATGTCCCTATGAACTGACTGTACCTATCATTGACGATGTTCTTTGGCAACCCATGAAGTCTAAATACCTCCTTGAAGAAAATCTCGGTTACCTAAAATGCATTGTACTCTGTCGGTATGTCATAGAAGTGAGAAAAATTGGTCAATATGTTGGCCACTACATAGATACATTCCTTACCCTGGACCTTGGGTAGACCTGTGATGAAGTCCATAGATATACTCTCCCATTTCTACCCTGGAATGGGGAGTGGTTGAAGTAGCCCTACTGGAAGAACATGCTCTGACTTGTTCTGCTGGAAAGTCACGCACTCACTAACCTATCTCATAATGTCTTGTTTGAGGCCCTTCTATGAGAACCTCTCTCTGATCTGTCTGTAGGTTTTGAAAAACCCATGATGGCCTGCTAGAGGTGAATCATGAACTACGGTGAGGATCTTCTTCTTAAGCCCTGATTATGACACCAAGTAGACTCTATTCTTGTAAAATATGACATCGTCAATGAACCTATACTAGTCATCCTATATCTTCCCATCCATCACCTCACAAGCGAACTTGTTCTTGGAATATTCCACTAACAAGTGGGATTTCCAATCTGTTGAAATATCCATCAAAGAACATGCCGCAGGTCTCCTCGATAGTGCATCGACCAAAATTTTCTTCTTTCCCTTGATATACTCTATGTCAAATTCGAATGCTTGTACCTTCTTCACCCATTTATGTTGTCACTCACTGAGGTCCTTCTGCTCAAGGAAATACTTCAAACTATTGTGATCGGTCTTGACCACAAATTTGTTGCCCACCAAATATTGTCTAAACTTGGTCAAGGCATGCATGATTTCCAACATGTCCTTGTCATAAATAGAGTACAACCTCTCAGGTTGACTAAGCTTCTAGCTCTCGAATATAATGGGGTGTCCTCCCTACATCAAAACTGCATTGATCCCTTCGCTGGATGTGTCACACTCTAGTACAAATGGCAAGGTGAAGTCTGGTAGTGCCAACACTGGACAAGTTCCCATGAATTCCTTCATGTGATCAAAGGATTCTTGTGATTTCTAAGTCCATATGAAGGCCCCATGCTTGGTAAGATCTATCAACGGTGCTCCAAGCTGAGAAAAACCTTGGACGAACCCCCTGTAATAGCTGCACAGGCCAAAGAAGCTCCTCAATTATGTCACGTTCTTGGGCATCAACCAATCCAGAATGACCATGATCTTCTCTTGGTGCACCTGTACCCCCTGTGCACTGATGATGTGGCCTAAGTAAAGCAGCTCTATCATACCGAACTCGCACTAGGACCCTTTGGCATATAATGACTGTGCCTCCATGATTCTCAATACCTCATCCAGGTGCCTCATATGCTCTTTCCATGATCGGCTATAGATCAAGATGTCGTCGAAGAAAACCAAGAATGATTTCCTTAACTGATCTCTGAATATATGGTTCATGCAAGACTGGAATGTAGCAGGTGCATTGGTTAGCCCAAATGGCATAACCAGGAACTCGAAGTGTCCAAAATGACATCGAAATGTTGTCTTCTTTATGTCTTGCACTCGGATGCTGATTTGATGATATCCAGAGTGTAGATCAATTTTTGAGAAGAAAATTGCCCCATGCAGTTCATCCATCAACTCGTCAATGCGTGAGATAGGGAACTGGTTATTTACGATTTTTTTATTCAAGGCTCAGTAATAAATGCACATCCTCATGGTTCCATCCTTCTTCATAACTAAGACAACTGAAGAAGCAAATGGGTTGCTACTCGGTCTGATGTGTCCCATTGCCAACAATTCATTGATTTCCTTCTCTATATCATCCTTGAACCTCCTAGGATGATGATAGAGGGGGGTGATCATAGGTTTGGCCCCATCCTCCAACTCAATGGTGTGCTCAAACCCCCTTTTAGGTGGTCTCCCTGGTGGAATTGCCTCAAATCCCTGTTGATGTCGTCCTAATAAATTCTTGATCTATGTATGGTATTGTTGTCGACCTTCCGAATCCTTCTGAGTAGTGATCAATCATTTGACCTAGAGTGACCTCTAGTAACCCTATTTACCCCTGTTTTTCCATAGCTATAGTCTAACAGGGTGGTTTAAACCATTAAGCCTCCTCTCTAGAGATCCTATTTGGAAAGGGACATTACATACAATCACCCTTTGTGGGTAATCATAGCTCTTGGAAACCATTGGATACCATGCAGACTCTTTCCTAAGACTTTTCACACTTAGTATCTTGACCTATATGGGGAACCTCCTTCGTCTCTTCACTTTCCATCTCATTCCCTCAGGGTCACCAGGATTTGTCCCTTGAGGTGATTCCTTCATCTATAAAGTGACGGGAATACTTGCCTAAGGTGACAGTGGGTAAGTGTTATGTTATTTGTTTCCATTTTGTGGTTTTGTCTGGATCTTCCCAACCTACAACTTGTGCAATAAAATTTTGGCGTCGTTTCCAAGGAGGATTTTGAATCCTATTCCGAACCCTAAAATCGACCCACTACCCAAAATCCATAAGATACTTTCCAAGAGGTCAAAGACACTCTTTCCAGAGAAGGTTTTCATATAGATGAGGGTCTTGATGAATTTTCTCATGTTGAATGTCCAGACGAGACATTTTATGAAGATGAAGTGATTATATCTTCCCTTCCACTTGATGAATACATCCAGGCCTCTGCTCCTTCTGCACATCAAGAAGAGAATGTGATGAGTTGTGACCCTTTTGAATATCTTAATGATACTTTATTCCATGACTTCAAAAGTGAAGAAGTATTAGAGGATCCCTTGGATGCGATAGACCCTTTTGGAAAAGGGAAGATAAAGCACTCTGTATTGAGGATCAAACCTCTCGTGATGAAGAGGCGATGGAGGAAAATGTCTATAAAGAGAAAGAAGAATTCTGACAAACCACAACATGTTGAGACATCATTATCTTTGCTCCCGCTTGATGAAGGTGAGGTTTTTCAACCTTGATTTCCTCATGTTCATGAAGTTGAAGAAGCAATTAGTCTCAATGATGAAGGTTTTGGAGATCCAATTGAAGTCGTCGTAGCCTATGTTCTTCCTGCACATGAAGACAAAGACATGGTCATTTTTACTCACATTGTTGGTCATATGAAAGAAACCTTGGACATGGTTGATGTGCACATATACACTTTCATATAGACTAGGAGACACACATGGAATTTTGGTCATTTCATTTTTTATAGAGACCCCATTTACGACATCGAGGGTAGCTCTCAAGAAAAGGGGGTTGAGTTGTCACATTTAGAGGACTGGTATTCATGTGTATATGATTCATATGCTTGGCAGCCTGATGATGACATGGTTACATATTTTTTCCTCCCATTTGAGGATAACATGTTGCAACATTTTCAGGGTGATTTTCAATCATCCCATGGGATTTGTGATGCAGATCCTTTTGGGGATGCAGGCTTGTTCTATGAGGATTTTAAGCCACCATTGTGATTTGATTTAGATGCATAACAATATATTTCCATTCCAAAGAAGTCAACGACTCATACCATAGAGAAACAATGTTTTCATCTTGGGTCCCTTCAGAAAGACTTATAGATGAAGAAGCAACATGTTTTGGATGTGGGAAAAAAGTCATTCTTAGGACCTGAGGTCCTCCCTTATCTTGTTTCCTCTTCTCTGGGGAATCGTAAGGTTTTCTCAGGATTTCTTATCCTTTCTCAGCCTTCGGGGAGAAATGATTTTCTAGGTGAAGATGAATATGATCCGTCGTCTATATATGGTATCCCTCTTCAGAGATGGATTGATCAGGCTTGTGGCTACACTTTTAGGTAGGATGATCGGGCCAATGGTTTCTCTCTCCAGTAGGATTTGCTCTCTCCCGCCCATCTCCATGAGCTTCTTTTCTTGATTGATTATATGCTTATTCATGCTCATGATCATTATGTGCTTGACTTATATTTTTTGTATTACATGATTAAGGACAGGGGGATATACCTTAATGAGATGATTAGTTGGTTGCACTGGTTATATGATTTCACCTAACACTTCAGGACCTAATATTTAGGGCCCCAGAGCCCCAAGTAAGTAGGTAGGTCATATTTATTTCCTTGCATTTTCATAATGATTTCTCATGGTAGCTTAGCTGCATTTCATATTTCATTTTGCTCTACTTGCATATTGATTTCAGGTTTAGTTTAGAAATTAAAAAAAAATGCTAAGACTTCTATATTAGTTTCACTTTTGGTTTTGATGTATATGGACGAAGGGTGATAGAACCACCCTATATTTTATAGTGTTTTCTTTCATAGTAGGCACAGTTCTTCGAGGATATGTTGTGGTTCTCATGCACTGTATGATGAGTACATGCCCCAAGTAGGAGCCAGATGTTATCCCCATTTTGTGGGATAACTAAGGAGGTGATGTCTTAAGGCCCTTAGGTTGCAAAATTTTAAGTTTTGAGCTATTATTATTTTTATTTTCAATTTACTAGATAACAATAGCATAGGTAGGATCACTGAGAGAAACACAATCACAATATAAACAACATTTGTCCTGGGAAACCCTCATGGGGGAGAAAACCCAACAAAAACTTCCTTAATATAGATAGCCAATACAATGCCAAGACAATAAACACAAACACTAGAGAATATCCAACACTAAGCAATGTGCCTCTCTCTTCTTTCTTCTCCCACCTACATCTACCAAACTTGCGCACTTAATAAGTGAATGAGTGAGTGAGATAATGAGGCGCTAGCCTCCTTTATTTATACTAGATGGAAAGTGTTGGAAATGTGTCTCTTCACTGGGTAGGGATGAATTCTCTTCTTAGTGGTTAAAACCAATTTAATTAGGCCTGGGGGATGACTTCTTAATTTGCATAATATAATTAGGGTTTGACCAATCTACAAAATGGGATTTGGTCAAGTACAAATCTGCAACATGATCATTCTGCTTGTGATGAGACCCCCTTTCCCTTGGCCATGCAACCAAAGGTAACTGCCCCGGCGTGGTAACCAGATGGTGGCAATGTCATACTGTTAAGTACCCATGAAACTAATAGGCTGGCTTGTGATGAGACCCCTTATCCTCTGACCAGGTCTTGTTTGTTATTTTCTGGGTCCCTCTTGTTTCTTGCTGATAGGCCTTTTATTGCCTTCTCAGGGATCCTTGGGCGAAACATCTCGAGGTTTCATTTCTAGGCCTTTGTCTTTTACCAACTACTTTTACCTTCTGGACCTTTAGCCCCTTCTTCCCACAAGATAAGGTGCAATCCTTCAAACAGGTCAACCCAATGCCCAGACAAGGGTAATGGGATAAATGAGCAGGAGATAAGATGAAACAGTGGTGCTATGATGGGAGTGGACGATGGCTTTTCAGAAATTCCCCCAGTGGAAAACCAAGACCTATGGGCACAGGCTTGTTAGGGCACCCTGTCAATCTCCCCAAGCATGGTCAAGTGGGATAATGTAAGATCCAAGCAGTTGTTAGAGATAAAAGGAATCAAATGCATATATTTAAAAGTTTCAATGATCAAAAGTGGCACATACCATGATACCTAGACCAATTACCTCATGGAGCAAGAACCTCTTATGATACAAGACCAAGCCGATGGTGATGGACGTTGTTGTTGCTGAAAAGACAAAGTTGATGAAAGAAGAAAATGATGGGCCCTCTAGGGCCATGCTCAGGTCAATCCTTCTCTCGGTATGCCATGTCTAGGACCTATGGGCCTCGAGACATGATCTCCTAGTTATCCATAAAATGTGGGGATAACATTTGGATCCAACTCAGGGACATGTGTTCACCGTAGAGTGCATGAGAACCTCAGTGTCTTTGGCATAACCTGTAGACATGCTCAATCTCTATAGAAGTATCAGTAACAAAATTGGGGTGGCAATGCCACCCCATCATACACACACACACACACACACACACACACACACACACACACACATATATATATAAAGAAATCATAAATGCGGATATAAAGTAAAGTACTTACCTATACTTACATATTGGTTGGATGTTGGTGTAGTCAAACAACCAGTGAAGTCAATCCAACAACGTCCCACCGTACCTCCCTTTGTGCTTCATCATAAACCAAAATAGTGATAAGCCAAGCACACAAATAACACGGGTTAGAACATGTATCAGATCATCAGGAATCACAAAGTCTAACTCTTGGAGGCGGGTGGGAGGGATAAAATTATGCCAAGTCAATATTGGAGGAAAGTACTCAATCCACTTCAGGAAGGGATCATGAAAATTCAAATGTTCAGAACACTGACTCAAAGGGTCGGCAAACTAGCTACCTAGGACATTCTCATACTCTGAGTTCTGGGAAGGGATTGACAAAGATGTATCAGATGACTGGAAAATTCTCAATGGAAGATTGAAAATTTGAGATGATAGACTGAAATCTATAGTTTTCAACCAACCCTTGGATTCTTGGGTTTTCTTCAGAGGAAACTCAATGCAAAAGATACAATTCCCAACTACACCTTTAATGAAATAGTAGGGTAAAGTAATAACAGGTGGCTAGAGAAAAAGGTCACGAGAATCCTTCTTTAGGCAAACATGGTTCTTACTCCCATAAAAAACCGACCATAGTGGTGGTTGATAATCTTCTACATAGAATGAATCCAAGTGCTCGGAGGAATACTCTTCAAAACACTCAAGGTAAGACCGAAAATCATCAGGAAAACATGGTACTAAGTCAACCTTGGGTGTTTGGGGAGCATCGGTAAATATATCATCTCCCTGTTGCCACTAGTCAAAATCAAATATAATCTATCATGATAACTGTAAAGGAAACAGTTGGGCATGATTCTCAATATCATAAATGGGGTCCATACCAAAACCAATTACATCCCATTTACGTCTTCCAACATGTATGCACTCATCAATATCAACTATGTCAGTATCATTATCATAGCATGTAGGATTGAAAACACTCATATGCTCATTCATGTCCTCCTCTAAATAACGAGGTAGAAAATTATCAAAATTTTGGGGAGGAGGATAACTTACTATTTCTTCTTGTGCAGGAGTTTCGAGGACTTTGGTGTTTCCAGCATGCGATATTGTTTTATCCTCATGGATTGCCCCTTTGTCTTCAAGAGTACAACAAGGAATATTTACTTCGTTCGGGGATTCCATTTCTCCTTCACTCTCTGAATCAAGGAACAAAGTATCATTGAAATCCTGAAAAGGGAAGCAACTAACCTCATTATCTTGTTGTTGTGCAGGTGAAAAAATCTTGTGGACTGCTTCATCAGGAGGAGGAGCACATGTTGATTTTTTATTGTCTTGTTCAGGTTTCAGCTCCTTTGCTGCATTTTCAATGATCCCTTGGTCTTGGAAAACCTCATTAAGAGATTTCCTCTTAGTATTTTGTTGGTCAATAACTTGTTTCCCTTCTTCTTGAAAATCAGCAGTAGAAGTTTCAAGGGAAACCAACTTCTCCAAATTGAGAGTACCTGAGGTATCTTCATAATCATCTATTTTTCTTCCTAGGGAAAAAACATTTTTTATTCTGGACAAGAAGATGTTTTGCTCAGTTTGTAAGGCCATGTCACTGGCTTCATGGAGTGTCTTTGGATTCTTTTTACTCAGGAGAAACCCCAAATGCACCAAGAGTGAATTGGTAAAGAGATACAGAAGGTCTGTGTCCTCAGGGTAATGGTCCCTAGGAAGTTGGTACAACAAACCCTCAAATCTATTTTGGAAGTTCCAAATAGTCTCATTTTTAGCTTGTTTTGCGTACTGAAGTCTTTTTAGCAATGTTTGGATCTCTTCCAATTTTATGCCCCATTATTTGAGAAAGACTTCTTCTAGCTGGTTCATGGAGGTGATGCTAGCATTGGGAAGACCATCATACCATTTTTTAGCATTCCCGTGAAGAGTGGTGGGAAAAATTTTCATCACTACATCTTCGGCATCATCATCAACAAGATGGAGTCCAAAATAAGAATAAAAATCATTCATATGAAAGTCATCTCTTTCCCCATCACTACCAGTGAATCTAGGGAGCCATCTTCCTTCTATCAGGGGCATTTGTTGTGTGTATCCCAGGATTTTGCTCGTGTCTAAAGGCTTGTAATTCCCAGGATCCCATTGTGAATTCATTGTTGGCTTCATCATTAGTGGAGTCGCCAAATAATTTTCTTGAAACTATCAAAAGATAAGGTAAAACATCCTAAGTGGAGTTGCCAGGTAAGCTTGTAAGATAAGGCATCTGAGGCAAGGCTTACTGAAAAGTGTCATGTTTGAGGAGAACTGACTCAGTGTTCCCCGACAACAATGCCAAAATGTTATCACACAGTTTGTAGATGCAAGAAAGGATAAAGAATAGTAGGTCAAACTGGCGAAACAGGAACCTTCCCCACCCAATGTCACCACAATGGGGAGGCTCTTTCTATTTAGGGAGACTAGGCCCAAGGGAGAGATCCCCGATAACCTGGGGTTTTGAAAGGGCAAAGTCTAATAGTACAGAGAGGAATTTCCCCCTCACAGATTGCCACCAATCATATAGTCCCGACTAAACAACCAATAATAGAGTATAACCAAAGAAAGGAAAAGCACCTACTTGAGACAACACAACAAGGATACTAATATGTGCAATCTTGGTTAGTACTTCATAAATCAATGACTATCTGATATTCAATATAAGCAGTTTAAAAAGAAAATATTGATGAAGTCAATGTTTTCAAAATGGCAATGATAAATATGTCACTTGTCAATAAATACATGAATGATATGGCATCCAATATAATCATTCAATACTTAGTCTAATAAATGCCCTCAACTACCATTCAATTTCTTACAAAGTGAAATGTTGCTGCATCAAGATGAAATAACCAAGGGTGACG
>ML805125.1:71605-119693 GCA_009831015.1 Picea engelmannii | reverse complement strand
AGATGCAGCGGAAATAAGACTTCATTTCATTAATAACAAATGACTGAAATATGCTTACAGACAGAATGGAAATAACTAGCTAGGGCGCTGGTAGCTTATCTCTGAGAAGAGATGTGGCTGCTACTCGCATCTGTGAGAATATGATTACAATGAGGCTCTAGAGGCCTTTTTACAATAGACGATAATGCCAAAATTCATATACATCCAAAAACCTAACCCTAGGAGATGAAGCGCCAAAAGTCATGTGGGCCCCGTTTGGGTAAGTTATTACATCAACTTCCCAGGGTCGTAACTTTTGAATACGATCTCCGTTTTAGGCGTGTGATAGCTTGTTGGAAAGGTATCGTCGAAAAAAAAACCTTCATTTAGGCCCTCAAAATGGCCCCGAAAGTTAAAACCTGCTAAAAATAGTAAATTTCCAAAATTGCCAGAAAATTGTTTTGAGCCAGTCGGAAAAGGTGGGTGGCCACCGATATCCACCTGGATCACAAGGATGCATAATGTTATCTATGGGTGCCTTTGTAGAAGGCGAGTTGTACCTGTCTTGGATGCATTTTTTCCAAGCCCGTTCTTGCCTTTATTCTTTTCTTGCATTATTTTTTTTATTTTCTTTTTCTTCTTCTTTTTCTTTTTATTCAAGGGCTAATCAGAGGACACTGCCTTGGCATAGTGACTAGAGATAACAGTGTTACCCACAAGTACTTTCACAGAGATGAGAAGGCTGGCTCGTGATGAGAACCCCTTTCCCTTGTCCATGCAACCAAAGTTCACTGCCCTGGCGTGGTATCCAGATGGTGGCAATGTCATACTGTTAGGTGCCCATGAACCTAATAGGTTGCCTCGTGATGAGACCCCCTATCCTCTGACTAGGTCTTGTTTTTTATTTTTCGAGTCCCTCTTGTTTCTTGTTGAGAGGCCTTTTATTTCCTTCTAGGGGATCCCTGGGTGAAGCAGCTCGAGTTTTCATTTCTAGGCTTTTTTCGTTTACGAGCTGCTTTTACCTTCTAGGACTTTAGCCCCTTCTTCCCACGAGATAAGGTGCAATCCTTCAAACAGGTCAACCCAATGCCCAAACAAGGGAAATGGGATCGGGAGATAAGATGAAACATTGGTGCTATGATGGGAGTGGATGATGGCTTTTCAGAAATTCCCCCAGTGGCAAACCAAGACCTATGGGCACAGGCTTGTTAGGGAACCTTATCAATCTCCCCAAGCATGGTCAAGTGGGATAATGTAAGATCCAAGCAGTTGTTAGAGATAAAATGAATCGGATGAATATATTTAAAATTTTCAATGATTAAAAGTGACACATACCATGATACCTGGACCAATTACCTTAGGGAGCAAGAACCTCTTCCGATACAAGACCAAACCGATGGTGATGGATGTTGTTGTTGCTAACAAGACAAAGCTTATGAAAGAATAAAATGATGGGCCCTCTAGGGCCATGCTCAAGTCAATCCTGGTCTTGGTACTCCATGTGTAGGACCTGTGGGCCTCGAGACATGATCTCCTAGTTATCCCTAAAAAGTGGGAATAACAGGGTTGACTTCTTAATTTGCATAATATAATTAGGGTTTGACCAATCTGTAAAAGGGGATTTGGTCAAGTACAAAGACCGACATGATCAATCCACAAAAGGGGATTGATCTAATGAACAATAACTCAATAATGAATATAATACTCTTTGTAGTAACAATATTTCAACCATGGAGTATCGTGAGATAGCTTGACCAATAGTGTTTTCTTTTACAGATAAAGACCCACCTGACCACCACAACTCCAGGATTGTCACAATGGTATGCACCGCATCAGCTCGCCTCTGGAAGACATTGGTTATTTCTCCATGGGGTACTAGTCAGGTATTATGGTGAGTGTCATTTCAATATTTGAGGCATTTGAGTTTGTTGCATCTATTAATGATTTTGATTATGTGACATTTACTTGGACATTATGCTCTTTTCCCTATTTCACCTTGGTGGTTGACATTGTGCCCTAGTAAGTGGGTCACCCTTAGGGATAGGTATGCTATTGGGAAGTCTTTTTGACAATTCATCATACCATTCCCAACCATACTTGTCACTTTCCACACTTCATCCCCTCATCTCCTCACAGTTTGGGTTTTTTGGGTGTACTCACCCAAGAAGGGGTTGTCTCTCACTTCATGGGAAGAAGGGGTTGAAGGCCCAGAGTTTAGTATCTAGCAAAATATAAAATTCTGATTATGAACCTTCCAGATGCTCGCCCAAAGAGGTCTTGATAGAAATGAAAAGATTCTCCTAAAAAAAATCAAAGACCTACAAAAGAAAACACATAACATAAATGTCCCATTTGATTGAGGGATTTACACAAAGTGTGTTACAAGCTACACTATACCCCCATGGAACTATGTGTACTTCTCCCTTCAAGAAACACTTTGGTACTGTCCCCCAAGATAATTGATTCACCCTAGGGAGTACCCAGTGTTTGTACCTGGTGTTTGTATAGATTTCTTCCTACATATAAAACATATTTCTCAAAAAAATGATTTTGTTTCTCGCTAGTTATCTCGACATAATGTGATAAATTGGTTGCTCTCACACAAGATTTTTAAGTCCTTACACAAGTTCTCTAAAACCTTTTCACATGTTTGCAATTCCTTGCATGCGGGTGCCCTACTAACACTACCCATGATTTTCTCCATGATCTCTGAACAAATAGTAGTCTTCTTCAACTTCAACTATAGGTATATTTGAAATATATATTAATATTTTTGTTGAGTGTCATTCTAAATGCAACAAGTATGGTCATTAGGGATTCATGCATATAGCTACAAATTTATAAGCATCATTGCATAATAACCATTTCTCATGAATGCAACAACCTTTAGCATCTACATCTCTACAACATCTGTGGCATTATGTTTGGTTCAGGTCCCTTCATAACATATTTTCTTAGTATTAACATGAGCCTAATTTTGTGTTCTTTAATGGGTTAGGTCTCATGGATCTCCATTTATGTTCATCAGGTTAGATCTTTCATTGATCATGTGTCTTCTTCCTCTATTGCAGGTAAAAAATTTCATCATCTATTTCTCTTATTTATGCACATAAATATCTTTGAATTTTCACAGGTTTGGACTACACTGGTTAGACCTTAGCATTTTCCTTTTTTTCTATGTTTCCTCCCACCTTCCAAAATTTACAATAAAGGAATTTTTAAGTACTTCAATATAATTGTTCTGGTAAACATGTTTTTAAGGGAATTCAATTTATCAAACATCAAGTATTGTAGTGAATTATCACTTCAGCTCTATTTTTATTAAATTCTCCATGAACTTTGATTAAAAATAGGAAGTTTCTAAACATATAAACTTCCCCAAAATATCAAATTGCGAAATTGGAAAGTACCTTTTTGAAGAAACCACCCTCCATTAATGCTCCAAGGATTGCATGCATGCATGGAAAACCTACTAAAAGAAGTACTAACGTTTGAATTGAAGATTTGAATATGGTCCCCCTAATGTCAATCTGGAAATGTCTAAACACAACACTCAGACTGATCTCAAAATCAAGAACCAAAAGAAGTACTCAAGAACATAATGAAGATTGAAAATTGATATGCCTAGGGATGATTTGGTTTAGTTCTTGTCTTCTTATAACTTGGTTGGATAATTTCTAGTACAATGATTGGCCTTATACTTACATGAGGCCCTCCAATTCCACTCCCTCATCCTACAACCACATCTACATCCTAGACCAACTTCCACTAGCATATCACTTCCCTTTTTACAGTGCTCACATCAACTAGGGGAACCAAGAAGCAATCATATAGAGATCCTTTTTACAACCCCAGATTAGTGTAGACCCAGAGGACCACCTCCATTTCCATGAGACCCTAACAACATTTCTAATCTAGATAGTCCCATACCAACAATTAGACAATATCATCTAGGTCATAGTGATGACCCCCTTGTTATAGGAAGTAACACATTATTCAATCCATCTCCTCTTCTAGTTCTTCCTCTAGACTGATTTCTATTTTGAGTTTCCTCCATTCAGCCTCAAATGTTAGGAGAGATGGTTCTAATGGACCATTATAGGATTATCCCATGAGTATCACAAATCCTAAATCCATTATGTTTGTAGATATCTCTGTTGGATCAAATCTCCATCTTCCATTGTCTTAAAATTATGGTCTATGTCAATCCATGAAGCACGAACTCACTTGTACTATTTTATTCTCAAGTTTGAAAAAAAATGAGTGGGTTGAGAATTGAATTGTAACAACAAAATTCACTTGTACTATTATGTTCTTGTGGTTTCCTCAAGACATTTCATCATAGCCCTTATGACACTTGCTGACTATTTCTCTCATTGGATGGAGTGTTGTAGAACGTACAACCAAACAAGTATTTGTCAGATCTATCTTCGTCGAGTGAGGGAAGTTCAGGTAGAATAGAGGAAAGTGAGTCATCTAGTAGGTCTAACAGGTGGAGATCAACTAGAGGTGAGACAAACATGACTTTTTATGTGTTTTTGTGAGTGTGTGTGCATACAGTGTGTTATCACATAGTTTGTACTTGGATATAAATCAAAGGTAAAGGAAGGCAAACTGGAGCAACTAGAGACTATCCTATCACTGCCACCTCAATAGGATAACTCTTTCTATTTAGGGTGGTAGGCCCAGGGGAGACGTGCCCGATGACCTAGGGTTTTGAGAAGTCAAAGGCTTAAGGTTAAGTAAAATTTTCCCCCTCACAAGTCACCACCGATTGGAAAGTCCAGCTAAACAACCAATAAAGATAATAACAACCAGAAGTGTACCTCCCCGGAACAAAGAAACAAGAAACTATATATTTGCAAGATCACTTGTTGGTTAGTACATAATAATATTGTTTTACATTAAATGTCATGATAAAAACCCTAAATCAAGCATAAATGAAGATGCCATGCCCTTTTAGGGAGACGTTATCCCTTTTTAGGGTAACGTTGGCCTCATGGAGCAAAACGTTAGGCCTCCTTGGGCCTCTAGAAGCTTCCACATGTGCCACAACTTCCTCCCAAAACCTCCACAAGCAGTGGATGATGTCATGAGTGTCCTGGGTGACTTCATGGGCCTTCCAAGGACAAATTCCTGGTGGAAAGTGCACAACCCCATTGGGTATAGGTCTACTAAGATGCCTCTGGTGGAATTCCCTCCTCTTCCCCGGTGCAAACCGTCTAACCTGTCTCTGCCCCCTACTGGGGTCTCAACATCCATCTGATGGGATTTCAGCCCCATGGAGGTCCGAACTAATCATCTCCCCATATGTACCTATCCATAATGGTACCTGTCTGTCGGGTATGGTCCTGCACATCAACAGATACACCCTCCATTGGATCATAAGTCATAGGGATCATAGAAATGTCAATCAAATATAATCATCAATTTTATTAAACATGTGCATAAAACCCCTTTCACTTGGACAAGTGCTCAAAGACACTATACTAATTTGAAAGCCAAGTTTGGATAAAGTGAAAGGGTGTCCTATTGGGCTAACGCTCACTGGTTGTAGGGTGTTTCTAGGAGAGATCAAATCCAAGCCATGTGAGTGGGTGAAGTGGATAAGGAATGCTTTGGAAAGGGGTACAGTAATAGCAGGAAAATGTATGGATTACCTGTGGGTGCCTCTGTAGAGGGTGAGATACACCTGTCGTGGATGCAAATGTTTCCAAGCCCATTCATGCCTTTTATCTTTCTTTTTATTGCTTTTTCTTTCAAGAAGCTAGTCATGGGACACTGCCCTGCATTGTGACTAGTGGTGGCAATGTTACCCACAAGCATTTCACAGAAATGAGAAGGTTATCTTGTGATGAGACCCCCTTTATCTTGGCTATGCCACCAAGAGCCACTACCTTGGCGTGGTGACCAGATGCTAGTAGTGTCATACTACTAGATGCCCATGGACCTGATAGGCTGGCTCATTATGAGACCCCATATCCTCTAACCAGGTCTTGTTTTATTATTTTTTGTGGGTAAGCTAGTCAGGGGACACTACCCTGGCGTGGTGACTAGTGGTGGAAATGTTACCCACAAGCATTTCATGGAAATGAGAAGGATAGCTCATGATGAGACCCCCTTTCTCTTGGCTATGCCACCAAGAGCCACTACCCTAGCGCGGTGAGTAACTTCTAGTAGTGTCATATTGCTAGATGTTCATGGGCCTAACAGGCTGGCTCGTGACGAGACCCCCTATCCTCTAACCAGGTCTTGTTTTATTATTTTATATGGGTCCCTTTGTTTCTTGCCGAGAATCTTTTTATTGCTTTCTCGGGGATCCTTGGGTGAATCATCTCGAGGTTTCATTTTTAGGATTTTATCTTTTGCTAGCTGCTTTTACCCTCTGGGCCTTTATCCCTTTCTTCCCACAAGGTAAGGTACAACCTTTAAATATTTGGCTAACCTGATTCCCTGACCAATGTAATGGGATGGATGAGCAGCAAAAGGATGGAAAGTGGTAAGTATGATGGGAGAGGATGATGGATTCTCATGAATCCCCCAAGTGGCAACTCAAAACCTATGGGCACAAGCTTAATAGGGAATCCTGCCATTCACCCCAGATATGGTCAAGTGGATAGGCATAAGATCAAAGCACTTGTTAGAAACAAAAATAATCAAATGCACATATTCAAAGGTTTTGAGGATCAGTGTGACACATACCATGTAACCCGAACTCATTACCTCATGGAGCAAGATCCATTTCTGCTACAGGACCAAGTCGAGGTGATGGATGTTGCTGCTACTAACAAAGTGGAGGCACTGAAGAAAATAAAGGATGGGCCCTCCAGGGCCATGCTCACGTTGTTCTAGCTCTCAGTAATCCATGTTTAGGACCTATGGGCCTCGAGACCTAATATCCTTAGTTATCCCTAAACTGGGGATAACATCTAGCTCCAACTTGGGGACATGTGCTCACCGTAGAGCACATGAGAACCTCAACATCTCTGGCATAACCTGTAACCTGCTTGATCTCAACATAAAATGTCAAAAATCATTTGGGGTGGTGATATCACCCCCAACTCACATATATATAATATGAAAACAAGCATATGTACAAATGTGAAAGCAAACTATTCTACCATGAAATGCAAATGGTATATACAATGAATGAAAATGCCTACCTACTTACCTGTAGTTACCTATGAATTCAAATCCCCCCACCTTGGTGGGCTTGAGGAGGTGCTCATTGACTGGTAGTGGGTGCCTTCTTCCTTCCAATGTGGACAAGTAATAAGAATCACCAACCGATTTTCCTCCAATCTTGAAAGGCCCAAGACAAAATTGAGTACTTCCTTTGACATTAGTTGGATCTCCTTTCTTGATATCCCACATCCATACTATGTCCCCCTCCTTGTATTCCCTGATTTTGAATTTGGTTGTTTCCTGAACAACCCTGGTGTATTGTGCATAGGGAGTAGGGTGGGATTCTGCTGTGAAGACTTCCTGCTAGGATGGACGAATC
This sequence comes from Picea engelmannii, assembly GCA_009831015.1. NCBI lineage: Eukaryota > Viridiplantae > Streptophyta > Pinopsida > Pinales > Pinaceae > Picea > Picea engelmannii. Next base: position 112,210 of record ML805125.1, on the reverse strand, counting down.
AATACATCACTTTCTTCCTTCTTTAGTAATTTCACAACCCTGACTTCTTTGTCTTTATACTTATCTAGGATTCATTGGTACTCTTCTCTTTTGGGCCATTGTATTTGATCAAATTCTTCCTCTATTGCAAAGGGCATATCATCAGGAGAAAATTAAGGAAGTCTTTCCATGATTTTCTCATGTGCTTTGTCATCTTTGATGGGGTCACTAGTTTCTTGCTCATGGGTCCTGGTCACTGGCACATTCGGGAGACGACCTATTGCTCCATTGTTCAAAGGTATATTCACATAAGTGAGGTCCATCTCAAGGGTGCCACCCAACATTGAAGAAAATTTTCTAGACAACAACATCCCCCACACATCTGGGACATCTACTACCACTATGTCAATGTGGATTACTCTCTCAGGGTATTCTTTAAGGCAAACTTCCACATTTTCAATTACCCCATTTGTGGGTATGGATCTAGAATTAAATCCACCCACATTTATTTAAGGTCGTGTGACTTTTAGGCCCACTTGTTGCATGACTTTGAGAGACGTCTTGTTAGCACCGACCGCTGAATCCAGCATGCAATTGTTGAGGCTCTTGTTATTCATCAGCAAGGTCATGAAAAAGGGTGGGTGTTCATCATACTGGAACCTAAAGTGAGTATCATTCTAAATGCAACGAGTATGGTCATTAGGGATTCATGCATCTAGCTACAAATTTATAATCATCATTGCATAATAACCATTTCTCATGAATGCAACAACCTTTAGCATCTACATATCTACAACATCAGTGGCATTATGTTTGGTTCAGGTCCCTTCTTAACATATTTTCTTAGCATTAACATGAGCCTAATTTTGTGTTCTTTAATGGGTTAGGTCTCGTGGGTCTCCATTTATGTTCATTAGGTTAGATCTTTGATTGATCATGTGTTTTCTTCCTCTATTGCAAAGGAAATCAAAATTACCTCTCATTGCAGGTAAAATTATTCATCATCTATTTCTCTTATTTATGCACATAAATATCTTTGAAGTTTCATAGGTTTGGACTACACTGGTTAGACCTTAGCATTTTCCTTTTTTTCTATGTTTCCTCCCACCTTCCAAAATTTACAATAAAGGAATTTTTAAGTACTTCAATATAATTGTTCTTGTAAACATGTTTTTAGGGGAATTCAATTGATCAAACATCAAGTATTGTAGTGAATTATCAATTCAGCTCCATTTTTATTAAATTATCCATGAAATTTCATTAAAAATAGGAAGTTTCTAAACATATAAACTTCCCCAAAATATCAAATTGCGAAATTGGAAAGTACCTTTTTGAAGAAATCACCCTCCACTAATGCTCCAAGCGTTGCATGCATGCATGGAAAACCTACTAAAATTAGTACTAACATTTGAATTAGATTTGAATATTTCCCCTAATGTCAATCTGGAAATGTCTAAACACAACACTCAGGCTGATCTCAAACTCAAGAACCAAAAGAAGTACTCAAGAACATAATGAAGCATGACAATGAATATGCCTAGGGATGATTTGATTTAGTTCTTTTCTTCTTATAACTTGGTTGGATTATTTCTAGTACAATGGTTGGCCTTATACTTACATGAGGCCCTCCAATTCCACTCCCTCATCCTACAACCACATCTACATCCTAGACCAACTTCCACTAGCATATCACTTCCTTTTTTACAGTGCTCACATCAACTAGGGGAACCAAGAGGCAATCATATAGAGATCCTTTTTACAACCCCAGATTAGTGTAGACCTAGAGGACCACATCCATTTCCATGAGACCCTAACAACATTGCTAATCTAGATAGTCCCATACCAACAATCAGACAATATCATCTAGGTCATAGTGATGACCCCCTTGTTCTAGGAAGTAACACATTATTCATTCCATCTCCTCTTCGAGTTCTTCCTCTAGACTGATTTCTATTTTGAGTTTCCTCCATTCAGCCTCAAATGTTAGGGGAGATGGTTCTAATGGACCATTATAGGATTATCCCATGAGTATCACAAATCCTAAATCCATTATGTTTGTACATATCTCTGTTGGATCAAATATCCATCTTCCATTGTCTTAAAATTATGGTCTATGTCAATCCRTGAAGCACGGACTCACTTGTACTATTTTATTCTCAAGTTTGCAAAAAAATGAGTGGGTTGAGAATTGAATTGGAACAACAAAATTCAATTGTACTATTATGTTCTTGTGGTTTTCTCAAGACATTTCATCATAGCCCTTATGACACTTTCTGACTGTTTCTCTCATTGGATGGAGTGTTGTAGAACGTACAACCAAACAAGTATTTTTCAGATCTATCTTCGTCGAGTGAGAGAAGTTCAGGTAGAATAGAGGAAAGTGAGTCATCTAGTAGGTCTAACAGGTGGAGATCAACTAGAGGTGAGACAAACATGATTGTTTATGTGTTTTTGTGAGTGTGTGCACGTACAGTGTGTTATCGCATAGTTTGTACTTGGATGTAAAGGAAAGGTAAAGGAAGGCAAACTGGCGCAACTGGATACTATCCTATCACTGCCACCTCAATTGGATAACTCTTTCTATTTAGGGTGGTAGGCCCAGGGGAGATGTCCCTGGTGACCTGGGGTTTTGAGAAGGCAAAGGATTAAGGTTAAGTAAAATTTTCCCCCTCACAAGTCGCCACCGATCAGAAAGTCCGGCTAAACAACCAATAAAGATAATAAAAACCAGAAGTGTACCTCCTCAGAACAAAGCAACAAGAAACTATATATTTGCAAGATCACTTGTTGGTTAGTACTTCATATAATTGGAGACTTTATGAAATAAATAAATTGACTAATATTATTGATGAATCAATCAATGATGTATAATAGAAAGAATCACAATGTGTTTCTTCACAATAAATTCTTTTAAATAAGCTTCACAATGAGCAAGAACAATTTATAATCAATGTCACAATATCAACATTCATTAGAAGCAAAGACTACTATGCTTTTACCAATATTTCAATTGCTTTAAAGATGTATAAATTGTTGCAAAGTATAACTTCAAATCAAGTGGATAATGGAAACAATAGGGTTAGTAGGTTAGGGCTAGAAGGTATTAGTAGTTGCTCAAATATTTTGGAAGTTATGATAAAAAACACTCAAGTAAAAGGTCTTAGAATAGTGCATTCATAGGGAAAATGGAGTCAATAGATAGTAGCAAGAGTTGAAGGGACAAATGATAATACTAAGGCTAAAGACAAGAGAATTTGATGGTGAAGTGTTGTTGAGCCAAGGCTTCAAACATCAAACCACAGGGGAAAACGACTCACTAAGGTGTAGTAACCCTAGGCCTTACTGTGTTTTCCTTCTTCTTTAGCTCAATGAAAAGATAAAAACAACTAGGGTTGAAGAGAAAAGGTAGGGTGTTGCAATGGAAAGGCCCTAGAAATGTCTTCAATAGGTAAAAAATTCTTGGCACAATCTTAGTAAGGAATTAAAATAAGGACACCAACATGTGCTTATTTCCTAGGGTTTATTCCAACAATTAATTAACAAAATGGAAGTAAAAATATTGTGACCATTCAAGTAATCGAAGGCTTGCATAAATTTACTTACATTTACCAAGCATTCATCAACAAAAACCCTAGTTGTAAACCTTCCACCAAGAAAATTGCCAAAAATAGCCAAGATAAGCCTCCTTCAACAAGTGCACACTAGTAATTTCAGCCAAAAACCCTAAAGGAGGGCGCAAATTTTAGACCTCACACAAGTGTGAGTGAAATATGATGAACAAAAGAGAGTTTTAACTCTCTTACTTATACCATACCAATGACCTTAATTACATTTTAGTTCACAAAAGGTCGACAAGGCCAAAAATACATAATAATATTGTTTTACATTAAATGTCATGATAAAAACCCTAAATCAAGCATAAATGAAGATGTCATACCCTTTTAGAGTGACGTTATCCCTTTTTAGGGCAATGTTGGCCTCATGGAGAAAAATGTTAGGCCTCTAAAAGCTGCCACAACTGCCTCCCAATACCTCCACAAGTAGTGGATGATGTCAAGAGTGTCCTGGGTGACTTCATGGGCCTTCCAAGGCCAACTTCTTGGTGGAAAGGGCACAAACCCATTGGGTATAGGTCTTATAAGATGCCTATGGTGGAACGTCCTCCTCTTTCCTAGTGCAAACCGTCTGACCTGTCTCTACCCCCTACTGGGTTCTCAACATCCATCTGATGGGCTTTCAGCCCCATGGAGGTCCGAACTAATCATCTCCCCATGTGTACCTGTCCATAATGGTACATGTCCATCGGGTATGGTCCTGCACATCAACAGATACGCCCTCCATGGTATCATAAGTCACAGGGATCATAGCAATGTCAATCAAATCTAATCATCAATTTTATTAAACATGTGCATAAAACCCCTTTCACCCGGACAAGTTCTCGAAGACATTATACTAATCTGAAAGCCAAGTTTGGAGAAAGTGACAGGGTGTCCTATTGGGCTAACGCTCACTGGTTGTAGGGTGTTTCCCGGAGAGATCAAATCCAAGCCATGTGAGTGGGTGAAGTGGATAAGGGATACTTGGGTAAGGGGTACAGTGATAGCAGGGAAATGTATGGCTTACCTGTGGGTGCCTCTGTAGAGGGTGAGATGCACCTGTCGTGGATGCAAATGTTTCCAAGCCCATTCATACCTTTTATCTTTCTTTTTATTGATTTTTCTTTCAAGAAGATAGTCAGGGGACATTGCCTTTCATTGTGACCAGTGGTGGCATTGTTATCCACAAACATTTCATGGAAATGAGAAGGTTGGATTGTGATGAGACCCCCTTTATCTTGGCTATGCCACCAAGAGCCACTACCCTGGCGTGGTGACCATCTTCTAGTAGTGTCATACTTCTAGATGCCCATGGACCTAATAGGCTAGCTCGTGATGAGACCCCATATCCTCTAACCAATCTTTTTTTATTATTTTTTATGGGTAAGCTAGTCAGGGGACACTGCTCTGGCATGGAGACCAGTGGTGGAAATGTTACCCACAAGCATTTCATGGAAATGAGAAGGTTGGCTCATGATGAGACCCCCTTTCTCTTGGTTGTGCCACCAAGAGCCACTACCCTAGTGTGGTGACCAACTACTAGTAGTTTCATACCATTATATGCCCATGGACTTAATAGGTTGGCTTGTGACGAGACCCCCTATCCTTTAACCAGGTCTTGTTTTATTATTTTTTATGGGTCCCTCTATTTCTTGCTGAGAAGATTTTTGTTTCTTTCTCGAGGATCCCTGGGTGAAGCATCTTGAGGTTTAATTTTAGGATTTTATCTTTTTCTAGCTTCTTTTACCCTCTGGGCCTTTAGCCCTTTCTTCCCACAAGGTAAGGTACAAACTTTAAATATTTGGCTAATCTGATTCCCTCACCAATGTAATGGGATGGATGAGCGGGAAAAAGATGGAAAGTGGTAAGTATGATGGGAGCGGACGATGGATTCTCATGAATCCCCCAAGTGGCAACTCAAAACCTATGGGCACAAGCTTACTAGGGCATCCTACCATTCCACCCAGATATGGTCAAGTGGATAGGCATAAGATCCAAGACCCGTTAGAAACAAAAATAATCAAATGCACATATTCAAAGGTTTTGAGGATCAGAGTGACACATACCATGATACCCGAACTCATTACCTCATGGAGAAAGATCCATTTCTACTACATGACCAAGCCAAGGTGATGGATGTTGTTATTGCTGACAAAGTGGAGGCGCTGAAGAAAATAAAGGATGGGCCCTCCAGGGCCATGCTCACATTGTTCTGGCTCTCAGTACTCCATGTTTAGGACCTATGGGCCTCAAGACATAATATCCTTTGTTATCCCTAAACTGGGGATAACATTTGCTTCCAACTTGGGGACATGTGCTCACAGTAGAGGGCATGAGAACCTCAACATCTCTGGTATAACCTGTAACCTGCTTGATCTCAACATAAAATATCAGCAATCATTTGGGGTGGTGATATCACCCCCAACTCACATATATATAATATGAAAACAATCATATGTACAAATGTGAAAGCGAACTATTCTACCATGAAATGAAAATGGTATATACAATGAATGCAAATGCCTCACTACTTACCTGCACTTACCTATGAAGTCAAATCCCCCCACCTTGGTGGGGCTTGAGGAGGTGCCCGCTGACTGGTGGTGGGTGCCTTCTTCCTTCCAATGTGGACAAGTAATAATAATCATCAACCGATTTTCTTCCAATCTTGAAAGGTCTGTTGAGACCCGAAATTGACATCCCCACTACCCTATTATACTCTTCACCTATACCTTTTTGGCCTACCTAAAGCTTCAATGAATGACAAGAACGCTACCATTTGCCAGTAATAAGGTCGTAAGGTAAAGTATGGTTAATTCATGCATTTTGTGGTTTATAGAGTTAAGGAATTAAATATTTCATGTACTAATGCTCGATTTGTCATATGTGAATCTTTGACCTCTAGATGTCTAGCGTTCCTGTACCAGCTAAGATATCCGGTACCTGCGCACCAAGACTGTTGTTGTTCAAATCCGGTACCAAGCGCATCCGGTACTAAAATAACATCTGTTGCGATCCGGTACCAACACATACTATTATGATCAGGTACCAATGGCCACGCATTGTCATGATCCGGTACCACCTTTTCCGCACTGTCATGATTCGGTACCATCTGCCTGTTACGATCGGTACTAATATGGAAGAGAATAATGCACTAAGTTAAGTCCCAGATCTCGCCTAAGCCAATTGGTGGACGTCTATTTGCTTTAGCAAAGTTATGATAAGAATAGTTTGTTGATTGCCTCATCCTCATGCACTTCATGTCATGAGGATGAAGCTAAATATGTAACCGAATGATTGAACTTAAAAATTGATTGATTTGCAAATCACTTCGCCTCCTTATGTTTCATTATTCATACTATTAAATAGCCGTGGCAAGGATGGTAGAGGGAGTAGGAGAGTTAGCATATCACCAATATGTAAAGCAACGTATGATAGTACAAAACATATCATGAGTGAAGATTAATGGAATGTCATTTTATCTCTATACTCTGATTATCTATGATTAAGTGTGAGTTGAGTTGTTAACAAAATTTTTGATTTTATGTTTTGAAATGTGAGTGAGAGTAATGTGTGTGTTGAAGACAAGCCTCCTGTAGACTTCACCAGCTGACCTGTTGAAGCGGCAAGGACCCACCGCCCAACAAAGGTCAGCCTCTTCGTAGATTAGCAGTAGCATTTTTTTCCAGTAGTGTAAACATTAAATTAGCTAAAGCTTTAACTCTGTTAGATGATAGCAGTATAGCTTAGACTAGGATTTCCATTATACAATTGCTTAGAAATCTTTACTTGCTCTGTTTTGCATATGTCGTGTTTCTGTTCTCATGAATTTGATTTCCTTGAGTGGTCATAGATGTTGGAAGCAATAGTCAAAACTACTTGGATAAGAACTAGTGAAGTTCATTGTGAACCACAACAGAAACAACATATTGACTATTGAACTACCCATGCTATGCTTTGTTGATTGATGTGTGATTTCCTTTCAGAAGTGTGGATTGCATAGTTAGTTTTCTGGGTCAAATATCAGAGTTGATATATCAAACTAGTTCCATCTCATACTTGCATGTGCCATAATGGAATAGATAGCCTCTCTGTGAAAGACAACCAAAGTGCATTGCAGTTTGCTATTTTGATTTGTTTCCAGCATGCATAATCTAGTTTAATTCTATACTCGTGACATTAGAAATTACCTTTCTTACTAGTGTCTTGTAACTTTGTTGATTACGAATCTCAGATTGATAATTAATGAGTGCATTATACTAAACATATAAGAAACACAACATTTTGGCGCCATTGTCGGGGAGTTGCAAATGGTAGGAAGTGATTTTTAGCTTAGATTGTTTGCATAAATTTTAATGTTTTTAAAAGGCWGCTTGAGAGAGGAGGATAAAACGTTTAAGACATGAGTGAAGAGCCATGCGGCCACTAGAGTGGAGTTCTCCGAAGCTAGGTTGCCTTCTTACCTTCTAGATAGAATTAGGATTTCAATTCAGCTAAAAGATCAAATTTCCATTTTATGCATAGATATAGAGATAACAAGGGTAGATTTGTAAGCTCCAAAGATTCAAAAACAAACCCCCCCCATTAATTCAACTGAAACTGGTGTAGTAAAAATTCCACCAACAAAAAATTCAAGGGGAGCCAGCGAGGCTCCAGAAGGAGAACCTAAAACGGAAGAATCAATATTGGGACAGGCAAAACGTGAGTCTGCTGAACATTTAGGGGACACAGAAAATCCAGTTTCTGAACCATCCACCAGTAGAATGGCAGAAGAAGAAGGAAATGCAGCTACAGAGACTGAGACCTTTGGGTTTCCAATCTTGGATATTTCCAGAAACATCAGCATGAAGAATATCCCATTATCATCACTACCCACTTTCATAGGCATGTCATCTGAATATCCAGATTTATTTTTATTCAAATTTGACATATTATGTAGAAGCTATAACTACTCAGACGATGCCCAAAAACTTAATCTTTTTCCTGCTACAATGAAAGATTCATCCTTAAGATGGTTCATGAGCTTAGGATAAAATACAATCCTTTCTTGGGATCAAATGAAAGACACATTTTTACGAAAATACCAAGACTATTGTAAGGATAATGTTAAAAATGACATTTTTAAAATGCAGCAAACAGAAGATGAAATTCCTGAAGACTACTTAGAAAGGTTCTTATACAACTATCAGAAATCAAAACTATTCACCACAGACCCAGYTGTAGTAAGAACTGTATTCTTGAAAGGTCTTAGGGATGATTGCATAGAAGTTTTAAATTTGTTGAGTTTAGGAGATGTACACCGAAAACCTTTCTCAGAAATTGTAGATTACTGCAGGAGACACTCAAGAGGACAAGCTAAAAAAGGTAAAGGACCAAGAGATCCTTTTAGTAGAAATACAAAACAAAGTTCAGGGACTGTCACCAGAACTGAGTTAGGAAACTTATTGGAGAACTTTAAAACAGACATCTTGAGCACAATAAGTAACCAATTGGATACTTTGAAACTGAAAAAGAAACAAGAAGAAGATGCTTTAGCAATATTTTGTCATAGATGTCGAAAGAAGCACAACAACGAGAAAGAATGCCCATTAAATGTCATATAAATCTGCAGTCTGTGTACACTAGAACACCCCACATCTGAGTGTCCAACCTTGCTTGAACTACAAGCCATGTATAGGGGAGGAGGAGTCTCACAAGAACAACCATACCCTTCTAGAAGACCTCAGAGAGCCCAAAATCCCAATACATTTAATGATCCTAATACAAAATATCAACAACAATGGGGTCCTTCCCCAATGACTTATCCACAATGGACACCTCAACAAACTCAGCCTTGGCAACAAGGTTGGAAGGGACCTATGTATGAAAATCCCTCTTACCCTACATATCCACAGTACCCTGCAAACATTTCCCAATTACTACCTGGTTTGAATCCACCACAGATGCAAGACTTACTCCCACCTCCTATGCAACAACAATTTACAACCCCCTTGAATCCTAATCAGTAGCAACAAGTATCTATAAATGCCAATCAACAACCACAAAACCAAGCTGCCCACAATCCTCCAAGACCAACAACAATCCTTGCCTAGCCAATCCCTAACCCCGATAATCGACCCACCCACCCTGTGCAAAATACAGAAGTGAAAAACTTCCCCACCTATGAAATTCAACTACGATTGGGGAAAGTTGTAAACCAATCAAATCCTGCAGTAATAATTCAGGAAGAAAATGATAATCATTCCGAGGAAGAAAACACTCAAACCACCCTTGCAGAAGAAGAGGTCTCTCCTCCTATCCCAATCACTTCTTAGTCTATACAAGTACCCCAACAAATTAATCTCCCACCTTACCCCAAAAAACTATTAGTGAAGAAACCCGACCCACCCGTGCACAGAGATATAGAAGATGAATTACGAAATGTGTGCATAAAAATACCTCTGCTGCAAGATATTAAAGATATCCCTATATACGCCAAAATTATAAGGGATCTTTGCATTAAGAAACTAGGAAGGAAGAAGAAGGAACCTCCTCTTGTTCAGGTAGTGGGACAATTATCTGAATTTATTTCTGAAATGCCATACACATATAATGACCCTGGAAACCTAGTTGTCATTGTTGAAATTAATGGTATTTCTCTACCAAAAACACTCATTGATTTGGGTGCAACTATTAATGTAATGTATTTTGACACTATGCAAAAGCTCCAAATCAACAAGCTAAGACCAACCCAAACCATGATCGAGTTGGCAGATAAGTCAGTCATTAGCCCTGTAGGAAGTCTAGATGATGTCACAGTCACTCTAGCTTCTTGGCCGGAATATCTAGTAAACTTTTTAGTCATCTATTCTAAATCATCCTCCAAACCAGGACACCCTCTGGTTCTTGGCCACCCTTGGCTGGCCATAGCAGATGCCTTTATCAGCTGTCGGTCTGGTGAGATGACTATATCCAATGGCACACATAGCCAAAAACTTGTCCTCTTCCCTCCTACCCAACCGACACAGGAAATACCTATTTGGTTAGAAAACCCTTACGGAGAGGAAGATTGCATCAGACCTCTGTTAACACTTGAACAAGTAAGAGGAATACAAGAACAATCAGATGAACAAGTCTTAAGCTTATTTTTGGTTGACACAAATTGCATTGAATACCCAAGGTCTTTTGCAGAATTGTCACATATTTTTAGTTCTGAATTTCAACAAACTTGGCACCCTGATATCACTAAATTATACACTTTATCACCAGCCTCCTCAGATAAGGAAGAAACTACTGAACTCGTTGAGATTAKCCCAAGAAAACCCTTGTATATCAACTCTAGTTTGGAACCAGAACAAAAGACACAAGTGATTGAAATGCTCCAAAGACAATTTGATGCCTTTGCATGGGATTATGAAGACATGAAAGGCATTCACCCTGACACATGCACACATCATATCTACACTAATGACCAAATCTGACCAGTTAGACACCCTCAGCAAAGGATGAATCCATCCCTTAAAGATATTGTAAAAGAGGAATTGCAAAAACTACTTCAAGCCAATCTCATATACCCCATTTCAGATAGTCAATGGGTATCTCCACTTGTCATAGTTCCCAAGAAAAATGGTAAGTGGAGGATATGTGTAGACTTCCAGGAGTTAAACAAATCCACCCATAGGGATTACTTTCCCTTACCATTTATCGATTAGGTGTTGGATACCCTGTCTGGAAAGAAGTATTTTTTGTTCTTGGATGGGTTTAGTGGTTACAACTAGATACAAATAGCACCCGAAGACTAGGAAAAGACCACATTTACCTTCCCTTGGGGCACATATGCTTATAGGGAGCTCCCTTTCAGACTTTGCAATGCCCCAGCCACTTTTCAAAGAGCTATCCTAGCCATTTTCTCTGACTTGACCAATGATTGTGTGGAAGTCTACATGGATGACTTTACAGTCCATGGACAAGACTTCCAGGAAGCATTAGCTAGTTTAGAAAAAGTCTTGATTAGGTGTAAGGAAACTAATCCTTCCTTAAGTAATGAAAAATAAAAAATGATGCCCACTGAAGGTATTGTTTTGGGACATCACATTTCTCGTTCTTGCATGAGAGTTGATCCGGAAAAATTTTACATCATCACACAAATCAGAATACCTTCCTCACAAAAGGAAGTCCGCTTATTTTTAGGACATGTTGGCTACTATAGAAGATTCATTCCGAATTTTACAAGCCTAGCTACCCCTCTATTTAAATTATTATCTAAAGAAGCTTAATTTAAGTGGGATGATGAATGCCAAATATCTTTTGAAATTCTAAAACAGAAATTGTCAACTACCCCTGTCTTAAGAGGACCAAATTGGTCCCTTCCTTTTCATATCTGTACTAATGCTTCAGACACAACCCTTGGACAAAGAGAAAATCAAGTTCCCTATGCTATTTACTTCGTCAGTAAAAATCTGTCTCCAGCCGAAGTTAATTATATGGTCACAGAAAAAAAATTGCTAGTTGTAGTCCATGCTATCAATAAATTTAGATACTATATTACAAGATATCAAGATTTTGTACAAACTAATCATTCAACCATCCTATTCTTAATGAACAAACCTGTAACAAATCCTAGAGTTACACGATGGCTCTTATTATTACAAGAGTTTAATATCAACATTATTGATAGACCTGGTAAAGATAATCTTGTGGCTGATTTCTTATCTAGAATGATTCATTTGGGAGATAATGCACCAGTAGAAGATACCTTTCCTAATGAAAATTTATTTGCTATTTCTACATTCACTCCGTGATATGCAGATGTCGCTAACTATCTTGTGACAGGGAAGATGCCTCAGAAATTGTCTCCTAGAGAAAAACAGAAAGTAATTCAACTAAGTGCAAATTACATGTGGCACAATGATTGCCTCTACAAAAAAGGACTAGATTTGGTGATCAGGAGATGTGTAAGGGAATATGAAATTCATGATATTTTACAAGCCTGCCATGATGGCCCTTGTGGAGGACACTTCACATACAAAAGGACTGCTTACAAAGTTCTGCGATCAAGTTACTATTGGCCCCATATTTTCAGAGATGCTAAAACCTATGTGTCCAATTGTGATGAATGTCAATGAATGGGTAAACCTACTACATGAGACCAAATGCCACTCCAAGACCAAGTAGCCATTGAACCATTTGAGAAATGGGCATTAGATTTTGTAGAGCCCAAAACCCTGCATCTAAAAAGAAAAAGTATATACTTGTATGCACTGACTATGTGACTAAATGGGTTGAAGCAAAAGCTTTACCGGATGCAAGTGAACAATCAGTGGTAGATTTCCTTTTTAATGATATCTTTACGATATTTGGTGTACCACGAGAAATTGTGACTGATCAGGGAACTCAATTTATCTCTCATCTAGTCAAAGCTATTACAGAAAAGTACCAAAACAAGCATAGGAAATCTACACCCTATCATCCATAAGAAAATGGATAAGTAGAATCTACCAACAAAGTTATTGAGTCCATTCTTACCAAAACAGTACAACTACACCATAAGGATTGGGCTGGTAGATTATTAGAAGCCTTATGGGCTTATAGAATCACCTGGAGGAATACAACAGGACATACACCCTATGAGTTAGTGTATGGGAAGCAGGTGCTTCTCCCCATAGAATTTCAGATCAAAACCTTCAGGACTACAGTACAAGTTGGAATGAACTTAGACGAAGCCCAACAACAAAGACTCTTGCAAATTAATGAGTTGGATGAAACCAGGTAGGAAGCACTTCAAAGGACTACCTTCATTCAAGAACAGAGAACAAAATGGCATGACAAGTATCTCAAAAAGAAAAAATTTCAACAAGGAGATTGGGCCCTATTGTATGACAACAGATTCAAGAACTTCAAAGGTAAGTTAACTACCCGTTGGATGGGACTTTACAAAATTGGCACTATCTACGATAATGGTTCAATCGGGATAAAGACAATTGATGAACAATAGACACCACTACTTGTGAATGGTCACCGGTTGCGAGTTTACAACAAACCTCTATCAAAAGAAGAATTCTTGACTCGTATATTACAGAATTCAGACATGCAGATGATCAGTAAGGAAGGAGATCCTCCTACTGACCCACATTGATTGATTGGCTTATTTGAAACTTTTTGTACATAGGTGTGGATCGAATTTTGTTAATAAGCTTAAGGTAACAAAAGACTCTTACCTCCTTTTGTTTTACTTTCGCAAATTTTCTTTTCTTTTGTAAGAAATTTTTTATAATCTATTTGATCCTTCATGAACTTGCTAAAAATCAGTTGTAGGCATCAACAATATTCTGTTCTGTTTCGGTACCAGAAATCCTGTTCTGGTCCAGTACCAGTCCAGTACCAGAGTTTGTCCTTCTACAGTACTATCAAGACATATGACCTAATTGACAAAGCATATTTCAAAATCTTATGTCAATTAATATGAAGTATGAAGCCATGCAACTACCACTTAATATGGAACCACGAAGCCAAATGCAGTATTAAATGGCAGCCCTTATGTTGAAAACTAAAGGGAAGTATTTTAATTTCTTTTGGTTCTGTTGCTGAGAAGTATTTTAATTTCGTTTGGTTCTGTTGCTGAGAATAATTTTAATTTCTTTTGGTTCTATTGCTAAGAAGAACCTTAATTTCTTTTGGTTCTGTTGTTTAAAAACAAAATAAAAAGAGGAACACATTCTTTACCTATGATTGCTCAAAGAACCATAATCCACTTCAAAGACTAGAAGTTGCCTTTACCCAGTATTTCAACATGATTTAATATATATATATATATATTAGACTATAAGCAACTATCTCACCCTAACCAGAGTTCCATAGTATTCATTGGATTATCTTATTAAAGAGTAACATATGAGTATATGAACACTCTCTACCATGGGCACACTACCAAAMATTTTATGGCAGAGGATGTACCAGTACCCTAAGSAAACTTTAGGTCATTCTCTTATGGACAACTTCAGACAAAATTATACATCTAGATCACTCTAAAGAAATAATGTGCATAAAAGTTTATTTTTCCTTCAGACAAATCTTTAAAAGACATACAAAAGAAGAGTATATTCCTTCCAACCCAATACCATCCCACTCTGTAAAAAGGTTTTAAAACGAGCCTCCCCTGTCACCGTGCAAAGCACTCTTTAATACAAACTAAAATAGGTGACTATGGACAAGAAGCCTCTAATGGAAAAAGGGTTTAAGAGACTAACCCACCGGGATACTGAACAAGTGTGCTGGCAGTGGGTACCGGTCTATGGTATGACTAGGAAAACCCATCAGGGTACTAAACAAGCCTGTTGGCAATGGCACATTTTGCTCGGGGAAGGCACCTCTCACTAATTATCACAACTACCCCACCAGAGTACTGAACAAGATTTCTGGTAGTGGGTTCTGGTTGAAAAATGTCTCATCTATACTTGTCTGATTGAAAAGTTCACTTTTTGTCATCTAAAAACAAAAAAGAGTAATGGTCATTATTGGCTTTCATGAGATACAAAATCCAGATTAATCAACAACATAATGTCCATTTGAGAATCACCCTAAGTCAACTTACCGGTCTGACATCTAAATTCTACACTATCTAAGAAGGAAACTTCTTAAGAGTGGAGCCCTAACTAGGGAGTCTAATCTACTTATATTGTGAAATTTATCTATAACAACCAATGATAGTAAATCTTTGAAACAAGTTAGGTGGGATCTGTTCTCCTGGCAAACATATATATTCCCCTGTTTCACTGTTGAATGTTACCTCTGTCAATAATCCATTAAAATAAGGGCAATTTCATTTTTTGGCATGAGATTATATGATAAGTGATAAACTGTACTTCCAAAATTTGATTGGTTTCTTTTGCTCTTATCATCTTTTCTCCATTATGATATTAAATGATTGAATCTTCTTGCCTACATATATACAACATCTTTGGCATGGGGGAAGGTCAAAGAGCCCCTTCAGAACTCTTTTCTAGACTCATATAATCCACTTGCAGAACCAAATACAAAGAAGATAAGCACATAATAACAAAAGTACAGGACATTCCCATACCAATTTTTCAAGAAGATTCAGTCTAAAAGGATGAATTCTGAAAATTTACAAGCAGTCACACATGCTATGGGTATCGATCATATAAAGGTGAAAGCAAAGGTAACATGGTATTTATTTTCCTATGCTCATAAAACTACAATAAATATGAAAAGCTATACTATATTTTATGACCTTAGTATTAAACCCATGCGCTTATCCCTCATACCCATATACCTAAACTGAATTAATCCTCTCTTAGCTCTTGAACATGGTTAAAGGAAAAAATCATATCAAAATATGAAGCATGCATATAAATGATAAGCCACGAATATATTTTGTCCTTAAGAAAATTCACAAACCTATCTTATATCATGAACCATGACCTAACATCAAATTCACCACCTGAACGTCCAATCACCTATCCAAAAATGATGCCTTGAACACCCGACGTCTTATCCTCATCATTACAGTAACAAGTAGAAATTAAATGGCTTATCTGGTGGCAAAGCCATCTAGATAAGCCTCATTTGGTCATAATTTTTCCTTGCAACACCCTTACTTAAACATACCATTCACAACACCATCACCATATTTCCCCCTGTCGTGAGCTTTTCTCCAGTCCTGAGCCTGCTCCTTTCTGGTACCAAACCCTTCATCAATTAACTAAACCCTTGTGCTACAACCCGATCCTTTTCTCAACTTATAACGACGGTCGTTACTAGACATGAACCGGTTTTCCAAATTTATAGTTAAACTGAAGAATACCAATTATGTCAAGAAAAATATGCTAGATTGGGGTGGATACCATTTCTGGAAAAATTTACAGGCTGCCACGAGAAGATTTCTCAGGAATTTATACAGAGCTATGATGGAGAGATTGCACATATAAGCAATCTACAACTGATAATTAATGAAGCAACCTTGAGGGAGGTTACGAGACTACCTAGCAGAGGAGCCAAATACTTCAAATGTGTAGGAATTAACAAGGAAATGTTCCAACAATTTTTGAAGGTAGATCATCAGCACCCTGACTGAAAGAAGGGGATCCCTACGAACTACATCAAAGAAGAATACCATCCAATGATTACCAATCTTCAATGATTTGCACCTGTGAAGGCAGGTATGTTGTGACCTTCATTTATCATCTTAGACTTCTATTGCATTTTGAAGGAGGCCCTGAAATCGATTTCCCATACTTTCTATGGATGAGTTTGAATAAAATGGTAAGAGGTGTTAAATCCATCTCCAAAATAGAGAAGACTAGCATTTACCATCAAGGTCTCATTAAAATGCTAGTTTTACATGAGCTTAGGAAATAGAGGATTAGTTGGAAAACCCTTATCACACAACACCTTCCCACAGAAAACAAACCTATGGAGGAAACCTAGCATGCTCCAAAGAAAAGTAAGGAACCCCAAGAGAAAAAGATCAAGAAGAATAAGACAACTCCACCATCATCTAGTGCAATGAGACAACATGAAAAATCAAGGTCCTCTTCCCCAGTCAACAAGACTTCTAAAAGCTCTGAATCAAAAGGTAAAAACAAATTAGTTGAAGAGACTTCAACAGTGGCAGTTGAGAAATAGGGCCATCAGACAAAAATGATGAAGAAAGGGAAGCATAGCTCAGAAACTAAAAGTAAACAGTGTGTGGCACATCCCCCTATCACCATTTCACAATTAGAGAAGAAGAAAAGGAAGCCTGTGAGCATCCCTTCTCCGGTACCTCCTTGTAAAATAACTATGAGGAGCATGGAAAAGAAGGGAAAAACAATAGTCAGTCCTCATACACCAGAAGATCTAATCGAACTTACTTCCCCTTCTGAGGATTTACCAATCCAAGATGACATCCCTAGTTTGACTGAGGAGCAAGCCACTATTACTTTATGTGGGATGAGGGAGTAAGTCGAGGAAAGGGAGTGCATCTAGCCAGTAATGATGGAGTCAACAAAGGCCTTGACAAAAGAACAAATGAGGAAAAGGATTCGGGAATTACAAAAACAAAATCAGGAACTCCAACAAGAAGTAAAGGAATATCAACTCTTGGATAGGTATATCAAAAAGGAAAATGAGCAGTTGAAAGAAACCATCCAACAAATTCAAGACGATCATGAAGATACTTTTGACAAGATCAAGAAGGTATTATGACTCCTACAATACGTTAGGGTCATCAAAAGGGAGCTAAGAGAAGAGGCTTCAACCATCAACATCATTGATCCACCAAAGTAAAGAACACAGTCTCAAGTTTTGAAACATTTTGGTTGCATGAGGAAATGTAATGATTTTGGCATGGGGGAATGTTGAGACCCAAAATTGACATCCCCATTATCCTATTATACTCTTCACCTATACCTTTTTTTCCTACCTAAAGCTTGAGTGAATGACAAGAACACTACCATTTGCCAGTAATAAGGTCATAAGGTAAAGTATGGTTAATTCATGCATTTTGTGGTTTATAGTGTTAAGGAATTAAATATTTCATGTACTAATGCTCGATTTTTCATATGTGAATCTTTGAACTCTAGATGTCTAGTGTTCCTGTATCAGCTCAACAATCTGGTACCTGCACACCAAGACTGTTGTTGTTCGAATCCGGTACCAAGCTCATCCGATACTAAAATATCATCTATTGTGATCCAGTACCAACACGCACTGTTATGATCCGTTACCAATGGACACACACTGTCATGATCTGGTACCACCTTTTGCGCACTATCATGATCCAGTACCATCCGCCTGTTATGATCCGGTACTAATATGGAAGAGCCTAATGCACTAAGTTAAGTCCCATATCTCACCTAAGCCAATCAATGGACATATATTTGCTTTAGCAAAGTTATGATAAGAATAGTTTGTTGATTGCCTCATCCTCATGCACTTTGTTTGATGAGGATGAAGCTAAATATGTAACCGAATGATTGAACTTAACAACTGATTGATTTGCAAATCACTTCGCCTCCTTGTGTTTCACAATTCAGACTATTAAATAGTCGTGGAAAGGATGGTAGAGGGAGTAGGAGAGTTAGCATATCACCAATATGTAAAGCAACGTATGATAGTACATAACATATCTTGAGTGAAGATTAATGCAATGTCATTTTATCTCTATATTCCGATTATCTATGATTAAGTGTGAGTTGAGTTGTTAACGAAAGTTTTGATTTTATGTTTTGAAATGTGAGTGAGATTAATGTGTGTGTTGAAGACAAGCCTCCTGTAGACTTCAGCAGCTGATCTGTTGAAGCGGAAAGGGCCCACCGCCCAACAAAGGTCGGCCTCTTCATAGATTAGCAGTAGCATTTTTTTTCCAGTAGTGTAAACATTAAATTAGCTAAAGCTTTAACTCTGTTAGATGATAGCAGTATAGCTTAGAATAGGATTTCCATTATACAATTGCTTAGAAATATTTACTTGCTTTGTTTTTCATATGCCCTATTTTTGTTCTCATGAATTTGATTTCCTTGAGTGGTCATAGATGTTGGCAGCAATAGTCAAAACTACTTGGATAAGAACTAGTGAAGTTCATTGTGAACCACAACAAAACCAACATATTGACTATTGAACTACCCATGCTATGCTTTGTTGATTGATGTGTGATTTCCTTTCAAAAGTGTGGATTTCATAGTTAGTTTTCTGGGTCAAATATCAGAGTTGATCTATCAAACCAGTTCCATCTCATACTTGCATGTGCCATAATGGAATAGATAGCCTCTATGTGAAAGACAACCAAAGTGCATTGCAGTTTGCTATTTTGATTTGTTTCCAACATGCATAATCTAGTTTAATTCTATACTCGTGACATTAGAAATTACCTTTCTTATTGGTGTCTTGTAACTCTGTTGATTATGAATCCCAGATTGATAATTAATGAGTGCATTATACTAAACATATAAGTAGCACAACAAGGCCCAAGTCAAAATTGAGTACTTCCTTTGACATTAGTTGGATCTCCTTTCTTGATATCCCACATCCATACTATGTCCCCCTCCTTGTATTCCCTGATTTTGAATTTGGTTGTTTCCTGAACAACCTTGGTGTATTGTGCAGAGGGAGGAGGGTGGGATTACGCTGTGAAGACTTCCTATTGGGATGGCTGAATCAATACATCACTTTCTCCCTTCTTTAGTAATTTCATAGCCCTGACTTATTTGTCTTTATACTTATCTAGGATTCGTTGGTACTCTTCTCTTTTGGGACATTGTATTTGATCAAAGTCTTCCTCTGTTGCAAAGGGAATATCATCAAGAGAAAATTCAGGAAGATTTTCCTTGATTTTCTCATGTGCTTTGTCATCTTTGATGAGGTCACTAGTTTCTTGCACATGGGTCCTGGTCATTGGCACATTCGGGAGACGACCTATTGTTCCATTGTTCAAAGGTATATTCACATAAGTGAGGTCCATCTCAAGGGTACCACCCAACATTGAAGAAAATTTCTTAGACAACAACATCCCCCACACATATGGGATGTCTACTACCACTATGTCAATGTGGATTACTCTCTCAGGGAAACCTCCACATTTTCAATTACCCCATTTGTGGGTATGGATATAGACTCAAAGCCACCCACATTTATTTAAGGTCGTGTGACTTTTAGGCCCACTTGTTGCATGACTTTGAGAGACATAATGTTAGCACCAACCCTTGAATCTAGCATGCAATTGTTGAGGCTCTTGTTATTCATCAGGAAGTTCATGAAAAAGGGTGGGTGTTCATCATACTGGACCCTAAAGCGATCAGCTTGTAACATGATAGGGGGGTACATTGGTCCATCTGATCCCTTGAAGAAATTGTCAAATCTTTCTTTAACAGATGGTACCTTAATGACTTCTCTCAGAGGGATAGTGACGTGCATCTTGGATAGTGCCCCTTCAAAGTCAAAGTTTAAATCCACTCTTTTGGTTTTGGGAGGGTTTTCAGGAAGGAGAATGTCTAAGGGTGGAGGTTTTGTTTGGGTTATTGCAGGAATAATAGAGGTAGGTTGGTTTAGCCTCTTTTGTCTATACACCTGGAATTCTTGTTTCCTCAACTTCTCCTTTGATTCCTGGTCCAAGTTTTTTATTACTTCCATCCTCGCCTTCCTAGCTGCCTATTTTATGCCCTCTCGGTGTTCCTCAGGAGTGATATTGAGGCAAATTTTGGGGCCTTCTATGACATGGCCCACATTGTTTAGTTGTTCATGGCCTCCATTGTTGTAGGGACATTCATGTTCCTAGTGTGCTTCAGTACACTGCAAACATGAAGGACTTTCATCCACGATGTTTGTAGGAGATAGGGTATTAGGAACCTCTTGATCATTCTTTGGTCTATGAACTTGGTTCCCTTTTTGGAATTGGCCTTTGTAAGGGACCCTTTGTGGTTGGCTTTAGGATTTTTCCAAGTTGAAAATACTATTCATCATTATCTCTTGGTTTTGCATCATGCCATCCATGGTCATTTGCAACTTTTATGAGCTGGCAAAAATATCTGAGGAAGGCTCAGTGTTGTGGACTATCTTGGGTTTGGTGTCCATTTTTCCTCTTGGGTTTGAGAAAGGCTCAATCTTGGATGAGTGGAGGTTTTCCTCAATCTTCGTGGCTAACTCTTGGGCTTCTTGGATTGTTTGGGGGTTCTTATCCCTGAGGAGATACCCTAGTTGACCAGTGAAATATTTGGTGTAGATGTAAACAAGGAATTTATTCGTTTGATGATGACTCACAGGGATATTTTGCAATAGGGTTTCAAACCTAGTGTGGAACTCTCTAATGGTCTTATTCTCATGTTTCCAAAGGGTACTAATCCTGGTTAGAAACATGTTGGGGTCTTCTTTGATACTCCATCATTTGAGAAACTTCTCTCCCAATTTATCCACGGTTTTAATACTGTCATCATGAAGACTATGGTACCAACGTCTTGAAGCATCAAGGAGGGTAGTAGAGAACAATTTCATGACTAAATATTCAGCATTATCACTAACAGGGTGAAGCTAGAAGAATGCCCAAAATTTTCTCATGTGATATTCAACACTGATTGCATCAGTACCGATGAACTTAGGTAGCTACTTCTCATACTTGGGTGGCATCTACCTAGGGTAGCTTGGTATGGATGTCATGTCTAGTGGTTTGAAAATATCGGATGACCATTGGCTTTGGTTATTAGCTTGGTTTGGATTGTTGGTTTGAGTTCATGTGCTAGACATTGTGTTCAAAGGAAGACTTCCTCCGAAAAGTGATTTTAGTACAAGAGAGTTTCGAGGAGGTTTTCTTATGAAAGACTGAGGAGGGTTATTGTACATCCTTATGGATTGTGGAGTTGCCAGATAATTTTTTTGAAATTACCAAAAAGATAAGGGAATCACCCTTAGTGGAGTCGCCAGTTAAGCTTTGTAAGATAAGGTCTCTTGAGGAAAGTCTTACCGGAAAAGTGTTGTCTTTGAGGAGAATTGACTTAGTGTTCCTCGACAGCAACGCCAAAATGTTATCGCACAGTTTGTACTTGGATGTAAAGGAAAGGTAAAGGAAGGAAAACTGGTGCAACTAGAGACTATCCTATCACTATCACTTCAATATGATAACTCTTTCTATTTAGGGTGGTAGGCCCAGGGGAGACGTCCCCGCTGACCTAGGGTTTTGAGAAGGCAAAGGTTTAAGGATAAGTAAAATTTTCCCCCTCACAATTCACCACTGATCAGAAATTTTGGCTAAACAACCAATAAAGATAATAACAACTAGAAGTGTACCTGCTTGGAACAAAGCAACAAGAAACTATATATTTGCAAGATCACTTGTTGGTTAGTACTTCATATAATTGGAGACTTTATGAAATAAATCAGTTGACTAATATTATTGATGAAGCAATCAATGATGTATAATAGCAACAATCACAATGTGTTATTTCACAATAAATGCTTTTAAATAAGCTTCACAATGARTAAGAACAATTTATCAATATGTCACAATATCAAGATTGATTAGAAGCAAAGAATACTACGCTTTAACCAATCTTTCAATTGATTTAAAGATGTATAAAATGTTGCAAAGTATAAGTTCAAATCAAGTGGATAATGGCAACAATAGGTTTAGTAGGTTAGGGTTAGAAGGTATTAGTAGTTGTTCAAAGATTTTGGAAGTTATGATAAAAAAAAACTCAAGTAAAGGGTCTTAGACTAGTGCATTCATAGGGAAAATGGAGTCAATAGGTAGTAGCAACAGTTGAAGGGAAAAATCATAATATTAGGGATAAAGACAAGAGAATTTTATGGTGAAGTGTTGTTGAGCCAAGGCTTTAACCATCAAACCCTAGGGGAAAATGACTCACTAAGGTGTAGTAACCCTAGGCCTTAGTGCATTTTCCTCCTTATTTAGCTCAATGACAAGATAAAAATGGCTAGGGTTGAAGAGGAAAGGTAGGGTGTTGCAATGGCAAGGCCCTAGCAATGTCTTCAATAGGTAAAAAATTCTTGGCACAATCTTAGCAGGGAATTAAAATAAGGACACCAACATGTGCTTATTTCCTAGGGTTTATTCCAACAATTTATGAACAAAATGCAAGTTAAAATACTATAACCATTCAAGTAATGGAAGGATTGCAAAAATTCAATTACATTTACCAAGCATTCATCAAGAAAAACCCTAGTTGTAAACCTTCCACCAAGAAAATTGCCAAAAATAGCCAAGATAAGCCTTCTCAACAAGTGCACACTAGTAATTTCAGACAAAAACCCTAAAGGAGGGCGCAAATTTCATACCTCACACAAGTGTGAGTGAAAGATGATGAACACAAGAGAGTTTTAGCTATCTTACTTATACCATACCAATGACCTTAATTAAATTTTAGGTCACAAAAGGTCGACAAGGCCAAAAATACTTAATAATACTGTTTTACATTAAATGTCATGATAAAAACCCTAAATCAAGCATAAATGAAGACGTCATACCCTTTTAGGGTGATGTTAGCCCTTTTTAGGGCAACGTTGGCCTCCTTGGGCCTCCAAAATCTACCACAGGTGCAACAACTACCACAACTACCTCCCAAAACCTCCACAAGTACTGGATGATGTCATGAGTGTCCTAGGTATTGTTGTCGACCTTTTGAATCCTTCTGAGTAGTGATCAAGCATTTTGTGGCATATGATACCTCCCCATGTCTAAATATCCTCTCCATCCTCTTTGTTGAAACTGTCCTGGGTGCTCCTGTCAACATACCTCTTAGAACAACCTTCTTCCCATCTTGATCTCTGAATCCCATTTCCAAGGTTTGGTAGTTGGTAGTGATTTTTCCCAAGGTAATCATCCACTGAACTCCTAACACCACATCTGTGTTCGATAGGTAAACCAAATAAAATGTGTCTCTCACTGTGTAGTTTCCTAACTTCATCTCTAAGTTTGGAATTCTATCTAGACACTCCATTGTGTGGCCATCTTCTACTGCAACACAAAACCCCTCAAACTCCTTTGTCTGAAGTGCCCGTCTCGATACTAGTGAAGTGTCGATGAAGTTGTGGGTGGCCCCACCATATATTAGGGTGATTTCCCATTGCCTCTAGATAATCCCTCTGATACAGAGGGTATCATACCTGGGAACAACAGAAAGGGTAGCTATGACACCTCCCTTTGCTGGTTTCCTCCTGTTAGCCTGTTCTGGCCATTGTGGAACTACCGGAGGATGGGATCTTTTTGGTGTCGGTGGTCTATGGGGAGGCTGCTCCTCTGCTGGTGCTGACTCCTCCTCTAAACTAGTGGATCCATTGTCCTGATCCTCGTCCTCACTGTCCATGTTGTCTGTTGCTACCTCAATATAATGAATCTCTCCCTTGCCCATGCACCTGTGGCCTAGGACCCAAGGATCTCTGCAACTGAAGCAAAGATTCTTCCTCATAATCTCTCACCTAGTCTCATCATCCAACTTCTCCTTGCCCTTCCATTCTTTCTGGAATGTCACCTGTCTCGATCCCTCTGGGGCACAAATGGTTTGGAGAAAGTTTTATTCTTTGGCACTGAGTCTACCAGATCTTGAGTGCGAAAGATGGCATCCTGCAAAGTGGGAGGCCTGTATGCCTTCACCCATCCTCTCAAAGGCTCTGTGAGTCCTTCTGTGAATAGCATGATCATCCTGGGCTCTGATATATCTTTCACTTCCACGACTACCTGCCGAAACTCTGTGATGAACGCCTATGTTGTGCCAGTTTGTCTCAACTGGGCTATATCCCTGAAGTGTATCTCAGGATCCTTCCTGTCAAACCTGTCCATGAGCCTATTTGTAAACTCCCTATAGGAGGTGATGCGACTGTGACCTAATGTCACCAGTCCATGATACCACCACTCATGTGCCTCACCCTCCAAGTGCAAGGTCAAGAAATTGATGGCCTCTGTCTCGGTCATCTGGTTGAGCTTGTAATATGTGTCTAGCTTCTCTACCCAAGCTCTGGCGATGTATTTGGACGATCCATAGAAAGAAGGGATGGTCATTTTCCCAACTTTTCAGATGAAATCAAGGTTATGCCCTTGTTGTTGTTGTAGTCCTCCCCTCTGTGGCTCTCTGGGGAGGTTCCTGAATCTGATTCCACAGTACTCAACTAAGGTCATGTCCTGATGGAAGTCACGACCCAATGTTTTGTACTCCCTCCTATACTCTGCAATGTCATTGGCATGAGTGGGTGGCCTCTGTGCTATCGGTGGCAGTGTTACTACCACGGGTGCCCTCTGGAAACTAGGAAATAAGGGTCTGAGAATCCTACTCGCAGAGGTGTCTGTGCAAGAGGGTGATTGGGCTCTATTGCCTGCTTCTGAGTTCCCTGTGCTGCATGCAGGACTTGTGTATCTGGGGTGCCCACTCTAGCCAATCTATCAACCACCTGTGCCAAGGACTGAGACATGGTCCGTTGACTAGCTAACATATCGTTGATAACATGCATGAAAGCTACCTCTAGATCTATGGGGGCCTTGCCACTTCCCTCTAGTCACTCGTATCTGTCTCCTAGCATGCTCTTAGCCTCACACTCTGCCCTTCTCTTTGCTTCTTTTTGTGTTTCTTCCTCTTCCTCTGAGCTAGGAGGAAAAGGAGGGAAATCAGGCCTATGCCTTCTTTCCTGATGCCTATTGTAAGTGACATATTCATCACCTACGTGTTCACAACCCTCTGGGTCTTCTGCTGCACTGATTATCTTTAGTTACATGCTGGCAGGAATAAAACTCTAATACCACTGTAATGTTCCTGACTTGGCTAGTCTAGGAAACACTTCTAATGTGTGTGTAGGATCAAAGGTTTACAACATATAAATGATCATACAAATAATAAATGTGACAAAGGACTGTAAGTTTGTATTATGATATCTCTGTGGATTACAAAAATGGTTGAATGCAGCTGAATAAACTGACAATACTCAACTAGATCAACAGACAAAGGATCTTAGCTTAAATACAAATAAGCAACTGTGGCTGAATAAAATAACAACACTCGGCTAGATCAATAGACAAAAGGATCTTAGCCGGAATACAAATAAGAAACTAAAAGATAATACTTAAAATATGGGAGCACTGTGGAATCAATGAAGAATGATGGAAGACCTGGATGATCTTCCCGGTGACTAGGGTGTGTCTTGCAACACCGAAATCAGCCAACTGGTGTCTTCCTCCTAGAATACACTGAACTATCTCTCTTGAGATGCACCTCTTCTCCTCAATGGCAAGTCATAATCTGCATAATGATGAATTAGGTCAATGACCCTTCCTTTATATCTTTCCAAAACCCTAAATCTTGTTGAAACCCTAATTCACTGTTGACTTCCAAAACCCTAAATCACTACTGAAACCCTAATTCATTGTTGACTTCTATTTTTAGCTCATAATGACTTAAAATAATTTTTAACCCTTTTTAGCTCAATGTCACTTTCCAAATATAACACCTGTGAATGGAGTGATGTCTAGTAACCCTGTTTACCCCTCTTTGGCCCTGGCTATAGTCTAACAGGGCGGTTTGGACCATTAAGCCTCCTCTCTGGAGCTCCTATTTGGAAAGGGACATTACATACAATCACCCTTTGTGGGTAATCATAGATCTTGGAAACCATTGGATACCATGCAGACTCTTTCCTAAGACTTTTCTCACTTAGTATCTTGACCTATATGGGGAACCTCCTTCGTCTCTTCACTTTCCATCTCATTCCCCCAGGGTCACTGGGATTTGTCCCTTGAGGTGATTCCTTCATCTCTAAAGTGACGGGAATACTTGCCTAAGGTGACAGTGGGTAAGTGTTATTTTATTTGTTTCCATTTTGTGGTTTTGTTGGGATCTCCCCAACCTACAACTTGTGCGATAACATTTTGGTGCCATTTCCAAGGAGCATTTTGAATCCTCTTCTGAACCCTAACAACACTTTGGCAAGATACCATCCCAAAACCTTTACCCCTAACTTGCCTTGCGATTCCACTTGAAGGACATTCCCCTTCCACCTTTGATGATTTTCTCTTGAAGTTCATTTGGTGACTCCACCTTCCAAGAACCAACCTTTCCCTGATTACCCTTTCCATCCTTTGATGAGCCTTGATCTTATCTGGCGACTCCATTGAGGTATTACCCTAAGTAATGGAACCATGGCCTCATGATACTTAACATGGGCATTCTATCAGGTGTATCCTTCTCTTGATGTTCAAAATATCCTCGGATATCCAAATCATTGCTCTATAGAGTGGAGGGAAAATTTCCCTAAATTTGATGGTGATCCATCTCTAGCGGTAACCCATGTCCTGAATTATATGAAGTATGCTTCGAGATTAAATGTGATACATGCAGATGTGCTGATGAAAATTTGTGTATCTTCATTGGAATCAAGTCAAAGGAATTTGCTTGCACACTCATGTAATCCAAAGAGTATCCCATCTTCTACAAAGCTCATTGAGGAGTTTCTCAGGCACTATCGGCCCACTACCCAAAATCTGCAAGATACTTTCCAAGAGGTCAAAGACACTCTTTGCAGAGAAGGTTTTCCTATAGATGAGGGTCCTGATGAAGTTTCTCATGTTGAATATCCGAACAAGTCATTTTATGAATATGAAGTGATTATATCTTCGCTTCCACTTGATGAATACATCCAGGCCTCTGCTCCTCCTACACATCAAGAAGAGAACGTGATGAGTTGTGACCCTTTTGAATATCTTAATGATACTTTATTCCATGACTTCAAAAGTGAATAAGTATTAGAGGATCCCTTGGATGCGATAGACCCTTTTGGAAAAGGGAAAATAAAGCACTATGTACTGAGGATCAAACCTCTTGTGATGAAGAGGCGATGTAGGAACATGTTTATAAAGAGAAAGAAGAATTATGATGAACCACAACATGTTGATACATCATTCTCTTTGCTCCCGCTTGATGAAGGTGAGGTTGTCCAACCTCACTTTTCTCATGTTCATGAATTTGAAGAATCAATTAGTCTCAATGATGAAGGTTTTGGAGATCTAGTGGGAGTCATTGTAGCCTTTGTTCTTTCTACACATGAAGACAAAGAGATGGTCATTTTTACTCACATTGTTGGTCATATAAAAGAAACCTTGGATATGGTTGATGTGCACATATACACTTTCATATAGACTAGGACACACACATGGAATTTTGGTCATTTCATTTTTTATAGAGACCCCATTTACGACATTGAGGGTAGCTCTCAAGAAAAGGGGGTTGAGTTGTCACCTTTAGAGGACTGGTCTTCATGTGTGTATGATTCATATGCTTGGAATCTTGATGATGACATGGTTACATATTTTTTCCTCCCATTTGAGGATGACATGTTGCAACATTTTCAGGGTGATTTTCAATCATCCTATGGGATTTTTGATGCAAATCCTTTTGGGGATGCAGGCTTGTTCTATGAGAATTTTCAGCCACCATTGTCCTTTGATTTAGATGGATACCAGGATGTGGCCATTCTAGAGCAGTCAACGACTCATACCATAGAGAAAAAAAAATTTCATCTTGGGTCCCTTCAAAAAGATTTAAAGATGAAGAAGCAACATGTTTTGGATGTGGGAGAAAAATCCTTCTTAGTACCTGAGGTCCTTCCTTATCCTGTTTCCTCTTCTCTGGGGAATCGTAAGGTTTTCTTAGGATCTCTTATCCTTTCTCATCCTTTGGGGAGCAATGATTTTCTAGGTGAAGATGAATATGAGTCGTCATCTACATATGGTATCCCTCTTCAGAGATGGATTGATCAGGCTTGTGGCTACACTTTTAGGTAGGATGATCAGGCTGATGGTTTCTCTCTCCAACATGATTTCCTCACTCCCTCCCATCTCCATGAGCTTCATTTCATGATTGATTATATTCCTATTCATGCTTATGATCATTATGTGCTCGACTTATCTTTGTTGTATTACATGATTAAGCACAGGGGGAGATACCTTAATGAGATGATTAGATGGTTGCACTGGTTATACGATTTCACCTAACATTTTAGGACCTAATGTTAAGGGCCCCAGAGCTCCAAGTAAGTAGGTAGGTCATATTTATTTCCTTTCATTTTCATATTGATTTCTCATGGTAGCTCAGCTGCATTTCATATTTCGTTTTTCTCTACTTGCATATTGATTTCAGGTTTAGTTTAGAAATTAAAAAAAAACGCTAAGATTTCTAGATTAGTTTCATTTTTGGTTTTGATGTATATGGACGAAGGGTGATAGAACCACCCTATATTTTACAGTTTTTTTCTTTCATAGTAGGCACAGTTCTTCCAGGATATGGTGTGGTTCTCATGCACTATACGATGAGTACATGCCCTAAGTAGGAGCCAGATGTTATCCCTATTTTGTGGGATAACTAAGGAGGTGATGTATCGAGGCCCTTAGGTTGCAGACTATTAAGTTTTGAGCTATTATTAGGTTTATTTTCAATTTACTAGATAACAATAACATAGGTAGGATCACTGAGAGAAACACAATCACAATATACACAACATTTATCCTGGGAAACCCTCATGGGGGAGAAAACCCCAAAAAAAATTCTTGAATATAGATAGCCAATACAATGCCAAGACAATAAACCAAAACATTAGAGAATGTCCAACACTAAGCAATGTGCCTCTCTCTTCCTTCTTCTCCCAACTGCAACTACCAAACTTGCGCACTTGATAAGTGAATGAGTGAGTGATATAATGAGGCATTAGCCTCCTTTATTTAGACTAGATGGAAAGTGTTGGAAATGTGTCTCTTCACTGGGTACGGACGACTTCTCTTATTAGTGGTTAAAACCACTTTAATTAGGCCCAAGGGCCGACTTCTTAATTTTCATAATATAATTAGGGTTTGACCAATCTGCAAAATGGGATTTGGTCAAGTACAAATCCCAACATGATCAATCCACAAAACGGGATTGATCTAATGAATAATAAACCAATAATAAATAGAATACTCTTTGTTGTTACAACATTTCAACACTTTCCCTTAACAAGAAGGGTATTCTACAATATCATCAGGAGAGAGAGAGGGCAACAACATCAACATTATCTAGAACACTGATTGGGATATTTATAATTCATCATAAGTTTTTCTCATCATCAATATCATCATCCATAGCAAGGAGCTGGAATGGAATCATCACCATCTGCATCAACATGGATTAGTATAACAATAATACATCATCATCATCATCATCAATAACAACACGAGGCTGATACAATATCAACAACAACAACATCACAACATGAAGGCTGGAGCATCATCAACATCGACACTATGCTGGAAATATTTAGCATGAAGCTGCCATCTCATCAACATCAACATTAAGATTGAAATATTCAACACCAAGCTGGAATCTCATCAACATCAGTACGGATGATCCATCAGGATCTTTTAATGACTTATGGTTGAGTTTTAATTTTGCATGCGTTAATTAACCATTTGAGAAAACTTAGTGAAGAATGAGAAAAGAAGAGGAATTATAACAGCCATATACATATGTGCAGATCTGAAATGCAAGAATTAACAGCAAACCATAACACGCATATTGATAACGGAGTTCGACACAACTTTGCCTATGTCTTCGGGCCTTTTCTCTATGGGGGAGGCTTCTTTATTTCTGTTCAAATGATCAAAAGTACATCACTGCAATGCCAAATGGCTACAAGACTGATCTGGTCATGTTCATCCAGATCTCAAGAACCATGCAAAGAAAACGACACGCAAAACGGACGTCCGGAGCTTCCAGAAATGATCCGACAACGTCTCCTCCTCAAAAGCTTCTCTGCCTCAAACTGGCTTTGGCTTGGCTTCTCCTTAGCATCATTCTGCTCTGAATGCCCTCAAAGTTGTCCCCATGGCCTCAAACTGGCCTGGGTTATATAGCTGGGAAGGTAGTTTCTCATTTCCAACTTCCTCCAAGAAGTTAGGCTCCAAAAATACCCAATAACTCCCAAAAATGGATTAATTACATTAAAAATGGGCTAAATAATAATTAAAACCCAAAATATAGTTATAAACCCACTTTTTAACTATATTATAGTTGAAATTCGGGCCTAGCCCCCGAGCCCTGGCGCGCGCCCCTCTTGGCAGGGTCGTATGGCCTCCATATGGCCAAGCACTATGCACTGGCCCTATTCTATTGGCTCGCTCCTGGTTTCATAACCATATAACCGTTGGTCTATTGGTTATAACCGTAACATAACCATTGTAATAACCGCGCACATTTAACAAATGGTTATATGTTATGTAAAAACACGGGTTACATTTTTATAAACCCCTCGCGCCATTTGAAAACGGGTATGGTCGTATGTGTAACACCATAAAACCTCGGGTCGGGGCTAAGCCCCGGCCCGACCCCCCAACATATAAAACTTGAATTCAATTCAAATACAAAAATACCTGCATATGTAATAACAAACAAGCGATGGTATAGTGGTCGGGTGGAATTTATTAAAGTATTGCGCGGTGGATAGGTCCATGGTTCGAATCCGGTGGACGATACTAAATTTTGATTAATAAACCAAATAGACAAATATCGGGGTGCCACGTGGCAGCCCGTGAATGGGCCACGTGGCACCCAATCACTTGCCAAATAAACGCCATGTGTCAACAAACGATTTTTCCATGTGCCAGCCATGTCACTTCATTGTACTGCCCAGTCAACCTTGCCACATCATCGCCATACTGTCTCGATCATCCTGCCACGTCAGCTGCTGACGTCACCCGTGCCACGTGTCACCCTTACAGTGGTGACACGTGTCACCTCAGGATTGGTCCAGCCGTACGCCCAAATGTCCAAATATTCCTGACACATGTCACTTCCTGGAGCCACCATGTGTCGCCTGTACGGACCTATCACGTCAGCGTCCATACAGACTGTACGGACTGCACAGTCAGCAATTTTTTTTTGCCTGTTTGACTTTTCAAATAGAATGCAATATCTTCTCCATACGGACTCTGTTTGACAAAGTAAATATACCACCAGAATCAGGAAGACAAGACAGACGCAATGGCACAGGTTTCGTCACGTTCCGAGAACTTTCATTTTTGAGCATTTTTCAAGCCCTGTCAGGCTTCTAGATCTGATTTCGGATCAACGGAGCTGGAAATATTTAGCACGAGGCTGGAATCTCATCAACATCAACACGGATATGGAAATATTCAACATGAGGCTGACATCTCATCAACATCAACACGAAGCTGGAAATATTTAGCATGAGTCTAGTATCAACACTTCTCTCCCTTTCGAGGGAGGTCCTTTCGGACTACACCAAGATTGTCTCGAAATTTCTCAAACTTTACACAATACATAGGATTGGTCAACACATCTACAAGATGCTCATTCATGCCAACATAATGGATCTTTATGGCTCCTCTCTGCACCATATCACGAATGTAGTGATATAGGATTTCTATGTGTTTTTACTTGTCATGGAACACATGGTTCTCTGCCATTTTTATGCAACTTTGGTTATCACATAGAATCACGGTTTCTTCCATCTCCAGATCAAATAGACCTGTCAACAACTTATGAAGCCATATGGCTTCACAATTGGAGGAACATGCAACAATGTATTCTGCTTTTGTCGTGTTGAGAGCAATACTTGATTGCTTCCTACTCTGCCATGAGATCATGACTGACCCTAGATTGAAACAACATCATGAGGTTCTCTTTCTATCAGAGACACTTCTATCCCAATGTGAATTGGTATATCCACTCAGTCTAAATTCATGATCTCCATTATAACTGAGACCAAAATCTAACGTACCCTTAAGGTATCTCATCATTTGTTTTGCAACAAAAATGTGAAAATGTCTGGGTTCTACCAGTAATTGACTCAAGGTGTTCACAACAAAATATATATCTGGCTTGGTGTTTTTTAGATACATCAATGATCCAATGATCTATCTATACAGTGTAGAATCAACCAACTCTAACGAAGTATCAACCAAGAGCTTCAACTTTGTTTCCATGGGTGTATTCATGGATTTACACTCCAACATGTCAAACCTCTTCATTATTTCAACTGCATATTTCCCTTGGTTAAGGAAGATCTTCTCTGGTCTCTACCAGACCTCAAGACCTAATAAATAGTGCATTAGGCCTAGGTATTTCATCTCAAATTTTGCAGTGAGCTTCTTCTTACAATCAATGATGAGATTTTCTTTTCCAGTTAGAAATAAATAATCCACATACAACAACAATATAACAGGATCATTATTCATAACCTTGAAGAACGGGTTAGAATCATGTTTACTCTTGGTAAAGCCCAAGCTCGTCAGGAAACTGTCAAATCTTCCATACCAAGCTCTAGGGGCTTGTTTCAATATATACAAAGACTTCTTCAATTTGTAGACATGTGTTTTTCTATCTTCAACCTCAAAACCTTGAGGTTGTTTCTATACATACTTCCTCTTCAATGACACCGTTTAAGAAAGTTGTTTTCACATCCATCTGGTGTAACTTTCATTTCATCTTAGCTGCAAGGGATATGATGGTTCTGATTGAAGTGTATATGGCTACAGGAGCAAACATATCTTCATAATCAATTCCTTCCTTTTGAGAAAATCCATGAGCGACAAAACTTTCTTTATATTTCTCTATACTTCCATCGACAACATGTTTTATC
This sequence comes from Picea engelmannii, assembly GCA_009831015.1. Taxonomy (NCBI): domain Eukaryota; kingdom Viridiplantae; phylum Streptophyta; class Pinopsida; order Pinales; family Pinaceae; genus Picea; species Picea engelmannii. Next base: position 78,542 of record ML805125.1, on the reverse strand, counting down.
TTGTATAACCATTTGGAAAATACCACATCTTTTCTCTTCAGTCTAGGAATTATTTCCCATACATCATTCTTTATAATGGATTGGTATTCTTCTATCATGACATCTGCCCATTTTTTCTTCTGAATGGCTTCTTCAAAGAAAGTAGGTTCCTTCTCTAAGAGATCACACATCAAATCCATATAACTAGAGAATGGCTTGAGTTTCTTGACTTGTCTCATGGCTCCTTCGGGGGCACCATACTTCTCTCCGTCTTGAATAAGTTCCCTTTCCTAGGATGGATTTCTCTTGTGGGAGATAGTCATCTGGGGAGGTTCTTGATATTATATTATATCATGATCTTCATGAATCTCATCATCGGGGGAAACTGTGACTTCCCTCACTGGTTCTGCAACTCTAGGAGCTACATGTTCTTCTTCATATACTTCTTCAAGCTGGCATCTTATTGATTTCTTGAGTGTTGCATCTTCATCAAAGGTTACATCTCTACTGATATCAATATGATGGTAACCTGATATATAAATTATGAATACCTTTGAGACCTCACAATATCCAACAAATATTCCCCTCTTTCCTGAAGGGTCCATCTTGGTTCTCTTCTCTTTTGGAATGTGTACAAATACTGGACAACCAAATATCTTGATATGGATTACTTCTGGTTTCTTTCCAGAGAACATATCTTCAGGGGTTTTGAACCCAAGAGCATTATGGGATAATCTATTATGTACATATACTATTKCTCTTCMTGCTTCTGCCCATAAGTGCATTGGAAGATCTTGATCGAGGATCATAGTCTTTGTTGCTTCCATTATAGTTTTGTTTTGTTATTTCTTTCTACTACACCATTTTGTTGAGGATTGTAGTGAGTGATGAGCTCCCTCTTGATCCCGACATATTTACAAAATTTTACAAACTCTTTTGAGGTGTATTCTCCTCCATTATATGACCTAAGTGTCTTGATCTTTCTTTCATAGAGATTCTCTATCAGGGCTTTGAATTCCTTGAATTTTCCGAACACTTCATCTTTTGAATTTAAGAAGTACACCCAAGTTTTGAGAGAATAGTCATCAATAAATGATACATAGTATACATACCCACTAATGGAGGTTGATGGCATTGGGCCACATACATATGAGTGGATGAGCTCTAAGAATCCTTTTTCTTTACTATCTCTCTTCGGGAAAGGGTTCTTGATGTTCTTTCCTTGTGCACATCCATTGCACACACCTTCATGGTCAACCTTGAATTCTGGTAGACCCATGATTTCCTTGCTCACATATGGTAATGCCTTGCAGTTGATATGAGATAGTATTCTATGCCAAAGTTCACATGGACTCTCAATGGAATGAGTTAAGGATTATTCTGAGTGACCTTTTAGCTTATACAAGCCACCTTCTTCTGTTCCAATAACAATTGCATCTTCTATGGTTTTTCCTTTAGGCCACAAAAGAACTTCTCCATCTTTGAAAGCAACTCTGAAGCCTTTCTTATCTAAAGTTGAGATAGAAAGTAAGTTCTTTGTCAAACTTGGTACATATAATACATCCTTCATCTTATGGGCATGGGCATTGTGCCTTTTGTTTGTCTTCTTGTATTCTTCTCTCTTAGTTAGACAATTTTTAGCAATATGTACCATCTTATCATAATGATAGCATTGATAAGAGGAGAAATCTCTTTCTCTTCTTTGACCTTTCTGAAACTTCTAGAATTTCCTTGGAGGGTGAGATTCCTTATGAGAGTTGTTGAATCTCTTTGGGGAGTGACATTCCTTATGTTGATGAGTTTCCTTCTGGAAGTGAGACCTCCTCCTTCCTCCTTTTGTATGAGTAGCTAGGGCTTGATATTCATCTCTTGATAGTACTGCTTCTCGGTTAGCTACGCTTATTCTTCTTCAATACATTCTTCCCACATACTCTCAAAATGTAGTTCCTCCTTTCTGGCACAAATTGTTTAGATGAGCACATCCCAAGGTCTTGGGAAACAATTAAGACTTGTCACTATGAGTTCATCTTCATCTTGAGTATCACCAATCACTTCTAGCTTTTCCTTGAATTGTGATATTCTAGAGAAATACTCATGAACTATTTCTCCTTTCTGCATCCTTGTACTTTTGAGTTGATTTCTTAGATTCATCTTTCGATTGATGTTATTTACTTCATACATTCTAGTTAGGTAATCAAAAATTTCTTTTGGAGTTTTCTTTGAAGCCACTTGAGGGATCAAGTGATCTTTAATAGAGTCTGCAATGATTATTTTGGCCCTAACCGTGTCCTTTTGGTGTTTTTCTTTAGTTGTAGCATCGGTGTTAATGTTTATTCCATTATTATAGTTATTTGCATTTCAATAGATAAGAGCATCATAAGAACAAGATCACTGAGAAATACACATTCACAAGAGACACAACATTTATCCTAGGAAACCCTCTAGGGGAAGAAAACCCAACAAAAACTTCCTTATCATAAATAGCTTATACAATGTTCAAGAGATAACTCAAACCAATACAGATAATCCTCCCCAAGAGATGTGCCACTCTTCTTCTCCTCTCTCTAACTGGTAATTGCAACTTGCCTCATAAGATAATGAGCAGGTGAGTTGTGTGTTAGAAGTGAGGCACTAGCCTCCTATATATACAAGTCTGACACGTGTGAAAGGGTTTCACTGGCAGGTTCGGCCTCTCACTCTGGGTGGGTAAACCCACCTTTAATTAATTCTAGGTCTTCAATAATAACTGTTGGGGCCAACTTCTTATTCTGCCTATTACAATTGTCCGATGACCAATCCGAAAAAGGGGATTTGGTCCTGATACAATTACCGACATGATTAATCCACAATGGGGATTAATCCTAATAATAAAATAACAATAAGAATAAGAATGCTTTTCGCAGTTACATTATTTCAACACTCCCCCTTAACAAGAAGGGTATTCTTCATCAGCATCAGGCAAGAGAGGTCTACATCATCAGTGGAATCAGAAGGACAATATCGTCAATATCATCTTGAAACATTGGCTAGCATATTTACGAGTCATTGGAATTTTTCTTCATCGGCAGCGTCATCATTCTCGAAAGAATGCTATCATCATCTGCATCAAATATGTATTAGTAAAAATGATACCTCATCACAGCACTAGGCTAGCAGTAGTACATTGGCTCAATGTCATAGTTGTTAAGCTGGTAGCTCAGTGTAAGTCACATCTTGCTTTACATCTAACAACTAGGTCAGAAGCAAGGAATATCATCATCTCGCTTTACGTCTAACAACTAGGTCAGAAGCAAAGAATCACAACGTCATGATTTACGTCTAACAACGAGGTCAGAAGAATCACTCATCTTGCTTTACGTCTAACAACGAGCTCAGAAGCAAGGAACACATCAACATCTCACTTTATGTCTAACAATGAGGTCAGAAGCGAGGAATCATCTTGCTTTACATCTAACAACTAGGTCAGAAGAAAGGAATCAACATCATCATTCTTTATTTCTAACAACGAGGTCAGAAGCAATGACTCATCTTGCTTTACGTCTAACAGTGAGGTCAGAAGCAAGGATCACACAACATCATTCTTTACGTCTAACAACGAGGTCAGAAGCAATGACTCATCTTTCTTTACGTCTAACAACGAGGTCATAAGCAAGGATCACACAACGTCATGTTTTACATCCAACAGCGAGGTCAGAAGCAATGACTCATCGTTCTTTACGTCTAACAGCGAGGTCAGAAGCAAGGAAAATATATATACTCGCCCTTTCAGGGAGGGTCCTTTCGGACTATACCAAGTTTATTTCGAAAGTGTTCAAACTTTACATGAGATAGAGGCTTAGTCAACACATCAACAACTTGTTCATCCGTGCTAATGTACTAGAGATTCAAGGCTCCTCTCCGTACCATGTCGTGGATGAAATGATAGCGGATCTCTATGTGCTTCAACCTGTCGTGGAATACAGGATTCTCTGTCATCTTTATGCAGCTATGTTTTTCACATAGAATCATGATTGATCTCATCTCCAACTCAAATAGGTCTATCAACAACTTTCGAAGCCATATAGGTTCACAACTAGCAAAACATGTGGCAATGTACTCTGCTTCTACTGTGTTGAGAGCAATACTGGATTACTTCCTACTCTGCCACGAGATCACGGCTGATCCTAAACTGAAACAACATCCGGAAGTGCTTTTTCTGTCTACAATGCTTCCTGCCCAATCTGCAGCAGTATATCCACTCAATGTGAAGTCATGATCTCCATCATAGCTGAGACCATAATCCATTGTACCTTTAAGGTACCTCATCACATGTTTTGCAGCCACTAGGTCAACACGTCTGGGCTCTACCAGAAATTGACTCAAGGTGTTCACTGCAAAACAGATGTATGGTCTGGTGTTCATCAGGTACATCAACGATCCAATAATCTTTCTGCATTGTGTGGCATCTATCAAATCTGACGAAGTATCGACCAACAGCTTCATCTTTTCTTCCATGGGAGTATTCCTGGACTTGCATTCTAGCATGTCAAATCTCTTTAAGATTTCGACCATGTACTTCCCTTGGTTAAGGAAGATTCTTTCTGGACTCTACCATACCTCAAGGCCTCAGAAGTAATGCATTATACCAAGGTCTTTCATTTCAAATTCTGCGGCAAGTCTCTGTTTACATTCAGTGATGAGCTTTTCTTCTCCAGTTAAGAATAAGTCATCCACATACAGTAGTAATATTACTAGTTCATTATCCATAATTTTGAAGTAGAGATTTGAGTCTGCTTTACTCTTGGTAAAGCCCAAGCTCGTCAAGAAACTATCTATACGACCATACCAGGCTCTAGGAGCTTGCTTCAATCCATATAAGGATTTCTTCAATCGGCAGACATGAGACTTCCTGTCTTCAACCTCAAATCCTTGGGGTTGCTCTATATACACTTCCTCTTTGATAACACCATTCAGGAAAGTTGTCTTCATGTCCATCTAGTGCAGCTTCCATTTCATCTTGGCAGAAAGAGCTATAATGGTTCTGATCAAAGTGTATTTGGCCACAGGAGTGAATGTCTCTTCATAGTCAATACCTTCCTTCGGGGAAAAGCCAAGAGCGAAAAATCTTGATTTATATTTCTCAATACTTCCATCAGCAACATGTTTTATTTTGAGGAGCCATTTTGATGATACCACATCCTTACTTTTTGGTCTGGAAACTATTTCCCATACATCATTCTTTATTATGGATTGGTATTCCTCTATCATGGCATCTGCCCATTCCTTATTTTGAATGGCCTCTTCAAAGTATGTAGGTTCTTCATCAAGTAGATTGCACATCAAAGCCATGTAACTGGAGAATGGCTTTGGTCTTTTCACCCATCTCGTGGTTCCTTCTGGAACACCATACTTCTCTCCATATTGAATAACCCAAGCAGGCTTTCTTTTATGGGAGAAGGTCATTTGAGGAGGTTCTTGAACTTCTGTTATATCATGATCTTCAAGAGTCTCCTCATCAGGGGAAGTTACGACTTCCCTTACAGGTTCTACAGTTCTGGGAACTTCCCTCACGGATTTTGTAGTCTTGGGATTTACAGGTTCCTCTTCATATACTTCTTCAAGATGGAATCTTCTCGATTTCTTAAGTGTTGCTTCTTCATCAAAGGTCACATCCCTACTGATATCAATATGGCGATGACTAGGTATGTAGATTCTGAAGGCCTTGGATACCTCACAGTATCCCACAAATATTCCCTTCTTTCCGAAGGGTTCCAACTTGTTTCTTTTCTCTTTCGGTATATGAATAAACACTGGACAGCCAAATATTTTGAGATGGCTTACCTCTAGCTTCTTTTCGGTGAACATATCTTCAGGGGTCTTGAACCCAAGTGCGCTATGGGATAATCATTTCTGCACATAAACAACTTCCATTGCTGCTTCTGCCCATAAGCACATAGGAATATCTTGATCGTGAATCATGGTCTTTACATCTTCCATAATTGTTCTGTTCTTCCTTTCAGCTACACTATTTTGTTGAGGATTATAGGGAGTAGTGAGTTCCCTCTTGATCCCAACATCTCTGCAGAAGTTCATGAACTCCTTTGAGGTATATTCTCCTCCATTATCTAACCTGAGTATCTTAATCTTTCTTTCGAAAAGATTCTCTATCAAGGCTTTGAATTCCTTGAATTTACTGAATACTTCATCTTTAGATTTTAAGAAATATATCCAGGTCTTACGAGAATAATCATCAATAAATGATACATAGTATAAATACCCGCTAATGGAGGATGATGGCATTGGGCCACACACGTCTGAATGAATGAGTTCCAATACTCCTTCTGCTTTGTTGTCCCTCTTTGGAAAGGGGTTCTTGATGTTCTTCCCTTGCGCACATCCATTGCATATGCCTTCTTGACCAACCTTGAGTTCTGGTAAACCTATGACAGCTTTGCTTATGTATGGTAGCGCCTTGTAGTTGATGTGGGCTAATATTCTATGCCAAAGTTCGCATGAGTTTTTGATGGCATGGGTCATGGCAGTTTCTGGGTGACCCTTCAGCTTATATAAGCCATTTTTTTCACTTCCAATGACGATTGCTTCATTTAATGTTTCTCCCTTAGCCCACATAAGAACTTCTCCATCTATGAAGGAAACTCTATAGTATTTCTTGTCTAGGGATGATATGGAGAGTAAGTTCTTCTTTAGGCCTGATACATAGAGTACGTCCTTCATTGTTATTGAGTTTTTTGAATCTATCTTGTAGTTTGATTCTCCTATTCCCTTGATGGGATATTGACAATCATCTCCAAGAGTTACTTTCTGAGAAAAATTATTTTTCTGAAATACAAGAGAGAGTATTTTTCTTACCCGTCATATGCTTTGATGCTCTGCTATCAATGAGCCATGTGTCCTCTCCAGGTGATACAGATCCTGAGAGAGTTGAGATCAAGACATGGTCCTTAATCATCTTCATAGG
>ML805125.1:51326-71555 GCA_009831015.1 Picea engelmannii | reverse complement strand
GTTCTCTATGAGATTCCCTTTTGAAGTAGGGTTTCTTCCTTCCTCCTTTTGTATGAGTAGCTAGGGCTTGATCATCATCCCTTGCTAGTAGTGCTTCACGGTTGGCTACCCTTGTCTCTTATTGGGTGCATTCTTCCCATAGGATCTCAAACTGTAGTTTCTCCTTTCTGCCACATACTAACTGGATGAAATAATCCCAAGGTATTGCAAGACCATTTAGGGATGTTATTACGAATTCGTCTTCATCGATGGTGTCTCCAATCGCTTTCAATTGTTCTTTTATTTTTGAGATTCGGGAGAAATATTCTTGAATCATTTATCCTTTCTGCATCTTGGTATTCTTCAATTGAGTTCTTAGATTCATCTTTCGATTGATGTTCTTTCCTTCATATAGTTTTCTTAGAGCATCAAATATCTCTTTCAGATTTTTCTTGGATGATACATACGAGATCAGGTGGTCTTTGATTGAATCTACAATGATTATTTTAGCCCTGATTGAGTCCTTCTGATGCTATGCTTTCTCTACGGCATCTTCAGGTTCCTCCACTTCTTCTTTGATAAATTTTTCTAGGTCATTCTCTGCAAGGATCAAACCGATCCTATAATTCCAGGCACGGAAGTTGTCTATGCCTTCTAGTTTCTCAACAAGCTTTGTGCTTGCAGACATCTTGTACTTGAGGCTACAAAAATGACCAAAAATTAAAAATGCTTAAAATCAAATTTTGACCTTACCAGGAGGTGCGCTTGGCTGAGGTGAGTAGCCTAGTGTCCTTGGATCTAAGAAAATCCAATTTTTACCCCGTCAAATCTGATCTACGGATTTTTGGACTGGTGCTTTTGGTACTTCTGGTACTGGTTTTTTGGTACTTCTGGTACTTTTGTGAAGCTAGGGTTTCACTTTCCGGGAGATCCAGCCACTAAAAAGGTGCACTCTAGGTGCCAAATTGATCCTGGGGGGAGGACGCAACTTTCTAGGTGTTTAGGGAGCTGAAAAGAGTTACTTTTGCAAAACCCTAATTTACAGGTGCTACAACAGTGACATTTTTCCTCTTGCAAATTGTGATTTCTTCAGGTTGGCTCTGAAACCATGTTAATGTTTATGCCATTATTATAGTTCTTTGCATTTCAATAGATAAGAGCATCATACGAACAATATCACTGAGAAAAACACATTCACAAGAGACACAACATTTATCCTGGGAAACCCTCTAGGGGAAGAAAACCCAACAAAAACTTCCTTATCATAAATAGCTTATACAATGTTCAAGAGATAACTCAAACCAATACAGATAGTCCTCCCAAAGAGATGCGCCACTCTTCTTCTCCTCTCTCTAACTGGTAATTGCAGCTTGCCTCATAAGATAATGAGCAAGTGAGTTGTGTGTTAGAATTGAGGCTCTAGCCTACTATATATACAAGAATGGCACGTGTGAAAGGGTTTCATTGATAGGGCTGACCTCTCACTCTAGGTGGGTAAACCCACCTTTAATTAATTCCGGGTCTTCAATAATAAATGTTGGGGTCGACTTCTTATTCTGCCTATTACAATTGTCCGATGACCAATCCGCAAAAGGGGATTTGGTCCTAATACAGTTACCAACATGATTAATCCATAATGGGGATTAATCCTAGTAATAAAATAGCAATAATAATAAGAATGATCTTCGCAGTTACATTATTTCAACAATCGGTAGGTTATGGTACATCTTCTTTAATGAATCTTGCTAGGTCATTCTCTTAAAGAATGAGTGCAATCCTATACTTCGAGGCACTAAATTTATCCACACCTTCTATCTTGTCAACAAGCTTAGTGTTTGCAGACATATTGACCTGGAGTTGAGAAAGTGACTAAAAATTGAAAATGCTCAAAATTTAAATCTTAACTTACTAGGAGGTGCACTTGGTTGAGGCGAGTATCCTAGTGTAGTCAGATTTCAGAAAATCCAAATTTTACCCCTTCAAACTGAGATTTCATAAATATGGACTAATACTTTTGGTACTAGTTCTGGTTTCCTGGTACCAGTGAAAAATAAGGTTTCACTTTTTGGGAGTTATGTCCACTAGAAAATAGCACTGAGGCTACCAAAGAGTTCACTAGGGTAGGGCACACTTCCTTGATGAGTTTTAGGCTACAATTCCTCTTCAATAAAAGCCCTAATTTTCTTGTACAACAACAATGACATTTTTTCTTCTCCAGTGAAAGGTTCTCTCTTCAGCTTAGCTCTGATACCATGTTAAGTTTTGAGCTATTATTAGGTTTCTTTTCAATTTACTAGATAACAATAGCATATGTAGGATCACTGAGAGAAACACAATCACAAGATACACAACATTTATCTTGGGAAACCCTCATGGGGGAGAAAACCCATCAAAAACTTCCTTAATATAGGTAGCCAATACAATGCCAAGATAATAAACCAAAACACTAGAGAATATCCAACACTGAGCAATGCACCTCTCTCTTCCTTCTTCTCCCAACTGCAACTACCAAACTTGTGCACTTGATGAGTGAATGAGTGAGTGAGATAATGAGGTGCTAGCCTCCTTTATTTATACTAGCTGGCAGGTGCTGGAAAGGTGTCTCTTCACTGGGCACGACCGACTTCTCTTCTTAGTGGTTAAAACCATTTTAATTAGGCCTAGGGGGCGAATTCTTAATGTGCATAATATAATTATGGTTTGACCAATCTGTAAAAGGGGATTTGGACAAGTACAAAGACTGACATGATCAATCCACAAAAGGGGATTGATCTGATGAACAATAATTCAATAATAAATATAATACTCTTTGTAGTAACAATATGTCAACCATGGAGTACCGAGAGACAGCCTGACCAGTAGTGTTTGCTTGTATAGAAAAAGACCCACCTGACCACAACAACTCCAGGATTGTCACAATGGTATGCACTGCATCAGCTCACCTCTGGAAGACATTGGGTATTGCTCCATGGGGTACTAGTCAGGTATTATGGTGAGTGTCATTTTAATATTTGAGGCATTTGAGTTTGTTGCATCTATTAATGATTTTGATTATGCGACATTTACTTGGACATTATTCTCTTTTCCCTATTTCACCTTGGTGGTTGACATTGTACCCTAGTAAGTGGGTCACCCTTAGGGATAGGTATGCTACTGGGAAGTCCTTTTGACAATTCATCATACCATTCCCAACCATACTTGTCACTTTCCACACTTAATTCCCTCATCTCCTCACGGTTTTGTTTTTTTGGGTGTACTCACCCAAGAAGGGGTTGTCCCTCACTTCATGGGAAGAAGGGGTTGAAGGCCCAGAGTTTAGTAGCTAGCAAAATATAAAATCCTGATTATGAACCTTCCAGATGCTCGCCCAAAGAGGTCTTGAGAGAAATGAAAAGATTCTCCTAAAAAAAATCAAAGACCTACAAAAGAAAACACATAACATAAATGTCCCGCTTGATTGAGAGATTTACACAAAGTGTGTTACAAGCTAGACTATACCCCCATGGCACTATGTGTACTTCTCCCTTCAAGAAACACTTTGGTACTGTCCCCCAAGATTAGTGTAGACCCAGAGGACCACCTCCATTTCCACGAGACCCTGACAACATTGCTAATCTAGATAGTCCCATACCAACAATTAGACAATATCATCTAGGTCATAGTGATGACCCCCTTGTTATAGGAAGTAACACATTATTCAATCCATCTCCTCTTCTAGTTCTTCCTCTAGACTGATTTCTATTTTGAGTTTCCTCCATTCAGCCTCAAATGTTAGGAGAGATGGTTCTAATGGACCATTATAGGATTATCCCATGAGTATCACAAATCCTAAATACATTATGTTTGTAGATATCTCTGTTGGATCAAATCTCCATCTTCCATTGTATTAAAATTATGGTCTATGTCAATCCATGAAGAACGAACTCACTTGTACTATTTTATTCTCAAGTTTGCAAAAAAATGAGTGGGTTGAGAATTGAATTGTAACAACAAAATTCACTTGTACTATTATGTTCTTGTGGTTTCCTCAAGACATTTCATCATATCCCTTATGACACTTGCTGACTATTTCTCTCATTGGATGGAGTGTTGTAGAACGTACAACCAAACAATTATTTTTCAGATCTATCTTCGTCGAGTGAGAGAAGTTCAGGTAGAATAGAGGAAAGTGAGTCATCTAGTAGGTCTAACAGGTGGATATCAACTAGAGGTGAGACAAACATGACTTTTTATGTGTTTTTGTGAGTGTGTGCGTGTATAGTGTGTTATCGCATAGTTTGTACTTGGATATAAATCAAAGGTAAAGGAAGGAAAACTAGCGCAACTGGAGACTATCCTATCACTGTCACCTCAATAGGATAACTCTTTCTATTTAGGGTGGTAGGCCCAGGGGAGACGTCCCTAGTGACCTGGGGTTTTGAGAATTCAAAGGCTTAAGGTTAAGTAAAAGTTTCCCCCTCACAAGTCACCACCGATTAGAAGGTCTGGCTAAACAACCAATAAAGATAATAAAAACTAGAAGTGTACCTCCCCGGAACAAAGCAACAAGAAACTATATATTTGCAAGATCACTTGTTGGTTAGTACATAATAATATTGTTTTACATTAAATGTCATGATAAAAACCCTAAATCTAGCATAAATGAAGATGTCATGCCATTTTAGGGTGACGTTATCCCTTTTTAGGGCAATGTTGGCCTCATGGAGCAAAACGTTAGGCCTCCTTGGGCCTCTAGAATCTTCCACACGTGCCACAACTGCCTCCCAAAACCTCCACAAGCAGTGGATGATGTCATGAGTGTCCTGGGTGACTTCATGGGCCTTCTAAGGACAACTTCCTGGTGGAAAGGGCACAACCCCATTAGGTATAGGTCTGTTAATATGCCTTTGGTGGAACGCCCTCCTCTTCCCCGGTGCAAACGGTCTGACCTGTCTCTTCCACCTACTGGGGTCTCAACATCCATCTGATGGGCTTTCAGCCCCATGGAGGTCTGAATTAATCATCTCCCCATGTGTACCTGTCCATAATGGTATCTGTCTGTCGAGTATGGTCCTACACATCAACAGATACACCCTCCATGGGATCATAAGTCATAGGGATCATAACAATGTCAATCAAATATAATCATCAATTTTATTAAACATGTGCATAAAACCCCTTTCACTCGAACAAGTGCTTAAAGACATTATACTAATCTGCAAGCCAAGTTTGGAGAAAGTGACAGGTTGTCCTATTGGGCTAACGCTCACTGGCTGTAGGGTGTTTCCGGGAGAGATCAAATCCAAGCCATGCGAGTGGGTGAAGTGGATAAGGGTTGCTTGGGAAAGGGGTACAATGATAGCAGGGAAATGTATGGCTTACCTATGGGTGCCTCTGTAGAGAGTGAGTTGCACCTGTCGTGGATGCAAATGTTTCCAAGCCCATTCATGCCTTTTATCTTTCTTTTTATTGTTTTTTCTTTCAAGAATCTAGTCAGGGGACACTGCCCTGCATGGTGACCAGTGGTGGCAATGTTACCCACAAGCATTTCACGGAAATGAGAAGGTTGGCTCATGATGAGACGCCCTTTATCTTGGCTATGCCACCAAGAGCCACTACCTTGGCATGGTGACCAGATGCTAGTAGTGTCATACTGCTAGATGCCCATGGACCTAATAAGCTGGCTCACGATGAGACCCCATATCCTCGAACCAGGTCTTGTTTTATTATTTTTTGTGGGTAAGCTAGTCAGGGGACATTGCCCTGGTGTGGTGACCAGTGGTGGAAATGTTACCCACAAGAATTTCATGGAAATAAGAAGGTTGGCTCATGATGAGACCCCCTTTCTCTTGGCTATGCCACCAAGAGCCACTACCCTGGCGTGGTGACCAACTGCTAGCAGTGTCATACCGCTAGATGCCCATGGACCTAATAGGTTGGCTCCTAACAAGACCACCTATCCTCTAACCAGGTCTTGTTTTATTATTTTATATGGGTCCCTCTGTTTCTTGCTGAGAAGATTTTTATTGCTTTCTTGGGGATCCCTGGGTGAAACATCTCGAGGTTTCATTTTTAGGATTTTATCCTTTTCCATATGCTTTTATCCTCTGGGCCTTTAGCCCTTTCTTCCCACAAGGTAAGGTACAACCTTTAAATATTTGGCTAACCTGATTCCTTGACCAATGTAATGGGATGGATGAGCGGGAAAAATATGGAAAGTGGTAAGTATGATGGGAGTGGATGATGGCTTCTAATGAATCCCCCAAGTGGAAACTCAAAACCTATGGCCATAAGCTTAATAGGGAATCCTTCCATTCCCCCCAAAAATGGTCAAGTGGATAGGCATAAGATCCAAGCACCCGTTAGAAACAAAAATAATCAAATGCACATATTCAAAGGTTTTGAGGATCAGAGTGACACATACCATGATACCCGAACTCATTACCTCATGGAGCAAGATCCATTTCTGCTACATGACCAAGTCGAGGTGATGGATGTTGCTGCTACTGACAAAGTAGAGGCACTAAAGAAAATAAAGGATGGGCCCTCCAAGGCCATGCTCACGTCGTTCTGGCTCTCAGTACTCCATGTTTAGGACTTGTGGGCCTCGAGACATAATATCCTTAGTTATCCCTAAACTAGGGATAACATCTATCTCCAACTTGGGGACATGTGCTCACCGTAGAGCGCATGAGAACCTCAACATCTCTGGCATAACCTATAACCTGCTTGATCTCAACATAAAATGTCAAAAATCATTTGGGGTGGTGATATCACCCCCAACTTACATATATATACTATGAAAACAAGCATATGTACAAATGTGAAAGCAAACTATTCTACCATGAAATGCAAATGGTATATACAATGAATGAAAATGCCTACCTACTTACCTGCAGTTACCTATGAAGTCAAATCCCCCCACCTTGGTGGGGCTTGAGGAGGTACCCGTTGACTGGTAGTGGGTGCCTTCTTCCTTCCAATGTGGACAAGTAATAAGAATCATCAACTGATATTCTTCCAATCTTGAAAGGCCCAAGCCAAAATTGAGTACTTCCTTTGACATTAGTTGGATCTCCTTTCTTGATATCCCACATCCATACTATGTCCCCCTCCTTGTATTCCCTGATTTGAATTTGGTTGTTTCCTGAACAACCCTGGTGTATTGTGCATAGGGAGTAGGGTGGGATTCCGCTGTGAAGACTTCCTGCTAGGATGGTCGAATCAATACATCACTTTCTCCCTTCTTTAGTAATTTCATAACCCTGACCTCTTTGTCTTTATACTTATCTAGGAGTCTCTAGTACTCTTCTCTTTTGGGCCATTGTATTTGATCAAATTATTCCTCTGTTGAAAAGGGCATATCATCGAGAGAAAATTAAGGAAGACTTTCCATGATTTTCTCATGTGCTTTGTCATCTTTGATGGGGTCACTAGTTTCTTGCACATGGGTCCTGGTCATTGGCACATTCGGGAGATGACCTATTGCTCCATTGTTCAAAGGTATATTCACATAAGTGAGGTCCATCTCAAGGGTACCACCCAACATTGAAGAAAATTTCCTATACAACAACATCCCCCTCACATCTGGGACGTCTACTACCACTATGCCAATGTGGATTACTCTCTCAGGGTATTCTTTAAGGCAAACTTCCACATTTTTAATTACCCCATTTGTGGGTATGGATCTAGAATCAAATCCACCCACATTTATTTAAGTTCGTGTGACTTTTAGGCCCACTTGTTGCATGACTTTGAGAGACATCTTGTTAGCACCGACCGCTGAATCCAGCATGCAATTGTTGAGGCTCTTGTTATTCATCAGCAAGGTCATGAAAAAGGGTGGGTGTTCATCATACTGGACACTAAAGTGATTAGCTTGTAACATGATAGGGGGGTCCATTCGTCCATCTGATCCCATGAAGAAATTATCAAATCTTTCTTTAACAAATGGTACCTTAATGACTTCTCTCAGAGGGATAGTGACGTGCATCTTGGATAGTGCCCCTTCAAAGTCAAAATTTAAATCCACTCTTTCGGTTTTGGGAGGGTTTTTAGGAAGGAGAATATCCAAGGGTGGAGTTTTTGTTTGGGTTATTGCAGGAATAATAGAGGCAGGTTGGTTAAGTTTCTTTCGTTTATACACCTGAAATTCTTGTTTCCTCAACTTCTCCTTTGATTCTTGGTCCAAGTTGTTTATTACTTCCATCCTCGCCTTCCTAGCTGCCTCTTTTATGCCCTCTCGATGTTCCTCAAGAGTGATATTGAGGAAAATTTGGGGGCCTTCTATGACATGGCCCACAATGTTTAGTTGTTCATGGCCTCCATTGTTGTAGGGACATTCATGTTCCCAGTGTGCTTCAGTACACTGCAAACACGAAGGATTTTCATCCACAATGTTTGTAGTAGCTAGGGTATTAGGAACCTCTTGATCATTCTTCAGTCTATGAACTTGGTTTACTTTTTGGAATTGGCCTTTGTAAGGGACCCTTGGTGCTTGGCTTTGGTCTCTTTCCAGGTTGAAAATACTATTCATCATTAGCTCTTGGTTTTTCATCATGCCATCCATGGTCATTTGCAACTTTGCCAAGCTGGTAAAAATATTTGAGGAAGGCTCAGCATTGTGGACTATTTTGGGTTTGGTGTCCATTTTTCCCCTTGGGTTTGAGAAAGGCTCGATCTTGGATGAGTGGAGGTTGTCCTCGATCTTCGTGGCTAACTCTTGGGCTTCTTGGATTGTTTGGGGGTTCCTATCCCTGAGGAGATACCCTAGTTGACCAGTGAAAGATTTGGTGTAGATGTAAACAAGGAATTTATTTGTTGGATGATGACTCACAAGGATCTTCTACAATAGGGTTTCAAACCTAGTGTGGAACTCTCTAATGGTCTCATTCTCATGTTTCCAAAGGGTATTAAGCTTGGTTAGCAACATGTTGGGGTCTTCTTTGATACTCCATCATTTGAGAAAGGCCTCTTCTAATTTATCCATGGTTTTAATGTTGTCATCAGGAAGACTATGGTACCAACGTATTGAAGCATCAAGGAGGGTAGCAGAGAACAATTTCATGACTAAATATTCAACATTATCACTAACAGGGTGAAGCTGGAACAACGCCCAAAAGTTTCTCATGTGATCTTCAACACTGATTGCATCAATACTGATGAACTTAGGCAGCTACTTCTCATACTTGGGTGGCATCTGCCTAGGGTATCTTGGTATGGATGTCATGTCTAACGGTTTGAAAAGATTGGATGACCATTGTCTTTGGTTATTAGCTTGGTTTGGATTGCTGGTTTGAGTTCCTATGCTAGACATTGTGTTTAAAGGAAGACTTCCTCTGAAAACAGATTTTACTACAAGAGAGTTTCGGGGAGGTTTTCTTCTGAAAGATTGAGGAGGGTTATTGTACATCCTTGTGGATTGTGGATTCACCAGATAATTTTCTTGAAATTGCCAAAAAGATAAGGGAATCACCCTTAGTGGAGTCCCCAGTTAAGCTTTGTAACATAAGGGTTCTTGAGGAAAGGCTTATCGAAAAAGTGTCGTCTTTGAGGAGAATTGACTCAGTGTTCCTCGACAGCAGTGCCAAAATGTTATCGCACAATTATTACTTGGATGTAAAGGAAAGGTAAAGGAAGGAAAACTTGCGCAATTGGAGACTATCATATCACTGTCACCTCAATATGATGACTCTTTCTATTTAGGGTGGTAGGCCCAGGGGAGACATCCCCGGTGACCTGGGGTTTTAAGAAGGGAAAGGCTTAAGGCTAAGTAAAATTTTCCCCCTCACAAGTCACCACCGATCCAAAATTCCGGCTAAACAACCAATAAAGATAATGACAACCAGAAGTGTACTTTCCCGGAATAAAGCAACAAGAAACTATATATTTGCAAGATCACTTGCTGGTTAGTACTTCATATAATTGGAGACTTTATGAAATAAATCAATTGACTAATATTATTGATGAAGCAATCAATGATGTATAATAGCAACAATCACAATGTGTTACTTCACAATAAATGCTTTTAAATAAGCTTCACAATGAGCAAGAACGATTTATCATCAATGTCACAATATCAACATTCATTAGAAGCAAAGACTACTACACTTTAACCAATCATTCAGTTGCTTTAAAGATGTATAAAATGCTGCAAAGTATAACTTTAAATCAAGTGGATAATGGTAGCAATAGGGTTATTAGGTTAGGGTTACAAGGTATTAGTAGTCGTTCAAAGATTTTGGAAGTTATGATAAAAAACACTCAAGTAAAAGGTCTTAGACTAGTGCATTCATAGGGAAAATGGAGTCAATAGGTAACAGCAAGAGTTGAAGGGAAAAATGATAATACTAGGGCTAAAGACAAGATAATTTGATGGTGAATTGTTGTTGAGCCAAGGCTTCAACCATCAAACCCTAAGGGAAAATGACTCACTAAGGTGTAGTAACCCTAGGCCTTAGTGCGTTTTCCTCCTTCTTTAGCTCAATGACAAGATAAAAATGGCTAGGGTTGAAGAGAAAAGGTAGGGTGTTGCAATGGCAAGGCCCTAGCAATGTCTTGAATAGGTAAAAAATTATTGGCACAATCTTAGCAGGGAATTAAAATAAGGACACCAACATGTGCTTATTTCCTAGGGTTTATTCCAACAATTTATGAACAAAATGCAAGTTAAAATACTATAACCATTCAAGTAATGGAAGGATTTCATAAATTCAATTACATTTGCCAAGCATTCATCAAGCAAAACCCTAGTTGTAAACCTTCCACCAAGAAAATTGCCAAAAATAGCCAAGATAAACCTCCTTCAACAAGTGCACACTAGTAATTTCAGCCAAAAACCCTAAAGGAGGTTGCAAATTTCATACCTCACACAAGTGTGAGTGAAAGATGATGAACAAAAGAGAGTTTTAGCTCTCTTACTTATACCATACCAATGACCTTAATTAAATTTTAGGTTACAAAAGGTCGACAAGGCCAAAATTACATAATAACATTGTTTTACATTAAATGTCATGATAAAAACCCTAAATCAAGCATAAATGAAGACGTCATGCCCTTTTAGGGTGACGTTAGCCCATTTTAGGGAAACATTGGCCTCCTGGAGAAAAAAGTTAGGCCTCCTTGGGCCTCTAGAAGCTGCCACACATGCCACAACTGCCACAACTGCCTCCCAAAACCTCCACAATGTTAGGGTCCTAACCGACACATAGGTAGATCAATATATTCAAATGTAATAAAGGTCAATATTAATAAGGCCTTTCAATAAAATAGAATAAGGCGGATATAAAAAGACCTAATAGAAGCTTCCTCTTCTAGAAGGATCTTCCTCTAGATGCTTCTCTTGATAGACATATTTAGTATAAATAAGGGTCGAGGGTATGAAAACCCTAGCTTGGAGATTATTGTAACATAGCACTGCTTGACTGGAGGTTGCCCCCTCGAAGAGGCCCGTGAACATTGCTTTCTGAATCAAAGTGTTATTTCTGTTGTTGTTCTTATATCATTTCTGTATTATTGTGGAGATTATGCTGGTTATATTACTGTTATTCTGCCATTTCTAGCATTTTATTTCTGTTCTACATACTTTTTATATCTGGTATATTACAAGTGGTATCAGAGCACTTTCCTTGGCAGAAATTGTGGGATTTTTTTTTTCCAGGGTAGAGACGTATTCCGACATCTTTAAGCCACAGATATCTGTCGTTACACGCATAAACCTGCGGTTGAGGGATTCATACACGCAGGAAATACAAGTGGTTCTTACGCTTACATCTGTTGTCCACCCTTGTAACTCATGTTGGTACCCCTTCGTGTGGTAGCACATCAAACAACACCTGTGTACGGATCGGCCTAGATTTCCTGAAGCCCTCTTTAGATAAACCGATCGGCCACCTGACTGCTATAGTGCCACCAAGAACAGTACTCAGGAAGATACTCTCTAGTACCTGGGTAGTCGGGTAGTACGGCTAAGGGTACGATCTATCCTCCTTAGATAGTGCCCTGAGATATTGGGCCGAGTACTACTATTGGACCCCACACATAAATCAGATAGCTATAGCACATGGCAAACCCTTGTCTGTAGAACCCTTGAATACCTAACCTTTGGGGGACATACACATAAACAAATTAAAACAGACAATATCTATTGCCATGCAAATAAGTTCGGGTTGCCAAGTAAATACACATTTCTTTCTAGTTAAGCATTTGGATATTTCATCGCTACAGTATTCATCTCTTCTCCCCGATCACATTCATCCATATCATTTTTCGGCAAAATTTTTGACCCCGCCCGCCCCTTTTCAATTCACCCATCCTCATGGCCCATACCTGTAGCCAAGACCTGGAAGCTCACTTCAACACCTTGCAATTTGGTTTCCTCGAGACCCAAATAGAAGTGAAACAACTCAGTGCTACTATTGCCTCCATCGATTCATCAATCAATACAACCATAAATACAACCATGCATTCCTCAATGGAGAAAGTCAAACAAGAACTGACCACCCAGCTTGAATCTGTCTTTGCATCACTCTGCACCAAACTGAAGATCCCTACAGATGACCCTTTCTCTGATGCACCTCCAAAGACTGAAGGTGAACATTCCTCCCATTCCCATACCTTTCAGCCCCATCACTTTCAACGTGACCTACGCCTTTCATGGGTGGATGTGACCAAATTTGATGGCTCAGACCCCACTGGTTGGGTCACCCAAATGGAACATTATTTCTCTTTATATGGCATTACAAATGACTTGGCCAAACTTTGGTATGGTGTTCTCCATCTAGATCAAGAACGTTGGCAATGGTGGCAATGGAGAAAAACTTCCTGTCAAGGGTATATTGCTTGGACCCAATTTGTGACTGAGCTTTATGAACGCTTTAACACTGACACCAACCATTTGGGTCGTTTGACAAAGTTGAAACAATCAGGAACAGTAGAAGACTTCATCGTTGCCTTTGAGCGCCTGGCTTTTAGAATAGAGGGCATGAATGATGCTTTCTTTCGAGAGTGTTTTATCAGTGGCCTCAAGGAGGAGAATTGGGCCCATGTCCTCATGGCTCGACCTTCGAGTTGGGTGGAGGCTACTAAAAAAGCTAAAGAAGCACAGTAGGTTGTATCCTCTCAAAATCGTAAACCCTCCTTTATCCCTCTCCCTAAACCCGTAAATCCCACTACTTCCTCCGCCCCATTAATGATCCAAAAATTGACCAGGGCTGAAATGGCTAAACGCCAACTCAAAGGCCTTTGTTATAATTGTGATGAAAAATATTTCCTGGGCCACAAGTGTAAGGAACAAAATCTTTTTATGGCCATCTCTGAGGATATTTCGGAAGAGGATGTTGAAACTCCCCTTGTGCCTAAGTCACATGAAATCACTGACATAACCCCTCCCTCAGACCCTCCTGAAGTGGAACTGATCATTTCCCTCAATGCTCTCACTCGCTTCTCCGCCCCCCAAACCCTCAAGTTAATCGGTTACATCAAGCATCAGAAGGTCATCATTCTGGTTGATAGTGGAAGCACCCATAATTTTATTCATCACCGCATTTCCCAAGAAACTCATTGCTACATCCATGATGTCAACAATTTCCAAATCATGATTGCCAATGGTGGTTCCATGAAATGTGGAGGGCGCTATGAAAATGTGCATCTCCAAATCGGTGACTACCACCTAAAATCGCATATGTTTGCTATCGACATGGGCGGTTGTGACATTGTGTTGGGTGCAGACTGGCTAAGGACTTTGGGTTCCATTCTCATGGATTTTAAGGCATTAACCATGCAATTCGACCAGGAATACCACCAATATAAATTCCAAGGCATCACGACTGGTTCACCTGAGGTCATTAGTTCCCATCGCATGGAAAAGCTACTCAAAAAAGGTCATTCTGGTGTCATTGCCCAACTCCATGCCATACAAGCAACATAAACACCCCCGGTGTCGGAAGACCTCCAAGCCCTCCTTTCTAAACACCAAATGGTATTTTCCACTCCCCAAGGACTCCCTCCTTCCCATGGTGTTCATGATCATTCCATTCCCCTTGTACCCGAAAGCCTTCCTCCCAATATCCATTCGTATAGCTACCCCTTTTCACAAAAAAATGAAATTGAGAAAATGGTCCAGGAACTCCTTACTGCAGGCGTTATCCACCCTAGTATGAGCCCTTACTCTTTTCCTATAGTCATGGTCATGAAGAAAGAAGGTTCTTGGAGAATGTGTCCTGACTTCCGTGCCCTCAACACACTGACCATTAAAGACAAATTTCCCATTCCTGTCATTGATGACCTCCTGGATGAATTGAGTGGTGCCCAATTCTTTACTAAATTGGATCTTTGCTCGGGCTATCACCAAATACGTATGAAGGAGGCAAACATTCCCAAGATGGCCTTTCAAACTCATGAGGGCAACTATGAGTTTTTGGTCATGCCCTTTGGCTTGTGTACTGCCCCCTCCATCTTTCAAAGCCTCGTGAATCATGTATTCTGTCCTTTTCTACGTCATTTTGTATTAGTTTTCTTTGATGATATCCTAATCTATAGAAAAACCTGGACAAACCATCTTACTCATGTGGATCGAGTTATCCATCTACTCTCTCAGCACAAACTTTTCCTGAAACAGTTTAAATGTGCTTTTGGTGCCTCAGAAGTAGAATACTTGGGTCATTTGGTTGGCAAGGATGCCATCAGGGTGGATCCAAAAAAGATTGAAGCTATGCAAGACTGGCCGCACCCAAAGATTCTCAGAAGCTTGCGTGGATTTCTGGGCTTAACAGGGTATTATCGCAAGTTTGTTAAGAATTATGGCAAGATTGCAACACCTCTCACGACTCTCCTCAAAAAGAACTTTTTCACTTGGACCCCAGCCGCTGCTCAAGCTTTTCAAACCTTGAAGACGACCATGTGCACCACTTCGGTTCTGGCCTTTCCTGATTTCACAAAGACCTTTGTGTTGGAACGTGATGCCTCAGGGAAAGGGATTGGTGTTGTCCTTATGCAAGAGGGTCGACCTTTGGCCTTCACCAGCAGGCAACTATCTTAAAGGAATCTGGGCAAACCCATCTATGAAAAGGAAATGTTAGCTATTTTGCATGTCATTGATCTGTGGCACCCTTATCTCTTGGGGAAACATTTCCAAATTAAGACAGACCATCAAAGCCTCAAGTACTTTATGGAACAACGCATTTCCTCCTCGGAGCAACAAAAATGGGTGACTAATCTCTTTGGATATGATTATGAGATCATTTACAAGAAGGGAAAAGACAATGTGGCGGTGGATGCACTGTCCCAAAAATATGAAGAAGAAGGATCCTTTTTTTCTCTTTCCTTCATTGTACTAGATTGGCTCCAAGCTGTGTGCTAGGATCCCAAAAGTTCGCATCTGATCCAGCAATTGCAGACCAATGCTCCAGTGCCCCCAAGGTACTCTTGGCTCTAGGATGAGCTTCAATACAAAGGTCGTTTGTATTTAAGTAAACAATCAAAGATTAAATCCACGATACTTTATGAGCTTTATGCTACACCCACAATGGGGCACTCCAAGTTCACCAAAACCTATGACAGGGTCAAACGTTCTTTCTTCTGGGATGGTATGAAATAGGACATCCGTAATTTTGTCGCTGAATGTGAGGTGTGTCAACGCAATAAGGGATAAATAATCAAATCTTTGGGCACACTACAACTGCTTTCGATTCCACCTGCTATTTGGAAGGATATCTCTATGGACTTTATTACTGGCTTACCCAAATCGGGAAATAAATCAGTCATAATGGTGGTTGTGGATCGCCTTTCCAAGTATGCTCATTTCTGCTCTCTTCAACACCCATTTACTTCATCCATGGTGGCTCAAATTTTCATGGACTAGGTCTTCAAGCTTCATGGCATGCCGCACTCTATTGTTTATGATCGTGACCCAACTTTCACAAGCAATTTTTGGCAAGAACTGTTTAAGCTATAGGGCACCCAATTGCATCTAAGCATAGCTTATCATCCCTAGACTGATGGTCAAACGAAAGTTTTCAACAAGTGTTTGGAAACATATCTAAAGTGTTTTTCCTCTGAAAAGAAAAATCAGTGGGCTCAATGATTACCCCTAGCTGAATGGTGGTACAACATCTCCTACCATACAACTACGCGCATGACTCCTTTTGAAGCGGTATATGGACAGAAGCCCCCTTTAGTTCTCTCATACTTATCGGGTACCTCGAAGGTCCAGGTGGTTGACCAAATACTTACAGTTCGAGAGGATATTCTTTGTACCCTTAAAGAGAACTTGGTCATGGCACAGAATCACATGAAGCAACAAGCAGATCAAGGTCGCTCTGAAAGTCAATTTGCAGAAGGGGATCAGGTGTTTCTGTGACTGCAACCATACAAGAAAACTTCCCTCAAGGCCGAGCAGTGTCAGAAGCTAGCGCCCAAATTTTATGGTCCTTATACAGTTAGCTCTACCCAATCAATCAAAGCTACATCCTGTTTTTCATGTTTCATGCTTAAAGAAGGTGATTGGAACTAGGTGCCAAATTCAAACCAACCTTCCCGAGTTAGCTAAAGAAGGATCCATTTGGCTATAGCTAAAAGCAGTTTTGGACCAGCGTGAGCATCGCCTACATCAACGAACCATCAAGGAAGTGCTAGTCCAGTGGAAAGATACAACTCCAACAGATGCCACTTGGGAACCAACTACCATTCTGCAACAGTTTCCACATCTCAAGCCTTGAGGACAAGGTTGTTTTTAAGGGGGCGGACATGTTAGGGTCCTAACCCACGCATAGGTAGATCAATATATTCAGATGTAATAAAGATCAATATTAACAAGGCCTTTCAATAAAATAGAATAAGGCGAATGTAGGAAGACCTAATCGAAGCTTCCTCTTTTAGAAGGATCTTCCTCTAGATGCTTCTCTTGATAGACATATTTAGTATAAATAAGGGTCGAGGGTATGAAAACCCTAGCTTGGAGATTATTGTAACAGAGCGTTGCTCGACTGGAGGTTGCCCCCTCGAAGAGGCCCGTGAACATTACTTTCTGAATCAAAGTGTTATTTTTGTTGTTGTTCTTATATCATTTATGTGTTATTATGGAGATTATGCTGGTTATATTACTGTTATTCTACCATTTCTAGCATTTTATTTCTGTTCTGCATACTTTTTATATCTGGTATATTACACACAAGCACTGGATGATGTCATGAGTGTCTTGGGTGACTTCATGGGCCTTCCAAGGCCAACGTCCTAGTGGAAAGGGAACAACCCCCTTGGGTATAGGTCTGCTAAGCTACCTTTGGTGGAACTCCCTCCTCTTCCATGGTGCAAACGATCTCACCTATCTCTGCCCCCTGCTGGGGTCTCAACATCCATCTGATGGGATTTCGGCCCCATGGAGGTTTGAACTATTCATCTCCCCATGTGTACCTATCCATAATGGTACCTGTCCATCAGGTATGGTCCTGCACATCAACAAATATACCCTCCATGGGATCATAAGTCACAAGGAACATAGCAATGTCAATCACATATAATCATCAATTTTATTAAACATGTGCATAAAACCCCTTTCACCTGGACAAGTGCTCAAAGACATTATACTAATCTGCAAGCCAGGTTTGGAGAAAGTGTCAGGGCGTCCTATTGGGCTAACACTCACTGGTTGTGGGGTGTTTTCGGGAGAGATCAAATCCAAGCCATGTGAGTGGGTGAAGTTAATAAGGGATTCTTGGGCAAGGGGTGCAGTGATAGCAGTGAAATTTATGGCTTACCTGTGGGTACCTCTGTAGAGGGTGAGTTGCACCCATCGTGGATGAAAATGTTTCCAAGCCCATTCATTCCTTTTATCTTTCTTTTTATTGCTTTTTCTTTCAAGAATATAGTCATGGGACACTGCCCTAGCATGGTGACTAGTGGTGGCAATGTTACCCATAAGCATTTCACAGAAATGAGAAGGTTGGCTCATGATGAGACCCCCTTTCTCTTGGCTATGCCACCAAGAGCCACTACCCTAGCGTGGTGACCAATTGCTAGTAGTGTCATACCGCTAGATGCCCATGGACCTAATAGGCTGGCTCGTGATGAGATCCCCTATCCTCTAACCATGTCTTGTTTTATTATTTTTTATGGGTAAGCTAGTTAGGGGACATTGCCCCGGGGTGGTGAACAGTGATGGCAATGTTACCCACAAGCATTTCATGGAAATGAGAAGGTTGGATCGTGATGAGACCCCCTTTCTCTTGGCTATGCCACCAAGAGCCGCTACCCTGGCGGGGTGACCAGCTGCTAGTAGTGTCATACCGCTAGATGCCCATGGACCTAATAGGTTGGCTCGTGATGAGACCCCCTATTCTCTAACAAAGTCTTGTTTTATTATTTTTTATGGGTCCCTCTGTTTCTTACTGAGAAGATTTTTATTTCTTTCTTGGGGATCCTTGGGCGAAGCATCTCGAGGTTTCATTTTTAGGCTTTTATCTTTTGCCAGCTGCTTTTACCCTCTGGGCCTTTAGCCCTTTCTTCCCACAAGGTAATGTACAACCTTTAAATATTTGGCTAACCCAATGCCCTAACCAATGTAATGGGATGGATGAGCGGGAGAAAGATGAAAAGTGGTAAGTATGATGGGAGAAAACAATGGCTTCTCATGAATCCCCCCAGTGGCAACTCAAAACCTATGGGCACAAGCTTACTAGGGCATCCTGTCAGTCCCCCCAGATATGGTCATGTGGATAGGCATAAGATCCAAGCACCCATTAGAAACAAAAATAATCAAATGCACAGATTCAAAGGTTTTGAGGATCATAGTGACACATACCATGATACCCATACTCATTACCTTATGGAGCAAGATCCATTTATGCTACAGGACCAAGCCGAGGTGATGGATGTTGTTGCTGCTGACAAAGTGGAGGCGTTGAAGAAAAGATAGGATGGGCCCTCCAGGGCCATGCTCAAGTCGTTATGGCTCTCGGTAATCCATGTCTAGGACCTGTGGGCCTCAAGACATAATCTCCTTAGTTATTCCTAAATTGGGGATAACACAGTGCATTATGATCAGTTAACTATTTTTGCAGTTATTGAGACTCTATACAAAGTCTATTGGCATCAATATCATATCCATACATACAAAAAAACTCTGGTAAGAATTGTTAGCTTTGATTTATATATCCTTTTTCACATTTGTAAAAAATGATATCATTACCAATGCAAGTTGGCATTCAAGGCCAATGCTAATTTGTTTAGAAAATAATCTCTCTTAGATTTTACGTGTATTTTTTTAATGTAATTGAGGTTTATTTCTTTCGAAGTAGAATATGCATATGCTTTACTTACCATGTAAAACTATGATAAAAAAAAATTATATTGTTTGTGTGATGCTCACATAAAACATTGTTAATATTGCATTGATCGCATGTTATCTTTCCCTAACTAGTTTGAGAAAACTAAATGGAAGATTTCTTCTTCTAATTGTTATGTTTCTATTTAATTAATTGCATGCAAAATTTTGTATGTTTGATTCATGTAGAATTTGTTAATGGTATTGCAATGGGATTAGGTGAAAGTCTAGCAGTAACATGCACATTTCGAGTAGTCACAAAGAACACCATAAGTTATTTAAATATTTAATGAAAACTTTCCTCTTCTTATGTAGACAGATCATAGATATCTTTCCAATTTATAATGCAAGTAGACTGCCACCACAAAGTTAGATTGAGATGGTGCTATAATTTCAATGGCATCTCTAGTGGGCACTAATCCATTCTTTTGAGTTTGGTTTGTAGGATTCTTCACCTAATAGGTGAAACAAATTTACATCTTTTTAGAACTACAACCTCTATAAAAGTGAAGATTGGGGTATAAATTGTACATCTTTGAAGAGAGTGGTGTTATTTTGCTAGGTTGCAACAAGAATATTTGAGTGCAAGATCATGTTGTGAAATTTCTTAGAGAATCTAAGTGATTTTTCCATTTCTTTCTCATTTCTAAAGGAGGGAGGCTTGTTGATTAAAGGACAATGACTTGGAGAATCCCAAGAGAAGAACACCCCTATAAGAAGGAGAATTTAGAGAGCCATATATCCATAGGTATAATTTAATTTGTACCTCTCTTTCTTCATCAACATAATCTTTACTCTTCCCCATGTGTCCGATGTTTTCTTTATGCGATTGGTGATTTTAGCATTTCATTTTCATAGTAACAATGATATTTTGCTAGATTTAGGGATTTTTACATGCAATGCAAGATAGGGTTTCAAGCTATTTGATTACATAGGTTAGAGAGATAATCTTC
>ML805125.1:11693-22458 GCA_009831015.1 Picea engelmannii | reverse complement strand
TAGGTAAAGTATTTTATTTGAGTAGATCTTGCAAAGAGTAGTCTTGTAGATCTATATATGTGGTTAGCTAGATAGGGTGCAAGTATTTCACTTTATTAGTTTAACCCTCCATATTATCCATTGTATGCATGCTATTGTGTGAGTTTTGCAGGTTGGACTTCAAGGGTTTCATTAGGGTGCCTCTTGGAAGAGTCTCCCTTTGAGATTTTCATACACTCCAAGCAATCTTCTTCTCTTGATCTTTCTCTATATATTTCTGTTACAATCCATATTTCAGATAGCATAATAGAGTTCTTTGGTCATCATAATCTAAAATTTTCACTAAAAATTTTCAAGAAACTTTTTTCCCTAAAAAGGAAAGAGTTTTCTTCACTTCTATAGTTGTGTATGTCATTTCCAGCAAGCATAGCTTGCTAGTTTTTGCAAGTTCAGATCTGGTTGAGAGGGGTTTTGGCTACCCAAAGGCATCCACACAACACTCAAAGACCCCCCAAGGGATTGATAGCTATTTCTCAACCTTCCTTCAATTTCTTAGTGTTTTCCTTCAATTTTTCTCCCTTTTGCTTGCTTGTAGTGCCTCATAGTTGTGGGAGAAGGAGTGGTACGGCCTCCTCCCACATGTGAGCCTTGGGGTAGTTAGGGTTTAGTTTAGATCTTGCTCCTTTCTTGCCTTCTTGCCTCTTCTTGCTAAGACATGAGGGTTTGTGAGATAAAGGGTATCTCCCAAACCCTAGGACGTGGGGTTAGGGTTTGCTTGTTTCCTTCTTGGTTTGTTTGTTTCTCTTTTTTTCCTTTGCCTCTCTTTTGCTTCTTCCTTGGTTGCTTGCCTCTCTCCTTTCTCAAATTGTTTTAAGCTAAGCAACTTAATTAATTGCCTACCTATTTGGGAGAGGAATACCCCAAAAGGTTGGCTTAGGGTTTATTTTGTGATTTAAGATCTAAGTGGTTAATGCTCTAATTATTCTAGATCTAGATCTAACACTTAATAAGTCTCTAGCTTAAGTCTATTGGGCCTCATAATCAACTTAACTAGATCTCATGCATGCTTAGTTTACTTCAAAGTTAAATCGTTTATTTTATATGCTTAGATCTATAATCTTTGATGTTTAAATGCTTCAATAAGTAGATGGTGTTCTTCTTCATTGCATAGATCTCTTAATGCCATATGCTTGAAGTAACTTGTTTCTAAGTTGATAAGTAGGCAACATCTAAATCTTTTTCTTTTTCACACTTAATGCTCTTGAATATGATATAAGTGTGACTGCTTCTCTTCTATTGGTTGGCAAGTTGTTCTTGCCCTTGTTATTTTTTCAAGCTATCTAATTGTGCAATCAAGTGACATATGCATGTGTTAATGCTCTTAATCTCATAATTAAATCAACACAGTTTTAAGGCTGAAGTGAGTTTCAGCCAAGTCACTAAATCACTCTTAAAAAGTGTCATAAAATCCTTAAAACACTCCTAAAATTCTACCTAACTTGTATAATAACTTAATAGACTCTTTAGGGTACCTTAGACCACCATCTTCACCATCTAAAATGGGACTTGAGGAATGCAACAGAGGGTGTAGGTAGGGGACTGTCTCACGGTGCATAGGATGTGTCCTCTCCAGGAGTACTCTTGTCTTAGGATTGACTGAGAAAGCTAGGGTTAGCCTCATTGCTATACTATCTTGAGCATCCAACAGTTATTTGGCAATAGGGGGAGGAGGCCTTGGTGAAAGCTTAAAAAAACTTAACAATCTTAAGAAAGCTTAACAACTCAACCTTGGGCTTAATCTAATAAATACCTTTAGGGTTTAATAACTAAGAGTGAGTCATCTTCATAACACTTGTGCTTAAATCTTTAAATCTTCTTTGTTGATGTGGTAATATGTTGATGACAATCTTGTAAATGTTATGTAATGCTTTAATCTCTTTATATCCTGCACAAACACAAAATAATTAAAGTGGTTGGCTTGCTTGTTGTATTTTAGCATTCTTTGAATTGTAAATCTTGTGTCTAATATTTATTTGATCAAGTTATTATTTTGTAAGTAATATTGTAATATATTTGTAACAAACAACCCCTTAACTTAGTTGATTCCAAGCCCAATCTTTAGGCACTAGTCTTAGTTGCCTTAGGAAAAGGTTTGCCTTACATACTAACCCTTGCATCTTGCATTGTTGCGTGTGCATCTTAGGATTAGAATCCCCCCACGCCCTAACAAATTAAAACTAACTC
This sequence comes from Picea engelmannii, assembly GCA_009831015.1. Classification (NCBI taxonomy): domain Eukaryota; kingdom Viridiplantae; phylum Streptophyta; class Pinopsida; order Pinales; family Pinaceae; genus Picea; species Picea engelmannii. The sequence continues at coordinate 20,235 of ML805125.1, read as the reverse complement.
CCAAAACTTAACTCTAAAACTAATCTAGAAACTAGGGACTACCCCCCTTGGCTTCCCCCCTAGGAGTAAGCCTAGATGGAAGAGGTTCCAGTCAAAGTGACAGCGTGGGCTGTGAACCTAGGCATTGTGCCTCCAAGGACACACTAAGTGAGCCAGACTTAGCTCATGTTTGCAAGTGTGTATAAGGACGGCAACATCTTTGGCGCCATTGCCGGGGATAAGTCATTTATCCTTGGTCCTAACGATTTAACTTGATTCTTTAAGAACTAAATAATAAAACTTTTAGGCCTTAAAAATTCTTTGAGCTTGCATTGGTTAGCTTCGTGTGATTCCATTCCAAATGGCGACTCCATTGAAAAAATCTGTCAAGTATACTACAAGGAGCAATCCTTGTGGGCTACTTGAAAATATTGGAGAAGAAGCACTCATTAATGTCCAATGCTTGTTCCAAACTTAACAAATTATTTTTTTTTTTCCTTCTTGTTTTTGCTTTGTTTGATGCCCTTTTCTGTTTGATAAACTTGGTCATCTGGAGACTCCACTTTAAAAACAATTTGACAAAGTATTCTTCAAGAAGGAACTCACGGCTTGTTCTCTTCATCCTTGAATTTGGAAAGGTTTTTGGATGAGGTTAGCATGTTTCCCTTCTTGTTGGATCCTCAGTAATCTTTGGTCCCAGTCCTTTTCTTTAGACCTTTGTTTAAATGATCTAGTTAGAAATGGGTGGTTTTTGTGATCCTCTTGATTTGACAGGAATTGTTGGTTACCCTCATGGTATATCTGAAGATGTTATTGATAACATCCCTGACTTCCACGATCATGATGAAAGTAGCGCTCACGTCAGGGCTTTCACGCAATTTATTGAGAAATGGTGCGACCCACCTATTTATGAAGATGTCTTAATGCAGTTTTTTTCCTTCACTTTCTGTGGAGAGTTGGTTGTTGATTGGTTTCATTATTCGATTCTTACAAAGTTCAAGACCATGCGGGAATTACTGTTGGCCTTTTTGTACGGATTCGAGAGAAATCAGGTTAGCATTTACAGTGAATTGGTTGATGATTTTATGGAAACATGGGAAAGAAAAAATGCTCTAGCTACTAAAACAACTAATTCAGACACAGAGGTTGATTCTCCACCAGATCCCATTGAGGAACTTAATGAAGTAGTTCAGAACATACAGTTTCCCCATCAAGAACAATGTGAAGCCATGAATGAATAGTTTGTGGCCCTGGAAGATCGATTGAGGATCAAGGAAGATGATTTTACAGAAGCTTATATTGAATATTCAGACCCCCTTGAACTTGAGCTTCACAATGAAAAAGATGAGGAAGTTCATGGGGAAATTCTGGATGAATCCATGGATGAGCCAATCATTCATCTCGAGGAAATAAAGGAACTTGAGTTTGAAAATGTTGAATATCTAGATGATTCAAGTCCCCACCCTCCTCCTGAGGAACCAATCTTTTTGAAGGCTAACTTTGAAAATCTTGAGGAAAACAGTATGGTGGTTCTTGTGACATGTTCTTTTTCGACGTCTCAACTAGAAGATGAGTTAATGCAGAATTATGTGGAAATGGAAGGCAACTTAAGTTTAAGAATGTCATATGATTATGAGTATTGGTTGGCCTCGCACTTTGACAGTCATGAGCAGCAAAGTATTCAAAGTTTACACGGCTTGTCATATTCCAGTGTTTGGTTGAAGGAAGGAAGGAGCATGAAGTCTGGCTAGTTCTTCCGCACAAAAAGTTCCAAGTTGATAAAACTTGGGAAGGGGTCTTCTGTGAGTCATCCTGGACAAGGATCTTTCATACTTGTGGCATCATTTCATCCATTGCATGGGTGGTTGTAACGTATCTCTAACCCTTCTTTGTATTTTAATTTTGTATTATTTCAATTTATTATGTCAATATGTACTTAGAAATTTTTTTCAGTATCATAGATTTCATTTGTTGTAAATATTGATGTTGTACTTTAATTATTTCATTTTGTAAATGTTGTATATAGCATTCATTTATTTAATCATGTATATATGTATTCTTATGTTGGTTATCGGTGAGCACTCTGTTGTAGGTGCTGGATTCTCGTATGCTCTTTGTCTCGAGTGAGAAGATCGAACACACGTCCCCATGTGGAGCCAGATGTTGACCACCTCTCCAACACAGGTGGTCAACTCCATGTGCCATGAAGAGATGCATCATCAGATGCAAATTTTGACCGAAGGTTAATATGATGGTCATAGCTTCAACATGCAATCTAGATCAAAATAATGTCATAACAAATAGATGCATATCAGAATAATCAAACCTGGGTTGCATTATTCCTATGAATGTGTTGGATCTTGAGATCCTTTTGGATCTATGGCAAGAGATCCCTTCTCCTGCAAATACCCTTTAAAGCTTAACAGTGTAAACATATGTGGGTACATACCTCAAATAGCATTTGCAAGTAGTGGCACCATCTGGTAGCAGCAGTAATAATTACCAACTCCTAAAAACTTCAAGGGTGACTGCAACTAGTACTACGAATGATACTTCAACTAATACTGCAACTGCAATTGACACTGCAACTGATTCTGAGATTGCAACTTAGGGTTTTATGAGGAAACCCTAATTTTCCAAACTTCAAATTTTTAAAGTTTGATCCAGGGGATAGATGCGCTGAGGTGAGGTGACTAAGGTGGTGCAGTCAAATTTCCGAAAATCCAAATTTTACCCCCTCAAACTTTACCAGCGGATTTCTAGACTGGTGCTTCTGGTTTTCTGGTACTTCTAGTACTTCTGGTTTCCTGGTACTGGTGAAAACTAGGGTTTCACTTTCTGAGAGATCTACCCACTAAAAAGGTGCACTGAAGGTGCCAAAGAATTCCTTGGGTTAGGGCGCACTTTTCTAGATGGTTTTGATGCTGAAAATATTCTTCAATAAAAAGCCCTAATTTTCATGTACAACAACAATGATGTTATTCTTCTTCTTGTGAAAGATGCTCTCTTTAGCTTAGCTCTGATAGCATGTTAAGGTTTAAGCTATTATTATGTTTCCTTTCAATTCACTAGATAACGATAGCATAGATAGGATCACTGAGAAATACACAATCACAAGAGACACATCATTTATCCTGGGAAACCCTCATGGGGGAGAAAACCCAGCAAAAACTTCCGTAATATAGATAGCCAATACAATGCCAAGAGAATAAACCAAACAATACAAAAATTCCTCTCCCAAGTATGCACCTCTCTCTCTCTTCCTTCTTCTCCAACTGCAACTCCAAACTTGCGCTCTGATGAACAAGTGAGTGAGTGAACAAATGAGGCGTTGGCCTCTCTTATTTATACAATCTGGCAGGTGTTGAACTGAGGTGTCTTTTCACTAGCAGGGCCGATTTCTCATTCTGGGTGATTATAACCACTTTAATATATTCAGGGGGTCGACTTCTCATTTAGCTTATTACAATTAGGGTTTGACCAATCTGCAAAAGGGGATTTGGTCATTTACAATACTCGACATGATCAATCCACAAAAGGGGATTGATCTAATGAATAATACATCAATAATAAATAGAATACTCTTTGCAGTTACAATATTTCAACAAGACTTCACCTAGTGACTTGCAGTGCCCAATCTATCTTTCTAGCAAGTTTTAGGGCATCTGGAGGTCTCCTTCATTAGGGCCGAATTATTGGGCATTGACAGGATTCATGAGGGTGCAACTTCACTTGAGGATTCAACATTTGGAGGAGCATCTCTTAGCATTTCGGCCAAAGACTTCAGGAGGGGGGTTCTATGACCCTCATCTATCGTTCTACTGAGTTTGGAGTCATTTGGATACTTCCTGATCCAGAGATGGATATTGGTGGCCACCCACCTTTTCCAACTGGCTCAAAACAGTTTTATGACAATTTTGGCAATTTACTATTTTTAGCAATTTTAACTTCAGGGGCCATTTTGAGGGCCTAAATGAAGGTTTTTCTGGATTGAGCATCTCAATGGTAATCAAAAGCAGGATTGAGCCCCCAAAATGAATCTCCTCGATGATACCTTTCCAACGGGTTATCACATGCCTAAAACAGAGATCGTATGCAAAAGTTACGACCTTGGGAAGTTGATGTACTAACTTACCCAAACGAAGCCCACATGACTTTTGTCGCTTCATCTCCTAGGGTTAGATTTTTAGATGTCTAGGGTTTTTGGAATTCTTGTTTATGGTAAAAAGGCCTTCAGAGCCTCATTGTAATCTTTTTCTTGCGAATGCGCACAACCGTCACATCTCTTCTTAGAGATAAGCTGCCACTATTCCAGCAAGCTTGTTTTCACTGCATTTTTGTTAATTTTTGTTAAGCACCTATTAATAATCTGTATTCATTTCGTTCTGCTCATAAAATCCGGATCAGTGGTATCAGAGAGGTCTGCTTCTTGTCGTCTTAATGCATGTCCCCAACGAGGTCGGAGTACAAAGAGTTGGGTCTCGAGCTTGTTTCTCTTGAGGACAAAAGCTCTTGCTCGCCCAAGAGACCTCTCATGGCAAAAGAAAAGAAAGATGACGAGACAAGAGATCCTTTCAAACTGTTGATTGAGGAAGCCCTCACGCAACAGAGGAACAAGATGATGGATAGTTTTGTGCAAATCCTTCGACGGCTACCAATAGGCGATGCATCTTCTTCGAACGGAGGCACTGCCCCCTTCAAGGTACAAATAAACTTCAATATTCCCATATTTGAAGGTCTAACAGACGCAAATGTTCATAACTTTTCAAATAGAGAAAAGATTACTTTTGCACTTCTCAAAACCGTTCCCCATTTCAAAGATTGGTGGGAAACTTTCTGTGAGCAAAAGGAAATAGAGGAATCCTCATTATTTCCAGTCACGGCCACCTGGGAATCCTTCAGGAATGTTATTATGGAACAATACTACCCTGTCGGAAGTTATGACGACCTGTATACCAAATGGACTACACTGCGGCAAGAAAGAGACCAAGCAGTGTCAGATTTCACAAATATCTTCCATACCTTGCACACCAAGCTGGGTATCAAAGATTCGAAGCGACATCTGGTGCTCAAGTATCGCGGTGCTCTGCATTGATACAACCAGACCGAAATGAAATTTATGGACATCTCATCCTTGGGTGCAGCTTACCGATATGCCGTCAAAATCGAGCAGAAGCTCAAACAAAAGACGCGACAATTTGGACCTGGGAACCCCTCACAAAAAAAGCCAAGAAAGAGCAGCCCCAACCCACAGAACAAAGGACAGAGCAAATATGGGCAGTATCAGGACAACCAGTCCAAGCTGCAAGCAAAGAAGGACACTAGAAAGACAAAGAAAGATACCGGGAAGTGGTGCGACTTTCATAAGAGCCCTTGGCATAACACTGCTGACTGCCGCTCAAAGCAGTCGTTGGTGGCCGAAGTGAAAGCCTCTGAATCAGATGCGGATTCTGTCTCTGAGCTAGAACCAAAAAGGGTAAGACAGATCATTGACGCGAAACCCAATGCCACTGTTGCTACCACCAAGCTCCAACCTGGTGAACCAGACGAGCCAGAAGGAGAGCACCTCTTCCATTCACAGATGTGGGTAAAAGGCACCCCACTGCACTTCATCATTGATAGTGGTAGCCAGAAGAATCTCATCTCAGTAGAGGTCGTCAAGCGGTTGGCCCTGCCAACAATGCCGCACCCACAACCCTACACCATTGGATGGCTCCACCAAGGAAGCGATCTCTGCGTCAGCCAACAGTGTCCACTGTCGTACGACATCAAGCCCTTCAAAGACGAAATATTGTGTGATGTTGCTCCTCTCAAAGTTTGTGATGTTCTTTTGGGCCAATCTTATTTATGGAAACGTCATGTTGTATATGAGTCTAGGCCTCGTAGTGTTATTATTACTTTAAACAGGAAATTGTACAGAATACCCGAGGCAGTCCCACCTAATGATATTTCCTTGATCTTTGCTAAGCAATGCAGGAAGGTCATCTCTCAAACGGGGAAGTTTGTCTTCTTTGTGATTCACTGTCAGAATAAGCAAAAGATCACAGCCACATCGAGGGTCTCTGCGGCTGACCTCTCCACACAGCAGAAGCAAGTAGATAAGGTCGTGGAAGAATACTTGGATATCTTCTCCTCACCTACAGGGGTACCTCTTCACTGCCAGGTCAAGAACCAAGTGGGGAAATGACTATGTTTTTGTGGTTGTTGATCGCTTTTCTAAGATGGCGATTATGGTTGCCTGTAAGAAGAGCATCACAACAGAGGCCACTGCCGACCTCTTCTTTGAACGAGTCTAGGTAGATTTTATAATCCCACAAACCATTGTCTCAGATAGGGATAGTCGATTTCTCAGCACACTCTGGTTGAGCCTCTAGTCACTGCTGGACACCAAGTTCACCAGATCCACGACGTTCCACCCCCAGACAGATGGCCAAACCGAGGTTGTAAATCGAATGATTGTGCATATCCTTTGCATGTATAATTCAAAGCACCCTCGCACATCGGATAAGAGCCTTCCCTATGTCCAGCATAGCTACAACCAAGCTCTGCATAGCTCAATTGACCACAACCCCTTTCAGGTGGGGTTGGGATTCCAACCATTGGGTCCCATAAATGTTGCACTTCCCCTTGCGTTCACCTCGACCGACTCATCTCCTGCTCCAACTGAAGCTGACAAATCCACCCAGTTCATTGAGCGGATCAAGCACATCCGCCAACAGGTTCAGGATATCCTACATAAGTCCAATGAGAAGTACAAACATCGCCATGATAAACATCGGGTGCCACATAAGTTTCAGGTGGGCCACAAAGCTTGGTTGCACTTGCAGAAAGAACGCCTTACATGATGTAATGTCCCCCTCCTCTTAGAGAGGTGATGAGGAGACTCAGTGGCCTAGGCACCCCCACTAGGTCATAGTCTCACACTGAGGGGGGGAAAGTCAAGAAGTTAAAAGTTATATTTTTAAGTTGACTTAAGAAAGGAAAAGGATAAAGGAGTAAAAGATAACTCAACAGAAGAATAGAAGATTAACCCTGGGAGTTAACCTAACTCAACAGAGAATTAGAAGGAAAAGTATAAGTAAGAGGTTGGGGCGCACCTATTACTCATTTTGGTTTTGGATTAGCATTTGCTATTACTCTTGAGCATTCAGTTTGGGGGTTTTGCTGTACAAACCCTTGTGAGCAACTCAGTCGTGAAATATCCACTCACCTTGTTCCACAGCTTGGTCACAGGGATGAAAGACTCCTCCACACCATTCTAGTCTCAGCCCATCTCCATTTAGCGCTTCAGAAGGTAGCAGGCCGTACTGTTCTCGAGTTTCCAGCAAGGGCGCACCATCATCTAGAGGGAGGTTCGATCCAGCTTATCCTGAGGGCCTGGGGCCATTCCAACAGTTGGGTTTTGTTTGCAGGGAAGGACCATCAGTTTGAGGGATTTTCTGGAGGGTTATCATCATTCTACATTTGTCTGCAGATTGGGATGTCTTGGAGCCATAGGGGACATCCTGTGATTCAGTAAAACTCAGATCTAGGGAGATCTGCTTGACATCTGAGTCGGAAACTTCTCCCACGGGATTCTCATAGCCCGATCTATATTCTTGGGGAGTTTCAGAGCATTTGGAGGCCTCCTTCATCAAGGCCGAACCAGCTAGGGTTTCAGTCATCCAATGGGGTGCACCATTCTGTGGAGGAATTCAGATCTACAGGGTTTGAGAGTGGATTTGGGAATTTGGACATCTGGGTTGTCCTTACAGTTACCCAATCTATCATTTGGCATATTTCTTGGGATGATTGGACACTTTTGGTAGCAGGGCCGAATTATTGAGGGCTTCAGCATTCTAGCAGGATGTTGCGCTTTCTAGATTGGAGGTTGAGTATTAGTACGGCTCAGATCTGCTTGATTCAGTCTTCATTGTATATCCATCCTTTGGAGGCTTATTTTGTATTGTTGGGAGCATTTTGTAGCAGCTCATATCTATTGCTTGTACGGCCATCTAAGGTTTATGCCAGATCATCCATCTATTGTATTGATCTTACATTGCTCATAATAAAAAGGTCAGATCTTTGCTTGTGCTTCTACATCTTGAATATATTGTGATCTTCATGTGTTGATGAATCTTGTATGCACTTAATAACTCAATAAATCAGTAGTAGTTAGTGATTCTAAGAAAGAATTTGGCTTGGGATCATTACAGTGGTATCAGAGCCTCGATCCTCCAAACTTGTGGAGAGATCAGTGCATGTAGAGGTACAGGGGAATTGTTATGGGTCGGAGGAAGAAAAACAACAGTGAAACAGAGGCAGAAATGGAAGGGTCAAGAGACAACCATGAGCCTCAAGGCTTGGCTCTCTTAGTAGTTGAATTTGGTAAGTTCCAGCAAAACATCAACCGCACAGAAAGCACATTGGTCCGACAATTCGATGAGTATCAGGAAACCAACAGAAGGGGACAGGCTGAAATCTCTGAAACCTTGAAGAAAGTTGATGAGAATCTACAGAAAATGAACGAGAACCAAACTAGGATAACTGACCTTCTGATGCAAGTAACCCATCGAGGCAAAGA